>JAPSES010000219.1:15096890-15111661 GCA_029822895.1 Maxillicosta whitleyi
ATGTTAATGAAAATTTCAAAGTGATCCAGAATCCAGGATTTCTTCCGAATCACCCCCAAAAGTTAATCATTTCTTCCTTGTACCATTGTCAATAAATCCTGAAAATTTCATCAAAATCCATCCATAACTTTTCGAGTTATGTTGCTAACTATCGAACGGACTAACAAACCCAGGGAAAACATAACCTCCTTGGCGGAGACAAGTCAAGATTTTGTAAAAAAAAAAAAAAAAAAAATGCATCATATATTGTAATTCCTCTTGCAGAAAAAATAATTAACTAATTAAAAGACAGACAAACTAAAAAAAAAAAAAAAAAAAGAGAGAGAAACCAAACCAATACTAAAATAAAGTGTAGTCATGATGTGCTACACAAGGCAATAAAATTCCCTTTTCATATGCTGGCAAATAATTAAAAAAAAACAAAAAAACAACGCAGCTGGGTACTTTTCTATACTCCTTATGAAAACTCCTATTCACAGCAGTCCTTGAAGGCACCCATACGTTCACCAGTGACGTCATGACGCAGACCTCGTTTTGTCGGAGCTAGCTCACATGTGAGTTTTGTTGATAATTTGATCACTCGAAATTCCGTATCAAACAAAAGGTTAAACTATTCTTTAATCTCAACCCGTTACTTGAATTTCTGTTAAGTATCTTTAGTACCTAACTATCGACAGTCTGCTCTACTTGAACCTGTTTAACTTGGCTTGCTAGTTAGCTATTACAGGTTGTTTATTTACTCTGCTAAGATAGCATAACATGAGACCTAGCGTGGTACTATTTGACAAATATGTCCGAGTTTACTTTTGTTTGCACTAGTTACAAGTGTGGAGTATTGTGTTTTGCAGCTGTTGCATCATAGTAGCACGGTGGCGGTATGCGGAGCAGGTTATCATGGCTTGGAAGTCGAGGACCCGCAGTCTACAGGTGTTTGACACCGAGCTGAGTGCAGACACTGTGGAGTGGTGTCCTGTTTCACCACACCACAACATCCTGGTCTGCGGAACATATCAGCTACAGAAAGGGGTGAGAGCACATCAACCAGCACCCCAGTAACCTTGCCATTCGCTGTTCTTGTTCTTGTCACGGCCAACTGAGAAGCTCTACATTCAATTCAGAAAAGGCAATGATTTTATTGAATTAGTCTATGTTTTATTCCAATTGATATACGCATCTACCAGTGGTGACTAAGCACATTACATAAGTACATATGCATATTTGTAGTCAAAAGTTTTATTTTGCATCGCATTTTATGCAGCACACTTAACCTACAGCATCACAACACACAGTGGACTTTCTACCCCACTGCATTTGCTTGGCATTCTTGAAGCTTATACATTTCCATCCTACTGCAAACAACATCTCTCCAGTGTGTTGATTTTTGAATGCTGATACGCTGAAGAATAAATTGTCCCTTCATGGTCTGAGAAAATTTGCCTCTTTCTTAAGATAAATAAACTCTTTAAAATGTTGGATTTAGTGGAAAATCTGTAGTTGCAGCTGAAAATATGCACGTTTTTCTTATACATAGTTCCCTTCTGAAAGTTATATGATGGATCACGTAACGTTCACTTAAACATCACATATGACAGTTGAACTAGCTACACAATGAAATATTTTTCTTTTCATATTCTAAATTCTTTTTGTTTACATTTATGTAAGGTTATGAATTTTGCAGGATATTTTTTTACAATGTAGTATTGGTACTTGAAATGGTTAATCTGGCCATTTCTTCCACCACTGGCACCTAACCTAGCTCAAATATAAATTCTGCACATCTAACCATAGACATGCATCTAACAGTCTACGTGTATTATCATGTCAAAAATGTAACTTTTACTAGATTCATAAATAATCTTCCAAGTTGCTTTCAAAATTAACCTGTGTTCAGTCACATTAAACCTGGGGCTGTGTAATGTTTTGCTGGACAGTGAGTGCAGACAATGTTAACTGGAGACTAGAGAAGTAATGATATGAAAATTTAATATCATGGTTATTGTGACCAGAATTATCACAGTTCTCATTATTATTGCAGTATTGATGAAATGTGCTCAAAATGTTCAAAAAGTATTTATACACACACTGAAATAATATAACCAAGTTTTATTGTGAAAAAACTAATAACTTAACATGCACATTATATTTTCTGTTGGCAGAAATAATAAAATACTAACATGTAAATATCAAGCACACAAATACACTTCCTTTATGGTTGTGGGTGGTGGCCACGGAGATGGCTCATCAAATTTGAAGTTTTGCCCCCTGCCCGTCACAGAGACTTTTCTTCTGAATTTTTTGCAGAATGATCATCTTCAATTAGTTTCCTTTCAGCATCCTTTACAAATCCAAAATAGGTCCAGACTTCCATCTTTGTCCTTTTAATGGGGGTAAAAAGTCTCTGTAGCACTGTGCCTTCTGCTGTTTTCAGAGTCCAAACATTGCAAACTGCACAAGTGCCTGGAATTCTGCAGTTTCTCCAGGAAATGAGCACAGTTTTAATGAGCATCAAGTTTTACCACAGTTTATCATTATACTGGTAATCATTACATCATTCCTAGAGACCCAGTTCATTTAAGAGCTGGAGTCCATATTCCTTACAGGCGTCTGTCTGACTTGTGTCATGTGTTGTTTTTTTTTTTTTCTCTCTTTTCTCGTACTGCAGACAGGGGAAGAAGATGCTACTCCGAGCAGAACTGGTCGTTTGTACCTCTTTGAATTTCGGCGAGAGGGACCAATGAGCCCGCCTCTGACTGAGCTCCAGCTCATGGACACAGCTGCTATTCTAGATTTGAAATGGTACAAAAAAAAAATAAATAATGAAGCAGTGGTGTTATATTTATCAACTGAATCTGTTACCCTTTAATCGTCACATCAATGTCTTCTTTGTTGTTTTGCTTGTTCGTAGGTGTCATGTGCCTCTGTCAGAGCGGGCGGTGCTGGGATTGGCAGCTGCCACTGGGGAGCTCCAGCTGTACACGCTGTCAGATGGTCAGGTGAGGATTGTGTTAACGGGGGAATCGGAACATTTAGAAGAGGTGCACACTGACAGTAATGTTGAAAGCTCATTAAACTTAATGCTGTTTAATCCAGATGAACTCCTGCTTCTTTTCTCCCTCTTACTATGAAGAAAACTAGAAAATGTAAGACACTGGATATATAATATCAGCATGAAGAACAAACAGGCAGAAAATATCATATAGGATTAGAATCAGAATCAGCTTGATTGGCCAAGTTAATGTGCATAAACAAGGAGACTGACACCAGCTTAACCTTTGCTCATATATATTGTAGAATAAATATGTGTATAAAATATAGAATAAAGAATAATAATTTTTTTTTTTTTACAAAACTACAAATAGGCCAATGTGTATATACGATTACATTTGTGTTATTACAATCCATCAAGTTTGGGCTCATTGTAACACTAAAGGTGTTAAACAGCACAAAATAAAGCATTCACAAACACGAGTAAAAGAACAAGTATTTTATGGTAATTTCAAACTTAAATAAAAAAGTAGGGTTTCTTATTCACCAATTAACTTTTTAACATGTTCCAATCTATTGTTGTTATCACAGACTTTTTAAAAAATCACAGAAAGAAGTGGCAGTAACCTAAAAAGGTGGTAACGGTGTTACATCAGTGTAAACTTCAACATGAAGTTGAAGTGTGTTAAGTGTATGTGACAACTAGGCTTGATGTGGCTGTACTGCACTCACACATGTGTGTCTCTGGTAGGAAGGCGGCTGCAGTCTGCACAGCCTGAGCAGTGTGGAGGTGGGAGTAGATCGCCTGGCTCTGTCATTAGATTGGTCCACTGGTAGGATGGACAGGTATGATGGAACACACCTGCAGGTAACTTTGACTGTTCTGAACCTGTGTGGCCAAATGGAAATGTCGGATTCTCCCCTGTGTGTGGGTCTGTGTCAGCAGCAGTGATGTGCGACTAGTGTGCAGCGACTCTGCAGGCTGCGTCAGTGTGTTGTCACCGGCCGAAGGAGCTTTGACAGTTCTGTCACAGTGGAAGGCTCATGACTTCGAGGCGTGGATCTCAGCCTTCTCCTACTGGGACACACAGCTGCTTTATTCTGGTAACACTCATTCATACTGAAATGTCAGGCACAGTGTAGACGGACTGAGCTGCTGTCAACATGACTGTGTGATTTACTACCTTTAGAGCTTTCCGGGTCACTGTCTGTCATAACATACAGATAAAAGCAGCAAAACAAAGAAGAAACAGTTTTAAAGGCCTTTTAAATATTCTGCTAAAGCTCAAAGTGCAGAGTTTGGTTTTCTGGTCTGTGTCAGACTTGTCATACCCAACTACATCGATACAATTAAAAATAAGTAGTGTGTTGTGTCTTGGCTGGTTGGAGTTGTTTCCTGCTTAGAATTTCCTCTTTCCTTTGTCTGTCAAACATAAAATAGCTGTCGCTAATTTTTTTTTTTTATATATTTCCCAAAAAAGTGCAGTTGAGACTCCTCTATAAATGATTAACCATTATCAAAATGTACAAAATATAATGTTTAGAAAGCCAGTGTGTTGACTACATGTGGATGAATTCACAGCTCTATCTGTTTTTGCTTGTTTCCAAGGTGGGGATGACTGCAAACTTAAAGGCTGGGATCTCAGAGTTGGTCCATCTTCTCCCACTTTCACTAGTAAAAGGTACATATTGAACTAATCAGAAGTCACTGAGGCTCCATTGTGTGCACAGGTTAGTGACAGTATCAAATCTGTTCTCTTAAAGGCACTCGATGGGTGTCTGTAGTATTCACAGCAGCCCACATCAGGAACACATCCTGGCCACAGGCAGGTAAAGATCCAGATAAACGTAGCTGTTAGAAATATAGCACTTTGTTTTTGTGTGTGTGTGTGTTGTTTCCTCTTTTGGGTCTTTTTGTTGTAAGAGTCGAGCTTCTCCTTCCACAGCTATGATGAGCAGGTCCTGCTGTGGGATGGCAGGAACATGAAGCAGCCTCTCAGTGAGACTCCCATGGGTGGTGGGGTGTGGAGGCTCAAGTGGCACCCCTCCCATCAGCACCTGCTGCTGGCAGCTTGCATGCACAATGATTTCCACATCCTTCACTGCCAGCAAGCCTTAGGTTAGTATGATGGGAGAAATGAAAGGGATCGAGGACATTTTTTATTACTTTCTGAAAACTTAACTTGGAACAGGGGGTATTAGATTGCAGACAGGAGTACTGGCACAAAAACTATCCAAGACAGTTATACGAGACAGAATTTCACAGTAATTTGTTCAGTCAAATGTAGATTTTGTTTCTTATTTAGGAGGAAAAGTCCAAAGTCTAAAAAAATCCACATGACTGTACCAGACTTTTGTAGTACTGCATTACACTGTTACCACAGTATTAAGGCCCATTCAAGCTCCACGTTAAAGATGTATACATATATGGACAAAGTGTTCGCTCTGTTTTCTGCATTCATTACATGCATAATTGTGTTAGTTCCCTGGGAGCTTGTGTTTGCAAACCCCAACACAGAATACAGAGCAGTACCACCAGGAACTGTGGAGGCAGTATCAAGATTTAAAAAGAATAATGTTCACCACAAGTGGAACTTTGAGTTAGTGAAAAACCACCAACGTATTCATGACAGCTATCCTTCTCCAGATCAACATCAGTATCCACATTAATATTACCTCCTCTGTTGCTGCCATGTTTGTTATTATTGACTGTCTTCTCAAATAATCTTTCTGCTATTCAACCGGTATGCAAATTAAGAGTGGTGCCCTCTGGTGGATAGATTGACAAATGTTCATTCCAATGCAATAGATGCATTAAAAAATGATGTTAGTGACCACCATTTGAATGGACAAACCTGTTTACGTAGTTAAAGTGTGCATGAATGGACCTTTGTTTTGTACATCAGTGGTCACAGGTTTCATTGAAGCTGTGATGTGTTTGTGTTGTCACCACAGAGGGCAGTGCAGGAGCCTGTCCCATTGTAGCCTCCTACATCCTCCATAACTCCCTGGCATATGGAGCCGATTGGTCTCGTCTGTCTCTGGAGGAGCCCGCCCCCTGCTCCCCCCTCACTGCAGAACCAAAGGAAAGCCTCGCAGAGGGGGGAGGACACGTCAGGATTCAGTACGAATCTCCCACCGCCAGCTTTGACACCTCTCTGGAGGATGATGCAGGACGATACATCCCAGAGGGCATTACAGCACCCGTTGCCAGTGTTGCTGCAGGCCCCACCCTCAGCCTTGACAGCGACTCCCCCTCACTGTCATGTCTGCTCGCCAGCTGCTCCTTCTATGACCACATGCTTCATGTGTGGCGCTGGGACTGGACTCAAAATGCAGCTGAACAAGAACCAGATCAGTGTTGATGTGATCCCACAGACCTACCCTCTGTCAGATTGGCCACTCATTTGGAGTAACTTATCACAGAATATGCAAACTGTAAAACCCTTTATTTTCATAAAAAATACACAGATTTTTACAAACTGGTATTTGAATGTTTACAATGCTTGCACATCCTGTAGTACCCACTTACCTGCCTTTCCTTTATTATAGCTTTCTCTATGCACTGTTTGAGGTGGTGTCGGAAGAAATCATTCAAAGACATGCAGATATATATGGAGTTAAACATCTGAAACAGGTATTAGTGTATGTAAATACACTTATGTGGTGTAGGGGACCTTGTGTTCCCAGATTTTGTCAGCTTTCAGTGACATTTGCTCAGTCACAATCTCAATACTCACAGACGTTGAGGTGCATTCCTGTCCTGTCCCTCAGTGTTTAGGGCAGTCTGTCAAGTGCATGAGGCCTCAACTTTTGAGCCCCTTCAGATTATTTTAATTACCCCATATAGATAAACTGTTGAATAGAAACATGACACCTCAGATTACCTGTTTTGTATTTATAGACTGGTCCAGTGTGGTAGCACATTAATGTGCAACCCAGGTGCTAATTTGGTTTCTACATATGGTTGTCAAATCAAATACAGGTTTACTAGAGGAATCCCCAAAGCATTATGAATAACATAACCTCAAGGATCTGACCAAGTTCCCTTTGGCATTATTTACCTGACTTGCAGGACCAATATTACATTTTTTGCAAACTGCTTCCACACGAGTTGACCTGACCATTACGTCTCCATTCTGCAAGACAACACCCTTCTAGATGTTCACAACAGGCAGCTGGGTGAAGAAAATAAAAATAAGACCTTAGAAATCCTACACACACATTCTGCTCAAGTGTTTTGGTACCACGGACATAGTGTTATGTGGTAAATCACAAAGTGCTGCCCTATTTCTACCAGTTAATTCCTTGCAGCCTCTTGTACTCAACCACTGGGCAGGTAAAGTCAGTTAAAGGGGTTTGTGTTGAGGTTGTGACTGAGCCTGTCTGGTAGGTGTAATGTTGCTGACCTGTGTGAAGCTGCTGCTGCCATAAACAGAAATTAACCTCTCTTTTTACCTATGCTGCTCTCTAGACATCAGAGGTTGTGAGCCTTCATGTATAATTAGTAAACCTCATCCCAGTAGTATACAAACATTTGTATTTCTGGATACATGCATTAAACCATCTGACCAATAAACTTCCATTCGTAAGTTCTGTTGTCTTTATCTTTGTGATACATATAAAGATGTAAAAAATTAAAGTCAGCTCTCGTTATACCATATTTTAGTTACTATCAGCAGGGCACATGAAAGAAGTCGCATTATGTAATTGATTTCTGATACATATGCTTTGTAATATTTCTACCATGTATAATGATGAATGTAGAACTTTTACAGAAAGACACGTTCAGTTTTATTTGTTCAAATGACTGTGCTGTAGGAAATTCAAGCACAAATTCTTGACAGCATACAGAAGAGTTGGATAAATGTTGGTGTGCAGCTCTAAGTCTTATCAGTCTGACATTCCTTATTGAAGTCTTTAACGCACAAAGTTCTTGGGGTACAGTTTGAATAGCTTGCCCTCCTGTGTTGATTCAAATCCATATTTCTCCAGCTGGTCTTTGCTGAAAGTGCCCTCTTCAAAGTCTGTCTTGATCTGAGGAGCGACAACCTCAGCAAATAAACTCTGTGCTGTGAGTGGGGGCTCTGTTCCTCTAGGGGCACGATACGATACATAGGGTTTCAGGTTAAATCCTTCCAAGTTGGGGACCACAAACTCAGGAATCATGGCTGACACGGGCAGGAACTTTCCGCTGGAGAGTCTTAATCCAGTAGGCCTTGCACCTCTGCCTTTATTATGAGTCCTTGATCCACGCTTGCTGGTGAATTCTGACATTCGGTCCGCTCCTCTGACCAGACCCCTCATCAGTGTGGACAACACACCCATGGTGCAACAGAGTTTTCTACTTTCAGGACAGAAAACCTGCAAAAGAAAAAAAGATATTTCAATATTTATTATGAATGTGGGTAAAGATAGTATTTCTATTTTAATGCAATTTGGTGCTTCTACTCCACAACGTTTTACTCCATGGTATTTGTCTAACAGATTCCGACATTTTTCAGATTACATTCCCCATCTTCAAATTTTGGGGGCTTTGAGTGTTTGTACAAAAAAACTGCAGAATTAATGCGTCTTTTATGGCTTGAAAAATAAACCTTCACACTTCGATTTTAACAAACCCTCAACGATTAGTTGGAAAATATTAACTTTTGGAGATATGAATAATGGATCACTAATGTAAGGTGCCTTGAAAAGCGCTATAGAAATCGATCCCTTTATTGTTATTATTATTGTTGTGTAGGAAACGAACGTGATGCACATTGATGACTTTTACAGTAATAGTTTTCGAGTATTAGACTTTCGCTTGTAATTCAGTATTTTACATGTGGTATTATTAGGTATTATCAATACTTTTAGGTCCACATCTCAGGTCATGTCTGAATTTGCAATCACCAAATTCCCGAAGAATCGTGTTTGTCCACTTGCCACTCCGCATTGTCCATGTGTTATATAACTATAATTCTAAACAGATAATCGTGCCTTGAATGAAAATATAGAGGTAGACAAGGTGCTAAAAAGCGTTTCCTACTGCGTGAAGTTAGCTTCATCATGTAGCTAGCTAGGTGACTCCAAATACAGATTATATTAGACAGCGTTGAAGTACTGTCTTTATGGCCCAGTACAATTAAAATTATGATGGATTTAGACATAAATCCAAAGTTATTCTTTAAAAAATGATGTAAATTTCCAAATTTTTAGCAATTAAAAAATTCAACTTCTCTCACCTTGAACACAGTGTTGGTCCGATAGGAAATGCGAATGACCGTCAAAGGAGATACCCTGTGATTGGCTAAAGGACGCAACTGCCCACCAATCAGAAGCCGTCATACTCCCTGCAAGCTGTGCCTGAGTACGGTGCATCAAGTACGTTATTATTACCGGAAATGTAACGGGTTAACCTTCAAAATAAAAGTTCAAACGTTACAACCACAACAAAGACTCATTTTTATACGTGTTGAAAGGCATCTTCTGCTCTCTGTCGTTTATTCTTATCAATAATCCAATATTTTTCATATATTTTCTTGTATCAAAAGTGTGTTATGAGCTAATAAATAGCTTTGCGACACGTATATTTGTCAACAAAAAATTTACTTTGACAAGACTGCATTGACAGTAGTATGTTTATTGCTATCTTTACGCTACTACGAGCCATGTATACACAAAAACTTTCACACAAATAAAGGTATGTGGTTCAACGGTTGGGTTGGTTAAGCCAAAAGAGGTTAGTTACCATATTAATTTTTCATTTCTATATGTATTTGATTGTAACCAAGCTAAATATATATCGTTTTTCGCTTGCATTGGTCTGTTTGCGTCGGAATGCAGCCACATAAAGCGGACACTAATAGTGCTACCGTTATACATGTATTAAACTTACTTACGCGATAAAATGTAACTACT
The DNA here is from genome assembly GCA_029822895.1 of Maxillicosta whitleyi. Lineage (NCBI taxonomy): Eukaryota > Metazoa > Chordata > Actinopteri > Perciformes > Neosebastidae > Maxillicosta > Maxillicosta whitleyi. The sequence continues at coordinate 15,106,779 of JAPSES010000219.1, forward strand.
GTCTGAACTATAAGTAGGCTAACTGTTGTTAGTTGACAAATGTGAACAGTTAGAAGTTGATTGCATTCCTGCTCGCACCTACTGCCTTCAGATCTGACCGCATGTTAACTGTATTGTGATCTGTTTCGTTGTCAAACTCGTCACGTTAACGGGTTATTGTGATTTATAGCTTTATTATTTGCGCCGACGCAATTAATTTATTTTTGTAATCGCAGCTGCAAAGAAAAAAAAGAGAAAAAGAATAGAATCAAAAAAGGCATTCAGACGAAAAAAAATCAACACTGCATTAGAAGAGACAATGTGGCACAAAATAGTATAATATAAGTATAATAATGTCGCTTATAACAATATACTTTCACTGTTTACAACCATTTGTATGTGGGAGATACTAGAGCAGCAGCAGGGAGTGTCAGCTTACATTATACTGAGCTACTGACCTCTTTTAGTTTAGCTGTGTGTTAGCTGTGATCTTTAACCCAGATCTCTGAAACACCAAAGCTTGTGTCATTTTTGGTAGAAAATGTACTCAGTATCAGATGTATGAGTGACGGTTTCCTCAGGAGACAACGCCATTTAAGAAATAAGGATCAAAAACTAATTTAAAGTGGCTTTTTTGTGATCGTTTATTAAAGATTTCTTTAGCACATTGCCCAGATAAGATTTATTACCCATATCTAAGTTTTTAAACATTTGGTTTGGTTGTTAACATTATTTGTAACATATTGACAGAAATGACATTTCAGTATTTACTTTTCACAGTCTGTCCTAAGCAACAGATTAAGTCTTAAATATCACACTGTGAAAATAGTGCCCGGTGAGTAAATGTTGTGCATTCAAAGCCTTCCTTTTTATGTATTTTCCAAATGGTAGAGTGTCTTCTATCTGTGGTACCAAATATAGCCTTTGCTGCACCGGGTTGGAGAGCGATATTAAGTGCCTCTGACAGTGTTCTCAAGATCGCAGACCAATATGATGTCAGCACTGGGCATGACCAAAACATATGGGTTACATCAGCAAGAGTGTTTCCACAACTCTCACAGCTTGCATCTGTGTTGGGGTATATTTTAGCTTGTCTTGCTTTGGACAAATGAATGAGATGTAAGATCTTGAATTGCACAATGTTTAGTTTGGCACAGGAAGCACTATCATTCATTCTTTGTAGAGCGGTTTTCCATATGTCCTCCAAGTCTTCCACCAATTCATCCACCCCGTTTGCCCTTGTCTTTTTGAGGATTGTGTTTTAAAAGTATGCTGTATGGTTGTTAATTCTTGAAATTAGTCTATTAGACTTAAATGGATTTTCTAAAAGATCATCCATGCCAGAGACTGATAATATAAAGATGGTGTCATAATATTGAAGGAAGTGGCAGACTTAAAAAAATATCAAAATAAGCTGGACCGAGGAAGGCCGGCTTTGTGAGATAAGTCATCAGAACTTGCAAAAATATTGTTTATGCACATATCTTTAAATTTACAAATGCCTTGTCTTTGCCAAAGAATACATTCAGAGTGTAATCTAGCTGGGGGGTTATTGTGTATAGGGCTTAGATGAAGAAGATTTGTCAATCCAAAATTCTGTATAAATTGAAACCATGTTTTAAAGGTATTTGTAATGATAGGATTGTTAGTATATTATGAGATAGGGGGAGGTTGGAGGTAACCAGGGCTCTTAGAAATGTTAAATACAAGATGCAGCTTCAGAAAGGGACCGATCACTATCAGGAGAGTGGAGCCAGTACAGGATTTGTCTGGATGTTTGCAGTCCAATAATAATGACAAAAGTTTGGAAGAGCTAAACCACCTTGTATTTTGAGCCTCTGTAATAGTTCTAGTCATGCTCTAGGTTTCTTCCCATCCCATATGAATGAAATAAGAAATGTACTGAGGGATTTATAATGTAGATATTGATAGAAACATTTAGGGAGATGGAGTGTGATACATTGAAACACATAGAGAAATTTGGGAAGTGTATTCATTTTGATCCAATTCCCTGCTATGGACAGATGAAGTGTCCTCCATTTCTTTTTCAGGTCAAATTTGACTTTCTCAAATAATAAATATAATTTTCCTTATAAAGCCCATGCTTATCCCTTGTAATAATAATAATGTCCAGGTATATAAAGCCATTTCTAGACATTCGGAAGGGTCAGAGATTCTCTCATATTTGAAGAGTCAGCTGTTGTATAGGGTAACAAGCACTTTTACTTAAGTTCAGTTTGTATTCAGAAAAAGGGTCAAATATATTCATAGCATGGATAAAATGCTCACTTGAAACAGGGTCTAATACATACATTAGTAGATCATCTGCGTATAGTGATACTCTGTCCCCTACCCTGTAAATTCCCCATATTAATGGGAATGACTTGAGTGTAATGTACAAGGGCTCAATGGCCAAGGCAAATAATAAAGGACCAATAAGGCAGCTCTGATGGGTGCCCCTTGACAACTGGAAATACTGTGACTGCTTACTGTTTGTTATTACAGAGGTTTTAGGTGAGGTATAAGGGAGTTTTTTTTATGAGATGAAGAGAGCCATGACTTTACACATGCAAATAAAAATCCCCAGTCGACCCTGTCAAAAGGCTTTTCTGCGTCAACTGCAACAGCCAACTCAGGTGCTGCACTGGACCCAGGAGAGTGACTAATCCAATCCAACTTTATTTATAAAGCACTTTAAAACAACCACAGTGGGCCAAAGTGCTGAATAACAATAAGAAGCCGGTGAATGTTCGTAAATGAATGACACCCCAAAATAAAACCAGCGTGGTCAGCAGTGATCACATGACACATTGTGGTTTCTAGGCTTGAAGCAAAGGCTCTGGTTAATATCTTCACATCACTGTTGAGGAGGGAGACGGGTCAATATGAGCCTCATTCTCTGTTATCTTTACCTGATTTAAGCAGGAGCCTCAGCCAATGTCTGTGTGAGTGACCCATGGAGCAAAGAATCATTAAACATATCAAGCAAAAATAATAGATAGTTTACTGTAGAACTTTTGATAGAGTTCCATAGTGTACCCATCAGGGCCAGGCGCCTAACCATCCTGCACTGCCTTTATCACGTGGATGATGTTTACGTTATAGTGGAAGCTCAGGCTCAGTTCTATGTCATTTATTTACAGAGGGACCTGTGTCGTCACAGGCACAATAGATTTGAATAAAACAAACATTTCTTCTGGGTCAATACTTAGTTCACCATTCTCTTTCAGGATTTGAAGAAACAGTTGAGAGCCTGAGTGGCATTTGAGTGGGTGGGCTAACAAACGACCGGCTTTGCCGCCATGCTCATAAATGTAAACTCGTGATTTTAACAGAAGACATTCTGTCTTTTCAGTTGATAATAAGTCATACTGTGTTTGTAGGTCCGATTTTCTTTTATAAAGTTCAAGGAGGGACAAACACAGTGCTGATCATCCACCATGGATATTGATTTATGGAGCTCTTCTTGTTTAATTTGTCTCAACTTATTTATCACCCCTAATAGCTACTTTTAATGTTTCCCAGAGGAGAGAAGGAGAAATGTCATGTTTTTTTTTTGTTTTTTTATTGGATTAAATAAAGTAAATGATTTTCGGAGATATCGTTCCACAAAAGGCCTCATCAGCTAGAAGACTCCTGTGTAATTAACAGAAAGAACATTCCGATTTGTAAAGAGGAAATGTAACATCTAATAGTAGAGGGATCTGATTGTTATAGTAGAATATTTGGCTTTTGTACTAAAGGGGAGAAGGGTCCAATTAATAAAGAAGTCATCTATTCTATTATATGAGTGATACACAGATGAAAAAAAAAAAAAAAAGAGGACTTGTTTTTTGGGGATAAAACCCACCAAGGATCAACTCTTCCTATTTGTTTGATGAACTCTGATATTAGCTTAGCCTTTTTGGAAAGGTTCATAGATTTCAGGCTGGAACAGTGTAGCGTTGGATTTATGACACAGTTTAAATCTTCATCAAAAGTCATTTGTTGTGAGATTACTTTCCCCATAAATGTATCATCATCCCATTTTGGTGCATAGATATTTTTTCTTATGTTAGAATGGCCCAAACATCATTACAAGCCTCCCTTATGGATCTGAGATGACAATATTTGCCTTAAAATTTATGTTTTTATGAATCAATACAGCAGTTCCGCATGTTTTAAAATTAATATTAGGATACTTTTCCCACTCATCCTTTTCTAAATCTGATTTGAGGTGGGTTTCCTGGAGAAATGCAATATCACATTTTAAGTATTTAAGACGATTGAATATTTTGGCTCTTTTCCACTTAGGCCTCTTACACTCAACTAATCAATCATATCACAGTCATCTTTACATCAATACTGTCCTCTGTGTTTAACCAGATAGACGGAGTGAAAAAAGTGATAAGAGTAATAAAATGGAGTAATGATTGTGATGAAGTGCACGGTTTTGTTTGTTTGTTCTGTGAAGTGATCAAAGGTGTGTTGTACCACTGTGGGCGTGTCCCCTTCTCTAACTGTCCCATATTGAAAACATGATCAAAACTACAACTAAACCTGAGCCTGTACTTGTCCCTCTCTCTGAGGTAAGCTGCAGGCTGACCCTAACCCCACTTCAAAAAACTCCTGCTAATACGTTCTCTTAATTGTTCTGTCCTGAAAGGCTCCCAGTGATTCAAGATGTGTTGAGTCCTATTGACACTACGGTGGGAATTAAAGTAAAATAGCTGAGCCGTAGCCTTACTTTTACATCAAAATATGTCATTGTTAATGTTTGCTGCCTCTGTTCTAATCAATGGTGGAATGTAACAAAGTATTTTTACTTTGTTACTGTACTTAAGTAGGTTTTTTTTTGTATTTGTACTTTACTTCAGTAAAAATACTAATGCATACTTTTACTTTTACTTCAGTACATTTTGTGG
>JAPSES010000219.1:15165559-15176894 GCA_029822895.1 Maxillicosta whitleyi
TGATAACTAATAGAGAATCCTTTAAAAAAATTCCTGGATCCAGACAGTGATCCGGATCACCTCCAAAATTTAATCATTTCTTCCTTGTGCCATTGGCAACAAATCCTGAAAATTTCATCAAAATTCGTCCATAACTTTTTGAGTTATGTTGCACAAAGGCAAACAAACAAACAAACGCTGGCAAAAACATAACCTCCTTGGCAGAGGTAATGATCTATAAATAACAGACCTGGGCGATACGGAAAAAAGTCATAAAAGACTAATTGTTTTCATGTCAAATAATATTGACATGTATCACGACAGAAGTCAAATCACTATTTTTGTGAAGCTTAAATATTCTGTTACTCATGGGATTAAACACAGATTCATGTCAAAAATACACAACTGTCCCTTTAAGTCCAAGTAAATACTGTGTATTAGTGACAGATTTCCATGTTGGTTATTGATGCTTTTATAGTAATTGAAAACAACACCATTTACCCAAAAACATCTAAACCACTAACATTATGAGACGTGTATTTGTGACTAAAAACTTTTATTCTACTTTAAATGAAATTGCCAGAACTTTTTTATGAAGCGTTATCATCTTGCAACATCTAACGGGGAAGTTGCTGATTGTAATCATCTCAGCACCTCTCCTCTCGCTCCCCTGCAGGTTCTGCTGAAAACTCATTAAATCCCTAATTAGAGTCAGAGTTTATTTTGTCCTTTCTGGTTAACTCTGGTCCACACGAGCACAGGCAGTGAGTCACACTGGAAGAAGAAGAAGTCCTGCTGTGGATAAAACTACATGTAAACTGGCAAAAATAAATAAATTAAAAAAAAAACCTAAACCTAAAAACCTAATACTTAAAAAAATAAAGTATTAGGTTTTATTGTTAGCATTTTTTTTTTTTTTTTTTTTTTTACTGTTTTTAGAGTTTTTATTAGGGTCGTCTACTGCTGGTCCTGAATACGAATTTCGTTTCATGTACGTGGAATGACAAATAAACCTGAATCTGATTCACATGACTGTACGTTAAAGTTTCATATTCATTAAACCCACTTTTATTTTTAGTCTGTGGTTTATTTATTTGTGTATTTGGACCCTAATAGTTCATACAGTTTGGATTTGAATACTCCATCTGCTGCAAAACTATATTTATATTCATTTTACTTTGTAAAAAAAATTGTGAATTTCTACAACCTGTTTTAATGCCTGCTTAATTTGTTACATTTTATAACTAGTTACATCATTACATTTGCCCATATAAGGTCAAAAGTCTAGACGAACATTTCTCCAGTTTGACATAATTGTTTGTCAGCAGCATCAATGACCTAAAATGTTCAGTTGTTGGTTGAACAGGACAGAAAACAGCACAGGAAACAACCTGGAGGGGGCTAGGCGTGGCCTGAAGTGTCTCGTGTGTATTTAAAGGGCCAGCGCTCCAAACCACCTTTCTGGTGCCATTACTCAAAAATATTGTTGAAGATGGACTTGTGGAGTTGAATTAATGAAGGATTCAGACCCAAGCAGAACATTTATAGTTTATGTAGAACACAGGGAAATGTTTGAAAATACATAATTCTATTTAAAAAGCAAAATATCATTGCTTTATTTCGCGTGTTGACCTGTGGGGATCCACAGGTTCTAGACGTTATAGATTTTATGCTGTTGTGTATTCATGCACGTTGTATCGCATTTGTCCAGCAGTCACCGCCAAAGCATTCTGACCATAGCAATGTCATTATAAGGCTATTATATTCTAAAACTACTAATATCTTCCAAAATATTAGCTTTATTAAGTTACCATTTTCGCTAGTCTCTTTTTTGACCAAAAATACTTAAATATTCCAAATTGCAGTGGTCAACTCTTTCCAGTTTTTGTGTGAATCCCTGGACACACACATGCACACAGACACAATTGGGCTTCTCTAATATAGACGAAACATAAAAATATTACTTGGTCTTCCTAAACTCCCTCTGAATCTCACACGGTAAATTCAGGAGTAAAGTTAATTATTATTTAACTACCATATTGAAAGTGACAGAATATAGATATAGAAGTGTTTTATAAGCCGCTGTAACGTACACGGCTGAAGCCTGCATGTTAAACTGAGTTTACAGGAGGCTCCTTCAGCTGACATCCTGCTGTCACCTGCACTTACCCTGCACTGACAGACATGTAAAATGAAGGTGACACATTTCAGTTTCCTTTTTTTTTTTCCTTCTTTCTTTTGATCTAATGGATGCACTTCAGCTCTTTTCTTTCACCTTCAGCTTTAGAAATCTGATTTCTGAAAAGCTGCTTCCTTTAAATGAGTCAATTCAAGGTATGGATTTAAGTGTACCATGTAGTTTTCAGGCCAAATGAAGTGAGAATGTCATGGGAACAGAAGGAAATGTTAGGATTCACATGTATCTGAGAGTCCCATGTAAACAAACTAGTCCTGTTTACCTGTGACGCTTCAGCGTAGTGACCAGAAGCATCCACTGATCTAACATGTCGAACAACTAATCCAATTAATACATTTTAATCATTTGTGTAAAATGCTGTTCTTCATCTTTTTCTTTGTCATCAGATATGACCCATTTGAACATTCAAAGGCTTTACTGTCTAGTTACCATGGAAACAGCATCTTATTCTTCAATATTGACTCAACAGTAAAACCCACATACTTGAACAAACGGCAGCTACAGACACATGTTATTAAAGCAGCGTATGACTTCCATTGCACATTTATTTTTTTCCAATTTGAAATGCCACTTGGGCCGTATCGGTAATTCTGTCGCAAAGTGCTTTGTGGGAATTGGAAGTCTATACAGCAGGAATTTCACTCTCTTTTCATGAGAAAGTAAGTTGGTCTTTGGGCTTGATTTGTTGATTTGTCACCGGTGTTTACGTTGGATGCCCTTCCTGACACAACCCTCTGTATTTATCTGCGCTTGGGACCGGCTCAATGAGACACTGCCCCCTTGTGGCTACAGGTATAAGGGTATATAGCGTAAAGGGCCTTACCCAGGGGCCCACCTGAGTATCGAACCAGCCATCTTCTGCACCAAAGCCAGTGATGTAAACCTCTAAAGCTACCCTGTAAAACTGTATTTTTGTGAGAGAAGAACCCAAATGTGTCCTTTACTTCCATCCAGTGACTAGACTCATGTCTAGACTTGTGTCTGTTTTACATAATTTATGGCTTTTACATGTTTATTTTTGTATTAATGTGACACCATTAGTCAAACCTGTAGCAGAACAATCCCAAACCTGATGACGTCACTGTGAAGTTAGATGTGTTTAAAAAGTGGGGAGGGCTTTGCTCTTTCAAAGTAAAAGCATGTTCTAGAGTGAATGAAACCCATAGAGTCAACTTTCACCCTTTATGACCCCGACCTTGGAGACCCCGGCAGTTCTACGCTGTTTCAATAGAGGCATACTCTAAAACACTGACAGTGATCATATTTGAACACTACACACTAGTGCTGTGACATTTCAACACTGAGCTGGGTTGACTATTGAAAGCGTTGGCCCAACCGTGTTCTAGTGTTAACAGGGTTTCTGCAGAGTTATAAAAAGTCTTAAATTTAATAATACGAATTTTAGGCCATAAAATGTCATAAAAACATTTGGATTTTCCATTTAAGGTCAAAAATTACATTCAGCCATTTTAAATTGATATGATCGTTCATTTATTGGTGCTACCGAGAAAATACACCGGGAGTGGGAGTCATTGGTTTTGTCCCAGTGACTGAGTCATTCTATATTAATATACGTCACTGGTTTGGTCTGTAGTTCTGTCTGAGGAGATCTGGGTGGTAACATGGTGTTCCAGAACTACAAGGTCCATAATGCATCAGTACAGGAAACAGACTGAAGGAAGGACTTTCAAAGAAAGAAACCGGCGCCAAGAGAAAGTTATTTTTCATTATTCGTGTACATCATAAACTTAAGTCATAATGGTCATAAAAAAGGTCTTAAAAAGTCTTAAATTTGACTGACTTAACCCTGGTTAAATGCTGAACACTTTCAAAACTGTACTTTTGACACTGTGTGGCATAGACCAAATATAGACACTTTAAAGGTGTTGTATTTACATTGCTGTTTTATGTACGTGGGTGAGATTCTGCAGACTGTTAAAGGACACACCCTCTCATTCCGTAGTTCTTCTTTGTGTGGAGTCATGTCGTAGACGAAACCAAGAGTGTTAAGCAAGCTCGATAATGTTCTCTTATGTAAACGGTTCAAAGTTCCCAGCTTTAGATCTGACAACAGTAATGGAGCAGATGGATGGGATGTCCCCGCAGAACGCTGTAGTAACCACGCTGGTTCAATGTGCCTTGAATTTTGCATTAATCATCAGAAGTGTCACCACCATCACACTTCTCTGCATACCACCACGCTTTCAAGGCCGTAGATTCATCAGCACCCCGCTCTCCGTATTTCACTCCATTGGCATATTCCAGTTCTGTATTTACGACCACTCTGTTGGCTAAAAGCAATTCTGTCTGTCTTTTCACGTTTCAGTCAACAAAAGCCCACATAAAGATGTTCGAAATATTAAAAAAAAACTGGTTATCATAAACCATATATCGACGCAACAGTCAGAGGGTTATGAAAAAAAATTTGGGTTTGGAGACCCCCCCCCCCCCAACCCATTGAAACAGACCAGAAACAGTGGGAAACAAGGTGTTGGAGTAAATAAATACATTTCCCTAAATTCTAGGACTCAAATGTTTTTTATGAAATAGGCTGTGAAATGGACATTAACCTCCTGTGACCCAGAAAGTAAAAATGTTCGTGTTTTTACTTTCATTATCGCTTTGATTGGAAAAAGTGTGCAGCAGTTTACTGACAGTTTATTTATTTATGGAATGTCCTTATTGGTAAACTGTTTTTTTTTTTTTTTTTTTTTTTTAACTAAAGTTATGAAACGTGTCGACTGTAGAGGACCAAATGCATTGCTGGGTCTCAGGAGGTTAAATTCTGTTGTAAGTAGTCTTAAAGGGCTCTTATTTTGTTAAACCCACTTTTATTATTAGTCAGTGGTTCATTTAATTGTGCATTTGGACCTGAATAGTTCATACAGTTTGGATTTGAACCCTCCAGCTGCTGCAAAACTATATTTATAATCAGTTTGGCATAAAATCCACAGGATTTCTTTAACTTATTGTAATTCCTGCTTCATTTTTCTACGTTTTATAACTAGTTACATCACGACATTTGTGCAAATAAGTTCAAGAGTACGACATAATTGTTTATCAGCAGTAGTGGTTGGAGTAAAAACTAAAAACATGTCCAAACCTTAACCCTAAAATGTTCATTTACTGGTTGAACGACTGGGTAGCTTAGTTGTTTACACCGCTGACTTTGGTGCGGAAGGTTGCCAGTTTGAATCCCAGGTGGCCCTAAGACAAGGCCCTTTAGGCTATACCTCTTAAGTCACTTTTGATAAAAGCGTCAGCCGAATGTAATATAATGTAATTAAAACAGGACAGAACAGCAGAGACAGCAACCTGGAGGGGGCGGGGTCATTTGCATTTAAAGGGCCAGTGCTGAAGAAAGACCTTTCTGCTGTCATTAATCATAAGTAGTGTTGAAGATGGACCTGTGGAGTTGAATTAAGGAAGAATTCAGACCCAAACAGAACATTTACAGTTTATGTAGACCACAGGGAAAGTTGTAAAATGCATAATTCCATTTTAAAAAAGCAAAATATCACCGCTTTAAATTGAACATGTCGAAACCTGTAGGAACCCTGTTAGTGGAGCTCAACTGAACTGTGCATATTCACATCCGGAACGCCTCAAGCACATCTACGAGGCGAGGGATTCCACTGAATACTCTGTGAGAAGGCACGCAGTAGGAACCTTTCTAGGTGACTCCATTATGAGTCTGTGGGAGTACAGAGAGTGTGCAAACCTGTCACTGAAGCAAAAGGTGACCAGAATGAAGAATCTCAAATATATTCCACTTTATTTCCATCCATTTCCTTGTGTCTGAGTCCTGGTCGCAGCAGACTTCGCTCTCATTCAAAGGTCAGTTGACAGTCATTATCCCTCCAGTGTGTCCTGGGTCTTCCCTGGGGTGTCCTCCTGGGTCGGACATCCCTGGAACACCTCTGCGGGGAGGCATTATGACCAGATCACTGAACCACCCACGCTCATTCCTCTGGACTTGAAAGGGTAGTGGCTTCTTCTGTTCAGAGGTTCGACATCATATTCACCGAGAGAAAAACAAATTTATAGTGTTTAACAAATGTGTTCTTCCACCTCCACACAGTATCAGGTGTTTTACATCATTTAACAGTATTTATGTTTCACCCTAAATATGTTTTTATGTTTCTATAATGTTTAATCCACCAGTATGTGTAAGATCATTTTATCAAAACCATATATTTAATGTTAAAATAGAACTATTGTTGTTATACATGAATTTTCCAGTTTGTTTTCCAAAAATCCAAAGGGAAATGCAGCAGAAAATTAGTATCTTTTTTTTTTTATAAAGTTGTACAATTCCAGTTCTTATCTTTCATTTCTGTGTAAAACTACATCAAAACAATAGGAACAAGAATGTAAACTGTTATCTGCACCAAAGGTGGACGCACTAAATATGGACATTTATGGTTATTATTTGTCAACAAGGACTATTTTGTTTTTCCAATTGGTCATTTTATTAATAAATAACAATGAAAATGTTAATTTGAACCAAGTTTTTGATAAACTATGAAATTATTTATGTTTTTTTGTTTTAATGGCAGGTGGTTTCATACATTTGTTAAACATCATACCATTAAGGGTTCCACCAGAAAGTTCTAGGCCGCTGTTTTTCAGATTAGTAGAATGGATACGAGCAACCAACATGTGTACATTTTACTTATTTATTTTTTTAATTAATTTAGTTAAAATATCTGTCTGTCTGTCTGTCTGTCTAAACATGAAGGTGTAGCTTCTGTAAAGAACACAAACACTCGGGTGCAGGCTTTGTCCTGTAAACGTTCTGTGAATGTGCTGAAAACAAAGAAAAAACATGTTGTTTCCAAACCTGTGTTTGTCCTGAAGGGGGCGCTACACTTCAGCTCAGTGGAGTTTGTAAAATTGTGTGATTTTATGCCCAGAAACAGAGAGAAAACTTTGGATGTTTTTGAGCCGTATCAGTCAGATAGTTTCATAAATCTACAGGTAGAACATTAAATATGTAAAAAAAAAAAAAAAAAACAACAGGAAAAAGGTTGGTTCACCAGTAAAATTAAATGTCAGTAGATCATAGGAGTCGACAAAATATCACGGTTCATCTTCATTTACATAAAATCTGACATCAATCTGTGCAAACCACGGAAAGTTGCAGGAGCAGATTGTAGCTTCATGTTGACGGCGTCTCCACGGACGTGAAGCCGGCGCCCACTTTTTTGTGCCGTAATGAAGATTAATGCGAGTCATTTCCCGTGTATTGCTTTGTCTTGTTTCGAACAAGCATCGAAGGAGACAGAAAGCCATAAAAAAAAATCCTTTTGAAATCTACCTTTTTATTACAAAAACAATAAACCTTCATCTGAACTGCAGCTGGCAAGATACCAATAAATCATTTTGTCTCATAGAAATGAAATGTCTCACTTTGATCACCATAGATTTAATAAAAATAAACATTATTGGAGGTGATTAACAACAACAATGGTAAGGTGTGCCTTATCTTAATCAAAATATATCAGCTTATCATTTGTTGTTTACATTATGAAACACAGCAATGAGGACAAAAGTAAGTGTTTATATGTCCGTGTGTGTGTGTCTGTGTGCGTGCGTGCGTGTGTGTGTGTGTGTGTGTGTGTGTAGGATGGGGAGGGGGGGGGTGGACAGAATTTACAATAGACTAACACACTGTCTGAATACATGGTAGCTCTGTATAATGAAGATGCATGGCATAGCTAAGAAAACAATATTAATGATCGACAGGTCATGCTGATCATACGCCCCCTTCCAAAGCGAGAACGGAACAGAAAACACCGAAATCACGTATCTTCCAGACTGTAACAGATGAGGCCGAACCGAAGGACTCAACGGTGAAGTGTAATTTGCGTGTCGTCAGATGAACAGAATTCACAGTGGAAATGCTGCGAAGAAAGAAACCCGACGACAATAATGAAAATAAATGATGTCAGTGGAGCGTTTTTTTGAGGAGGGCCATGCGTGAAGCAAGTGCTATGCAAAGTAGAGGCAGCGCTTCATGTGGCCACGCCTGTGTTTTAGGCTGTATGTGGATCAGTAGTGATGCTCCCATCATTCACTATAAGCACATTTTCCTCCTCTCTCCGTCAACAGTCGCATAGTTCACGTCTCCGATTCAGTCCTTGGAAAGTCCGTGAAGCGTCCATCTCCTCCTGTTTTTCTTTTCTTTTTAAGTCCCATCCGCCTCGTATTCACCGCCGCCGCCGCATCCATTTGTTGCATTGCTTTCACTCCCCCTCAGTGATGTGTTGCAACGACGTACATCTACCGTATTTTAATGTGACCCCCTTTTTTTTTTTTTTTTTTTTCTTTTTTTTCTTTCTTTTTTTTTGTTTGTTTGTTTTCTTTTTTTTGTTCTTTCTCCCTTGGTGGGCACTGACTGCTGTTTGGTTTTGGTTTTTAGAAAGTGAGAGCATTGCAGGTTGTTTGACTTAATTTTGGTTGAAGTCTGTTCAGTGGGCCAACAGGAAGGGGATTAGCTTATGCAGGAACAGGAGGGTGATGCAGAGGAGGGGGTCCATGGTGCTCATTACACTGCAACCTGGAGGAGGAGACACAAAAAAAAAAAAAAAAACAGAGGAAGAGGAGGGTTATAACAGCGGGCGTGTGGTTTATCAGTCAGAATTTATTCATATAGATCACCGCAGTTCAAGGCGCGAACAGATGATACAATTATGTGTAATTATCAACGCAAATCATTGTGTTTAGAGCCACATAAAGTCCTGGTTTTAAGACCCAGATGAGCATATGCATATTTCTGTTTTGCTGTCGGATCATTTAACGCAGCCTTCCACATCCTATAGACCAGGGGTGTCCAACTTCTTCTAGTTCAGCCTAATATGGTATAAAGTGGGCGGGACCAGTACAATGATGTAAATAATAGTGAGTGAAAACACTAATGAAAATGTTATGAAAATGTTTCTATCTATGAATTTTACTCAAATATGAACCTGAAAATTCTGAATTAAATAAGTACAATTTTAACAATATTATTTATGCCTTAGTTTATAGTTTATACATGCGTGTCACAACTTAGAGATGACAGTGGATCAAAAAAATATACACAATATTAAATAAAAGGCAGATTATTATTACAATTCACATACTTCATTTAAAAGAATTCAGGTTATTCACATTTGGTGTCTGTAAGTATAAACATTTTTGTGTAATTGTACTTATTTTACACTAAAACAAAGACAGTTTTTATTATTTATAGGTTATTATGGTAGTTTTTTTTTTTTTTTTTTTACTGGTCTGATCCACTTTAGATTGAATTGACCTAAAATTATTTTAATATCCTTCATTGCTAATATGTTCAGTGTCATTTTTGCATTTCACACATTTATCCCAGGGGTGGATTGAACACTTCGGGGGGCAGATCTGGCCCCCGGGCCACATGTTGGACACCTGTGCCAAAGATGAAGGCAGTGGAATGGGAAAATATAAATATATCAGATTGTTAACCATTCTAAACACATATTTCCAAGAAAAATGATCAAGATATGCTATCAAAAATAGGGGTGTGTTCAAAATATCAATACTGGGATATATCTTCTTGATACGTGTAATGATATGGAGGCGTCAGTATCGATATTTCACATTTGCAGTGTTTTACATGCACTACAGTGGAATTGTTGCTCTATAGCAAAGTAAAGAAATAACATTTGGGTATACATGTGTCTGTAACATGTTAAAAAAGTAAAAACTGTAAAAATAAATATATAAATATATATATAGGCCTAAAATATCAGGATGCATATCACATTGAATACCATGTAACTGAATGCACATATATCGTGATACGTATCATATCATGACCCCTGTATCGGGATATGTATGGTATCGCCAGGTTGTTGGTGATACCCAGCCCTAATGCAAAAGATATCGGAATATAAAATAACATAAAAGTATGTAATAATAATAATCGTCATCAGCGTTTTATCATCCGTAGGTTTAAGGTGCTTTACAGATGGTGGATAAGATAATAATTACACAGAACACAGAATATAGATAAATAAATAAATTAAGTACTAAAACAAAACATTAAACACAGTAAATAGGTTTAAATACTAGGTGCAAAAAAAGTATAAAACCCTAAATTAATTATATTGTATTGTATTGTCGTTTATTGTCATTGCACATATTTCAGAGCAACAAAATCACATTCAAAACATTCAACACAGATACAGTTAAACTGACGAGTCGCCATTTTATATAAAGTGACTTATTTTTACTTATTCCATAATATTTAATAGAAATTTACGTCATCAATATAATAAAATAAGTAAAGAGTAATATTGTAAAAAATAATAATAATATTGTAAAAAAAAAAACCTAATAAGATAAAATTAAAAAAACTCCTGAATCAAATCTCATCCTGTAAAAGCAGGTTGTCGGTTTGAAGCCCACACTCCTGTAGTTTGTAGATTCACCTGTGGTCCATAAACAGTTTGACACGTGGAGCGTTTGACACATTCAGTAGCTACAGCTGATGCGGGACCATGAAACTGTAAATAAATAAATAAATAAATAAAATACCTGCTGTCCATCCATCCACACAGTTCTTTCATCTGTGCGTCAAACACCACTTTATATTCACCCTGAACTCAAACTCCTCTATGTTGAGTGTTTTGCTTCTTTGTTTATAGAAAACCAGATCCCCATCATCTGAATACCGATCAGCTGATCTAATCTGCGTCCACGCCGCACATACGACGCGCACATGACACACATTAACGCAGGCGTCGATGCCTTTGGGTGGAAGATTAATTATAAATCTATACGCGGATGTTGATTAAAGGAATGACAATTATCCAAGTCATACGCAGTGGAGCCGGGGTATTGAACCAGGCCTCCTACTCTATTATCGGCAGATGAAAGCCTCTGCACACGCCTCCCAAAGGACGCTTTATTTTTTATTAGGCTGATCGATATCATGGCATGATAATTCCAGCTGGTGATGCCTCTGGTTTATGTTTTTTCACGCCGTTCAGGCTGGATAACAACAACGTGACCACTGGTCCGGTAGTCTGACTGTGTGTGTGTGTGTGTGTGTGTGTGTGAGACTGTGTGTGTGTGTGTGTGTGTGTGTGTGTGTTTGCATGTTTATATGTGTGTGTGTTTGCATGTTTATATGTG
>JAPSES010000219.1:15223453-15243237 GCA_029822895.1 Maxillicosta whitleyi
TGTGTGTGTGTGTGTGTGTGTGTGTGTGTGTGTGTGTGTGTGTGTGTGTGTGTGTGTGTGTGTGTGTGTGTGTTGAGGGCAACTGTAGTGACCTTTAGATTTAGTGACAGAGGATTACAACATGTGACATACTGTACAGTATGTGCAGTATTTGTTTTCTAAATATTGATCTTGTAAGAAAAATATGAAAAACAATAAAATAATAATGGTTGAGGAAGTTCGTGCTGAGATCGTCACACCCCTGTATGAATTCATTTCACATCTCATTTCCCTTTTTTCAAATGTGATTGTTGTTGAGCTTCTGAATTTCCCAGATAAGACCAGTATCCAAATTACCTGCCTAACAACCACACTTCATCTAATGGATAGATGGTATAATGCAGCCCCTGTGTATATTACCTTTTAGATATGCAAGCTGCTTTGAAATGAATGTAATTCTGTTTTAATACCGAATAAATCTCAGAGGAGAATGTTAGTACATCATTAGAAGCTATTTAAAAAGGAGAAGAAAAAGCTATTTAAATATAATCCTGAGCTTAATATTGTTTGTATGAGCTGTTGTGTTAAAGGAGAGGAGGGGAGGTAATTATGAAAGGAAAGCGGGAATTAAAAGCTTAGATTAAAATAGAAAATGTATTAAACATGCATTTTAAACAGACTGGAGTTTCAAATGTCAAAATGGCACTATTTAACAAAGTTTTAACAAAGAAATGTCTGGAAGTATACATTTAGTAGATTTAGTTTCGTAAAAATGTAGTTAAATTTAGTATAAATTTAGTTTCCTTTCATTTGAATACATAATATAGAAGTTTGCTAATGATGTTAAGAGAACTGACTTTTTAAGATATTTTGGTGTTCACAGCTGCTGTTGTAAGTTACTGTTTCAAGTCACTACTGCCAACACTTTGTCAGCACTGCTGCCACAAGTGGATTTTAAGTTGCACCGAGCATTCAGTTGGTTAGAAAATGTAAAATGAAAGGCTTGTGTCACGTCTCTCACCTTGAGTTCTGTCTCTTTGAGCAGAACATCTACAACAGACCTCAATTGTATCACCTCCTGCTGCAGCTGAATCACCCGCCTCTCCCCAGAGCTCACATCAGCACTCAGCTTGGAAATACTGGCATCACATCTGAGATGAGAGGTAGTTTTGGAAGCAAAGAGGCACGGTGACAGACCCGTGAATGAGAAAAGATGGTGGGAAGAGAGATAAGGTGAGGTGTAAAGAGAGTGAGACGAGGTAATGTGGTGAGAGGTGGTGAGAAATTGTAAAGGGCGATTCAGTATTTTATCAGGAAAAAAATTACAAGAATCCTGCAAAGTTCAGTCTTTTGAATGAGAAATAATGTTGCATATTGTAGTGGATGCATGCTTCTAGACAAAACACACGCAAAAATTGACAATGAATGAGATAAGTAAATAAGATTAGTAGGGCTGGGAATATTAACGCGTTAATCGTGATTAGATTAATGTAAATTGTGATCGGGAATATTTTTTTTAATTGCGTTCAGAGTTTGCCAGCGTTTTCCATTTCACTTCTCCCATCCACATGCAGCTCCTCTGGTTGTATTAATTAAACTCATTGTCAATTAAACGCACTATTTCCAGTTTGCTAGTATTTCGTTCCTTCTACACATCCGTAGGCAGCTCGAGCGGAAGCTTTCTTGTGTTCATTTATTTACAATTTCTCAAAGTAGCCAGTCATTCGTTCTTAATACTTGTTTTCCTTTCTCTACAATCTTTTTGAAAATAAAAAAGCCCAAAAGGTAAATTCTACCTTTGTCTCTGTCTTCATTTTATTCCAATTTTAGACACAATGGTCAGAAATACTTTGTATTGTGGGTTTAACTTTAGATTCGAACTGTCTTACTGCAAAATATCAATTTTACACATGCAAAGTAAATCAATATTAATCGCGATTAACTATGAAACATCTGAGATTAGTTGCGATCAAGAAAATTAATCTTTTGACAGCTCTAAAGATTAGTGGGTTTAGGAACAAACACACTCAGAACAAAGAGACAGTTGTGGAAAAATGTTCACAAGAGTTGCATGCACAGAAACATCACCTGCAAACAATGTGGTAAACATAACTCTATGACCACCCCTGAAATACAACTCATTTCCTTCCTGCTTCATGAAGGTGTCATCCTAATGCAGTGCAAAGTATCTGAGTATGTGTCTAAGCCATCTATTTATGATGAAACACAGCATCAGTATAATAGCTGAATGCTACAGCTAATTACTGAATAGTCCAGTGTGGAATTGGGGTTATTTCTCTAGACACCACTACAACACATTCATAATCACCTTCACAGTTTATAAAAAACATGTTATCAAAGACCAGCTGCTCTTGGGCCACTTGATTATTTATGATGCACAAGAGGCCATTAGGTTAAGTAACAGAGGCTGTGTTTGATGATAATTTACCTGCTGTTGGGTATTAAGTTATCTGCTGATCAAACTTTTGACTGAATATAGTTTTGTTATTGTTGCTTGGTTAGTAATTCCCCTCAAATGCATTGACTAATAATTGAGAAGAAGATCGACATGTTTTCAGTCTGTTCTGTAAAGCATTAGCGCTAATGTAAGTGTGGTTCATCAGTGTACAGAGATGAGCGCATCCCCTCTAAATAGACCTTATCTGCACACACACAAAATAATGAGTAAAGGCTAATCGCCATGGAGAATGTTCAAACCCAGAAACTTAACTCTGGTGAGGACAAAATAATTAATATGTGTGTGTGGAGTGGGCGAGCATGAGCGAGTCAAGTGTGTCAGAAGTGATGCACCAACAGATTAGAAGTTGTGAGACTGTGAAGAAGTGCCAGGCATGGTGCAGAATACACAATTCCACTTCATTAAAGGGAGAGAAAAACAAATAGCTATATCATCAGCTAAATCAATATGTGCATCAGACCTGGGTTTCAATGACCAAAGCTAATGTAGCAGGACTTGGCACTCATCCATTGACTATATTTGCCATAAATTGGGATACTGCTGAGTAAGTAATCTCATTACAGTTCTTAGTTTCATTTGAAAATGTGCTTTATTGTCATGATTAGTCTGACTGGAACAAAATGCTACAACTGACATTTAATGGAATGAGCATTTATCAATCAATTCACCTGGGGGCACCTCTCTTAATACCATGAAGAAAAGTAAAGTTTTTTGAAGAAAAAAGTCAGAAATAACAAACATGGAAATGACAGAGGTAACACTAGTGTGGATACTAATGTTGCAGCATTTCCACTGCTAAGGACTAAAAGTGAAACCTCAGGAGGTGGAAAAAAGGTAAATGAGTTTTAAGTTTCATTTTCACTTCTGTGGGCAGCGGTCCGTAGCACTCCTCACCCCCATAGTATTATAAGTAGAACATAAACCGGCCCGGCCCTGGGTAGATGTCATTAATATGTCAGTAGTTTTTCACTAACTCACACAGTCGCTCTCTGAACACATCCTCTACTTCCACGGTTCCCAGTAGTATTCTCCATCTGGGTGCACATCCATGAGCACTTGGAATACAGACAGAACTGCGTACACAGAGGACCCACAGAATGCTTGCTCCATATCCGTTTGTGTTTCTTCCAGTAGGCGTTACTTTTGGCACGTCATTTATTTTGAAAATTCTCCACACTGCTGGCATTACTCCTCTGTACCTGCTGCACTTAACTGTGAATGCCACACTGCCGTAAGTAGTATTGGTGCAGTTGTATTGGAGTATTTTTATGAGTACATGTACTCATACTCAGTATTGGGCTTAATACCAATACCAGTATCGGGTATCGGTGCATCCCTGCTTGTGGTGCATATTGCAGTAGTGTTTATGCAGTAGTTTGTCAGAGCTATTTTAACCCTGCTTTTGGACGCATACCTGGCTACTCTTCCTCTTAGGTCACCAATGCCAACCATGTTCTTCTGGTCGATGCACTGAACAGCCAGTGTGGTTCCAGCTGTGACAGAATCTCGTTGGGCGATGTGACTCTCCAGTACCTGCTCAAACACAACACATTTGATTCTGATCTCTTGCTTTCTCCTTTGTAAATAAACTGAAGGTGAGTCACATCATGTGTTCAAAGAAGAAGCTAATGCTGCAACAATTAAGGCAAACACAAGATTATTTTGTGTACTTTGTATTGTCTAAACTCATCCCTATTGTTTCCTCTGCCATCAGGTGTTCAACTCAGAGCATAATGAGACTTATAGCTTATAATAAATTCTTTGCAGCAGCTGGTGCCCTGTTTGATGAAACTTATACAGGGCCATTTGTCAGACACCCAGGATTTACACCTATTCTCTACTGATGTAGCCAAAGCTTTAATAGCTGCAAATATAAGAATATGGTTCAGAAAGATAAAGTTTTCCTTTTCAGGTGCACACTAAAATTCAATGCAGCTACATAACATACCTCTGAGTTTTAACTGATGCAGTTCCCATGGTCTGGATGACTGGAAGGGTGCTTATATAACCCATTTACATAAAAGCGATAGAACATCCAAAACCCAACAGTTTTCTGCCTGTTTTTAAATGATCTCATCTAGAAAATAGTAGGAAAGAGTAACTATCCCATTGAATCTGCCTCACAGCTCATTTTCTTCTAAGCATTGTACGCCAAATGCAATGTACTTTATTGTTGCCATTTCTCTTCTTTTTCAACAGACTTTATTTCTAAAGGTATCGAACATGATGAAACACTGCACAGGTCTACTTATTGATCTTTCCAATAGAGAAACACCAATCAGTTGGTTGGGATAATTCATTGCTGATTACCTTATGCACAAATAGTAGTTTGTGGTTATTGGAAACATTAAATCTGAGTTAGCACAATGCAAAATGTGTCAAACAGGCTCAATTATGGGATGTATAAGGGAAGTGGATACTGCATATTCAGCTGTTAAATGTCTTCAGTGTTGCTTTACTGAGTTACAGCTGCAATCGGAAACTAGGTCTTAATTTAGGTAAAACTAAACTCGTGCATTACTACAAAAATTAACATATGACTGCAAAGGAAGTTAAAGACATGAGAGGACACTTACTGCAGTTAGACTGAAATAACCTGTTCCAGCTCAAACATTATGAACCACTGCAGTACTGACCCATGGAAGGATCAGAACTATTGGTGCAGTTAAATCCACTGAATGACTCCTGGAATCTAAACCAAAGGTGGTGATGTCAAATATTGCATATGTGACTTTTTTTTTTTTTGGCTGTGTAGTGTATAAATGTATTATTCTTGATATTTCTAATATTCTGCTGTACGTTAACATGGGGATATGTCCTGGACTCTAGGTTTCATTTATTTATAGAGCTATGATTGTCCTTTTTTTTGTTTTACCCAGTATGCTGTATTAATTTTATGATTTTTTTTTTATGTGGACCCTTATCATATACACTGCAATTCATGCATTGCATTATGTTGCTTGTGCCAGGTGTTTGTACTCAGATTGGAACATCAGTGTTACAGTCACTATAAACCTACAGTACGGAATGATTTACAGGAAAATTGCAAAGTCACTTCATTTTCATCCTGAGGGCTCTTTCATCTTTTTTATACTAATATATTTTATTCCTTGTTGCTCTTATTGTAGCTGAATCATTTGCTTTATATTTTAATTCCTGCAATTATTCTCAAGGTTGCATATTCAAAATAAACTAAACTAAAAGGTCTTCTTCTTCCTGATTATCATTTCACAACAGTACCTGAATTGAGCTTGAATGAATGAACTGTTATCACATGAAATGACTCCACAGGGCAATTCATAAGTGATGTGTTTCTGATAAGACAATATAGAGAAAGCACCCTGCCGTTTATCATTTTGCATAAGATATTCCTCTTACTTCACTAAAGCTTTCATTATCTCTACATGTGCAGAATTAATTAACTCCCACGCATCCCTATAATGTGTCATGGTAACGGACAATTTGGTATGCACTAATGAAACCACGTACTGCACTTGGTTTCTGTAGCACAGTAGTAAACTGTGATTTTATGTTCTGCCCAGTCATGATGGTCCAAACCATAATGTGTTTCATGAGTCACATTTTATCCACTCTGTTCTGTGCTGCATTCCACTGCAGTATTTCTTTATACAAAAACCCCCTCAAATCATCACATCTAATTTTGCTTATAAGAGGAAAATGACCATGAACAGATGATGTCAAATTACAGAGGCCTTGCACTAGTCTAAGGTTTAATTTAATTAAATATGAGTTTGTGATTGTCTGTTACTGCTAAGAAATTATGAACACTGTTTTAAATGTAAGGAGGAGGAAGGAAGACCAGACATGAACAGACCTGTTACATGATGATTTTTTCTACATCCTTCCTCTTGTGTTAGGGTCAGCACTGATGAATAATTAGGCTTTAAATGTGTAAATGAACCACCTGAAAGTTGTGCATTGCATCAAGGCTTTTTGACTTGTCAGGAACCTCTATTTCAACAGAAAAAAAAAAAAAAATGTTTATTTCCCCCCCCACTAAATTATGATAAAATTATAATGCAATAATCAGAGCCAAAACTGAAATCATAGTTCACTGTCAGCCAACACAGACAGCCAACTCCTCTTCCTATCATGTGAGCTTTTGGGGATTCTCATTTTGCCTTGTTATCTAGCAAACCTGCACAGAAACAAAACGAGACTTCCATGTCCACACATGTGAGGTCAGTTCAGTATAGAGTTGGTGACTTACAGAGTTCACATTTAGGGATATACTGACCCCCATCCAGAATATTTTATAGCAATATTTTCATAGATAAGGAAGCCTAACAACATAACCAAGAGATGAGAAACAAATTGGATGACTAGTAAATTGTTTTTAGTGTATTTTACATCTGATTTAAGACATGGGTCAAAACCGATCCATTAACATAAGAAATGGTAACTGTTAAAAACTCCACTTCCTGGTTGGGGAGGGGCAGGTCCTAGCCTCACCTATCAGGCCACACCCAAACATTTAAGAGGAAGGATCAGGCCCAGCACATCCTTTTTCCTGTGTTTGATGGAGACCATGAGGCCTCAACATGTGTGAGTAAGAGACAGACTGGAGCAGTGAGTAAAATGAATTGACTGGATTTAGAGGCATCTATGAGTAAGTTATGTTTTATGTTATGATTATTTGAAGATTATTTTAGGTATTTCTGGAATTGTTTTATTGCTTTCCTTTGTTTAAGACTTGCATCATCTGTTACTTGTCACCATATCATCTACTCATCTTGTCATAACCCTGCTGAAGAGAAATAAAAGCATAAATGGAATCACTGACCAGTTTCATATCTGATCGTATGGTATGCCAATGCAGAAGTTAAACTATTAAACCTCAACCAGTGTTCCAATCTAACCCATTCAAGATTTTTACAGTAACAGAAAGCTAACACAAGACGAAGGACATTATAATGCATCCCGACAGCTAGATTGCAGGAGGGAATGTGCATAAGGTGTCACTAACTTCACTTACATACCTGCATATTTTCACTGAGTTGCTTTACAATGCGTGTAATTGTGCGTATGTGACTCTCCAGAAGCCTACGAGAGAAAGTCTCAGTCTGGGCAGCTCCTTGAGAGGACTGAACACTGGCCGCTACCTCCTCTTTAATCCTGAAAGCCTGCTCCAACAGCACAGCCAGCGTCCTGTCCTGACCTCTGAGATGACCCTCAAAGACATCAAGCCTTAATTGTGACAAAAACATACCCAGATATAGTCAGAGATATTATTTTCTTAATCATAAATGTGTGCTGTAAATGATGCAATATTGCAGAGGGCCACAACAAGAGGAAATGAAAGCACTTTATAATAACCAGGAAGCAATTGCCTAAACAATGAACAGAGTATGATTATCTGTATGTGATTTCATACACTCAGGTCTTATTGACTTCATGTCACTATGCCGCCTGTGTTTCCCTGCATGATGCTATTGTGGATAACGGCTTAATTTGATCAATGTGATTCACAGCAGTGTCACCAGAGGATCTAAAACCTTCAATTGAACTGATCAGTGAGGGGAAATTTAACTTGAGAATTAACCCATAAAGA
Source organism: Maxillicosta whitleyi (assembly GCA_029822895.1). Taxonomy (NCBI): domain Eukaryota; kingdom Metazoa; phylum Chordata; class Actinopteri; order Perciformes; family Neosebastidae; genus Maxillicosta; species Maxillicosta whitleyi. The sequence goes on from JAPSES010000219.1 coordinate 15,231,484, forward strand.
CCCAAACAGCCACTGATGACCAAAACCATCTACTGATCTGAAGTTTACTAACTTCTGAACCACTAAACCTATCAATACAAGTAAATATTTGGCGTAAAATGCAGTTTTTCATCTTTTCATGGTCATCAGATTTGACCCATTTGGACATTCAGAGGTTCTGTAGTGAACATGAAAACACCGTCATCTTCTACAACATTAATTCACCAGTAAAACCAATGGAGTTTGACGAATCACAGTGGTTGTAAACTCTTGGTTTATGTTAAATTAATATGTTTTACTGAAAAAGTCGTTTTTTCTTAAGTTTTCTCTGTTTCTGTTATGTTAACCGTCACCTTTGATCTGAGTTTTTATGAACATCTACACGATCAACACGTGAATTAAAAATAGGAAAATGCCTGATGTTCACTGAAAAAACACAAAATAGAGAGGATTATGCCATGACAAATTGTGAGAAATCAGTTAAGAAAAGTTAAATACAAAGAACAAAATATGTTGGAACTGACACATAAATAACACTGGGTCTTTATGGGTTACATGTAGTGGTTCACAGGAAAATAAGAAAGGTGAAAATTATCTGGTTATAAGACATCTCAAATAAAGTAAAAACAAAAATACCTGCTGTTATTGTGGTAGGGTTTTAACTTTGACTGCTGTGACATTCTGCTTGTCTATAAATAAAAACATACAGTATCACATACAATGAAAAGACACAGATACAATATTTTATATTTGTTTTAGCTCCTTCATACTGCTTTGTCCAATAAATTACTATTTGCTACAATATTAAGTCTGTTTTTCATTTCAGAATACTCACAGGTCCTTGCTGTGTGTTATTCAGCTCTTGAGTTTACATGTTTGTGTTGTCACTTGGTAACACTGGTCTCCTTGAGTGGAGTTGAACCTGCCTGTCTATGTGAATTTGTCAACACAGTAATGCCAGAATGCATTGTATACATCACGCGGCGATACGGCTCAACTCAGCAATCTGTAAACCCTTCTGACCTGAGAATTATTTTAACTGTGAGTGATGTGGCTGAAAACAACACTTTTCAAGCGTAGTGTTGGGAACGTCAGAATACAGCTGCCTTTGACTCTTTCTTTGAACTAAAAAAAAACAAAGTGTGCTCATTTTTACTGATACTACTCACTGGTACTCAAAATAATTTACTGATATGAAAAATAAAATAACAGTTGATCTACTAATTTTATTGATACATGTAAATAATTAGTGTAAAGTACAGTTTTTCATCTTTTCATAGTCATCAATTATGGCCCATTTGTATGCTCAGAGGCTCCATAGTTACCATGGAAACGCTGTCATCTTCTACAACATTGATTCACCAATAAAACCCATGGAGGTGGATCCTTGACAGTGAATGGGTACACTTATTTTTATGTTCAGTTTGTGATATGTTTTACTGAAAAAGTGACTTTTTCCTCCATTTTTTTTCTGTTTTTCATATTATACCCCTCCATTTTAATATGAGCTTTTATGGACAGAAATTATGATCTGTGAATTAAATGTATTAAAATGCCTAATTTTCACTGAAGAATGCAAAAATACTGACCATACTTAGAATAAATGGTGATAAATCACTTAAGAAAAGTAAAAAATAGAGAAAAAAAATTCTTTTGGGAACTGCCACAAAAGTAGAACTGGGCATTTATGGGTTAAAGGTAAAGGCATTGTTTATGAATTATCACAATCAAATACTAGCATGACAAATAACAGCATGTGATTAAAATTCTGCATGGATTTTGCGAAACATCCATAAGAAAAAAAAAAAAAAAAATCTGCTCCCCCAGTGTAGCATTTAGTCTTTTTTTGGCTGTAAATCAATAATAGAGGAAACATTTTCAAGTTAAAAGCAAACAAATAGCCCACCAGAAACATGTAAAGTTAAATAAATGATTTAAGACCCTCTAATATTTCAGATTGACAATGCACATAGTTCAGAGCAACAAAATTACCTTCCATTTACAACTGACCAAGATTCATAGGGATACAAATACAGTTGTACTAGGATTTGAGGAGAGAAAATAGACAAATATCAACCTGTAGTTGAACTCTGCAGGTTGTTATTTGTGTAAAAACACGCCTCCACTCCATTTATTCTTACAGTTTGAATAAATCATTTTCTATATTGTTATACAGTGTGGGTGTACCAGCCGCTCTACTGCATATGTGTAAAGCAGAGAACAGCAAATGATGAGATTATATTATTGACATATCAGCTCATGCCATGCTTTCAGTTTACTACACATTGGAACAATTATATACATAATACTGTAGAAAACTGCAGGACATTCAAATTTTCTCTGACTGGATGAATTATGAGTCATGTTTCATTCCTCAGAGTACAATAGTGTCATCATGTTTCATTCATCTATGGCCTTGCCAACACAACCATGCTGTAGGAGTCAAGTTGCAGTGAATCACATTCAGTAGCAGTCCGTGAAAACACACATTAATTGTTGTGCAGGTGTGTGTGCCCGTCATGCACATTTGGGTTTAGTCTATTAACAGAGCTGGAATGGCCTGACCAATGCAGACTCATCTGTTTTCCATCCCATTCTTAAAGAAAAGCCAATAGTTGCTGAAGGGAAATGTTTGGCTCCTATCCTCTCATCTCCATCTACTTAACAGAGGATGAGGTCTAAACCTCAATAGTTCATTTAGGGCATTTTACTGTCCAAGTATTCTTATTGCTCTAATGTAAGTGTTTTATTTTGTCGGATGTGTATTAAGCAAAAAATAATGCTTGTTTAACTCATTGTAGACTACTGCTTTATATGCTTTTATTTTTATGTAGACAATGAAAATGACTTTGTATGTCAGTTCTTCACTTCTATGTCCTTTACTAGAGGTCAGCCACGCCACAGTCTATTGGGGATATAATTGAAAACATTTGGAAGACTGATTATCGTTTCAACATTCTCCTTGTGTCATGGTTAATGGCATTGCATCAAACCTTCATTGAGACTCCTACAAGTGATCCCAAGGTTGTTTCGCTGTCGATCACATGAACGATTCATACAATCAGCACACAAGTCCTTGGACTCTCAGTTCCTCACTGACAGTTCAGTTCAACATGCTATAAGGATGCCCTTTTTGTCTGTTTCTAAATAAGAAATATTCTGATAGAGGGAAAGTCGTATAGATCGACGCCCTTAAATACTGTTACTACTGTGTGTGTTTATGTTTATGTAGATGTACATGTACATACATTGTTGACCATGAGATGAGACAAACCAGTACAGAAACAAGTGCCAGGGGGAAGATATGTAATGAGTTATTATACACATCATAGAAGCACCGCATCTAAAAAGAGAAGGCACTGCTTAGTGGTGTCTGAGTGATGCTGTATGTGGGTGATAACATTCACTGAAGCCTGACCTATTTGACAGCGTGAGAAGGATACATCTACAGTAACAGTGTTGGATCCACATCCATGACATAAAAAACAAAACAAAAAACAAGTCCTACAACTGCTCTAAGGTTTCAGCAATCACTGTCAGGTCTGTTTTTATCAAGGTGACTGCTCTGAAAGGCAGTAGACATAGGTCAACATGCGCACTAAAACACACACATCAAACCAAAGAGAAATTATGTGAGATAACTACAGATCCGCAACTGAATTCTAAACATATCCACGAGGCATTGTGAGGTTGTGTTATGCAACCACCGGCATACAGATTATCCGACCAAGTGACATGTTTGGCCAGAGGGAGGCGCGGTGCACTCTGCGTCCTTCATTTAAATATAACAATTAAGGGGAAGTTTGCTTTAACCCTGTTTAGGATAGTGGACAGATCAGATGCGCAAAGACCCGCAACATCCAGGCTGAGGGTTTTGATACATGTTTGGCACAAGTCAGCACTGTGCAGCAACTTTAGTGCAGATGGATAAGGCTATTGCTCTGTAGTTTTACAAGCACAGTGTATATGTGTGACAAGATTTACACTGTTGCCTGCCTGGGCATCGTAAGGTTCTCTGGGAGATTAACAGCCCTTCATCATCACACTGTGCGTCCTAGCCTACTTGGCGCTCGAAACTGATCATCAGTGGAAGTGCTCGGAGCTGCAGCAGCCCAACTGTGACATCGTTCCACTGTAGAGAGTGTGCAGGCTGGCCGGCTGCTGCACAGGCACCATGGAGCAAAAATCCCCGAAGGCTGAGACGGGACAAGAGTCTATGTCCTACCAGCGAAGGATGTGGAAGAATTTCCAGGTGAAAACCAAACCGTGGCTCAGTCCGAAACTCGGGTCAGAGCGTCGCGGGACCGGTGGAGCAGAAGGCAGTAAAAAGGAGTCTGGGTTATGGATGTTCAAACGGAAAAAGAAACAGTTGGACCGCGTGTTCTCGTCTTCCCAGCCGAATCTCTGCTGCTCTTCGCCTGCGCCTTTTGAAGGAGACAAGTCCTTTGGCAGTGACTCGGTCCCCAGTACCAGCAGTGACGGACAGCCCCTGTTACAGCCCCTGGGCGCAGCGTCCGGAGCCACGGGGAGCAAACCCGAGCTAACATCACATGGAAGCCCCAAACTCCCCGTGTCCCAGCTGGTTATGTACCAACAGAAGAGCTCCTCTCTTGGGTCGGCGTGCTTCGAGAAACTGGTGGTGGACCCGGCCGCGATGGTGGCAGAGGAAGAGCAGCTGCGTAAAAACGCAAGTGATTCTGTAAGTAGACAGGCTTTAAGTAAAACACACATGTCATTTGGATTTGGTTGGATGGTACTGTCAGTCACCATAATCAGTAGGAATAAGACAGAACTACATTTCATTTAGATACGGGAGTCAAGTTGTACAGTGAGGTGCTGCGACGTGCTCAGTGCTTGCATCATGTGACGCGCACATCCATCTGCCCATGCACGGCTTCCTTTACTCTGTCCTGGGGTCTGCAGGGCAATGAGCTGGAGCTTAGACTGACACAATAGTTATAACCAATGCCAGTGCAGGCCAGTGTCATAAGCTGCTTGGTTTGACACCATGCCCCCCCCCCCCCACACACACACACACAGACACACTGCATAATACAGCTGTTTAAGGTCATTTCATTTGACAATGTCCTTAGAGATTTTAACCACATGCATATATTCTAATCACACTAAACAGCTTCAGTTTTACTAATATCAATTTTATGCCTTGAAGTACTGTATGTAACCTTGCCTCACTCTATCTGTCACAGTGTTCCTGCTTGTTGACAGATGCTACAACATGACTATGCATCCTCATGGGTTAATTATGTCTATCCTTTTCATGATAAAGGCCATTTGGCTAAAAGGCTTTACAAGAGTGCCAGCAGCAGCAGCAGCAGCAGCAATACAGATTGATATAGTAAGTTGAGTAAATGACCCCACCACTCTACATGCTGAGTCAGAGTGCCCCTAGGGGACAAGCTCAAAGCCAGGGATGTGGATAGTTTTCTATAGTACAGTGGGTTTAATGGCAAAGGCTATATTCACAAAAAAATCATGTACAGCCCTGAGGGTATGAGCCAAAACAGGGAAATAATGTTGTGTGCTGAGTAATAATCTAATTACTTTAAATGTGAAATATGTCACAACCATAAACTGCTACCCTATTCTGATCCTACAGTAGCTTTATCAGCTGTTAAGATGCTTAATAGCACTGTCAATTATCACGATGATATACTGAATTATGTTGTTATTAGATGTAAGTGCCTCTGTTTTAATGGAAGCAATCATTGCAAAGCTTTTCAACCAGATCGCTGTCTAAAGGTGATTTAGCGTAGAAATACACCCAGTCAAGTGGAATTCGGGCCAGAGTTCACTTATCCATTTTATATGAGAAGTGCAGTGCTCTCTTCTGAAGAGGTAAAGATAGCAGATTTTAATGACTTCATTGTCACTGATCTTGCAGCTTCATCACAGCACTTACCGAGTCTGTTACATAACACACAAAGATCTCACCATGCCAGATAAACTTTCAGTATCCTGCTCGAGCCAGAAATCATATTGTTTCCATGTTTATCCAAGCTTCTGTTGTTCATTTAATTTTCCACATGCATGGAAAATGGAAAGCAGCGGTACAATGTTAAGAAAAATGGAAGCTGAGGTTTCAGTACATCAATAGAGCTTCTTGTGTATTTAGTTGCATTTACATAAAATCACAGATACTATCACATATACAGCATATTGTTATTAATGTACTATATTATATAATGAAGCTCTGTGACGAAGAAGATGGAGCTGGAGATAATAGATAATGGGAGCACTGAAATGAAGATGGAGGTGAAACAAAGTGATGAGGTGAGGTTCAAAGAGATGAGATCTATCATTATCAAGTGGAGTAAGAGAGAATATTAGACCAGAGGGAGGTACGATGAATATGAGGTTAGGCAGGTTCTGAGGTTCTTTATTACCTCTGAGGTAAAATGAAGCCTCACATGCAAATGAGTGAGTGAAAAGACACACACTAAACAGCACAATGCATAAATATATGACTTAATTATTATGTGTATTGTTCAGATTTGGTTGGTGTATGTGAAGTGCCTATGATGTACTTTTGTGCGTCCTAAGCACTTTAAAGTATTTTATTGTCATCTATTAACCCAGCATATATGGGTGCATATAACTTCACTTAGGTTAAATAAGAGCATAGAGATTCAAGATACAATTTCATAAATGGAGTAAGAATTTATGGAACAAAGCAAGCAAGAAATCATTTCACAGTTTGATGGAGAAAGTGATTGTGTGAAGGGATTTATGCCAAGTGCTGTAAGTCTGTCTGCAAGGAATGGATAAATAAGCACAAATATATTTGCTTTCCATGCAAGCTGAGTAAATCTGTTTATTTCTGTTTGTGTATGAGAGCTACAGTAACGCATCAAACAGGAGATAGAATATACAAGATGGCTATTACTATTCATGCAAGATGATCATACTATTAATTAATTGCATCCGCATTTGCTTTAACGCTGAACTGAGAGGTGATGTCATATTTACTCAAATGTTTGATTCATTTGACAAATTTACAATGTGTATGCAAGGTTTCCTCTAGCTCATCAGTCACATTGATTAGTAAAGCTTTCCTGTCTAATTAAAATGTATGAGGCCTGTTAATATTAGATGAACTAAACTTTCTAACTTTCCCATCTCAGATTTCCTACTAATGTGTGGAACTGTGAGAGATTTGGACTCACAAGTAAACTTGTTACTGTCAGTTAATTGGTGATCGACAGGTTTGTTTAGTTTCATACAAATATCTGCAACATCAAATACCACTGTGCAAATAGTGATTTAACTTTGATTGACAGCAGAATTTGACAAATTGTTGTTTCATGACGTAAGTACATTTTACTGGTAATATTTGACCACCCTGGCTATGTCTACAACTGTTGCACCTGAGCAAAAGGATTTTAGGCTAAATAGTGATGAAAAATTGCAAAGTTCATAAGGAAGTAAAGCTAATACTTTTTTGACTTACTAGGTAGATGCATTCTGGCCATTTTGTGTGAATACAGCACATTTAATACTGTAGTTATTACTTATTTGATTTGTTGTAGCTATAATAAGCTGCAAATGGCTTCTTGTGCAACTTCTGTTAAACGTTTTACTTTTATTTTCATCGGACATGAACTAGAAGAGCGATATGACTTTGAGAAAAGGGATCACAAGTAAGTGTGACCTCCCCTGACTTTAGTTTTGTAATGAGTGAAATATGTGGGTTTAACGGCTGTGTTTCTCATGTGGTGTGGGGTGTGTGCGGAGTGAGAAAGCACTGTGCAGCAAGACTAATCATTCCATATCTGTTTTAAAAAATTCATTTAGCATCAGAAATAATCTGGCCCAATCCAATCCAACTGTATTCATAAAGCACTTTAAAACAACCACAGTGGACCAAAGTGCTGTACAGGAAAATGAATGAATGAATAAATAAATAAAGTACACGAATAGATTAAAAATATAAAAACATAAAACCTGTAAAAACCGAAGATGGTTTTTCCATTAAAACGCAAATGGGATGAATTGTTACTTATTATCGTGAGGTGACATGAGAAGTCATTCCACAAACATGGTGATAAATGTAAATATGGATTTACAGATATATTCATTATTATTATTACCTTTCTATCTTGTACTAAATTTAAAAAAATATTCAGTTTCCTGGTGTGTCTTCACATACCGCACCATGTTTCTTAAAAAAAAAAACCCTCTTCTAAGCTTGTTGTAATGTCCGTCCACATCTGTGTTTTTTTATTCACATGACTATTTGTGAAAAAAGATCTTCCCATTGCAATTTTACATAATATACCATTTTCACAATGCCAGAAAAACACCCTCTTGCCACCGCAATAACTTTTGAAAAATGAGAGTTTGGGTGAAATTGACATTTTTTCCATTAGGTAAATTTTTATGTGCAAGTTATATTTGCGATATTTGAGGGTCAATGGAAAAGTGACTAGTGAGGCAGTCTACTGGATAGGATGAGTGTAATGTCAGTTTACCCAGATAAAAGCTGTGCTGTTGAAGTTTAGCCTAATCTCATCTACAGTCATGGAATCTTACAAAATGCTACAGTATGAACAATGCTGAGGTTCTTGTACTTTATTAGATTATTTCCAATTTTTGTCCACTACACTATGGAAGCAAGCACAGAAATCTTTGTAGTTCAGTACATTTATTACAATTTACTATTTACAATGCAAAGTCATGATTAATATATAATAAAATTCAGCTCATTAAGAAAATATTCTATATGTATTTCAACAGTTTTGCCAATCAGACCGATTGTAACAATAGATATGGACAGAGCAGTGTATTAGTAAATTGAACTGTGTTTATATTTCACCCATCAGCTATAAGATTAAGTGAAGTAGTAATAGTGTCGATTACCTGGTTACAATAGTACCTGTCAGTCATTGAGATGTATGAGGTAAGTGTACATGTAATCCTCAAAGCAGCAAAATAGTCAATGTAAATGGATAACTTTGACAAGAGCCAAATTGTGAAGACCTGATGAGTGATTCAGAGTCGGTTTCATCAGGTGTTACTGGTCTGCAGTGGTTAGTACTCCACCAAAAGTGTTTCCAGGAATGACAACACATCTGAATACAGCTGGGCATCTTTGAGAACACATCATTATTACCACCTGTCTGGTATTGTGTAGGTTGTTTTTGGCTCTTGTCAAAGCCACTCGGGTTCTTAAAACTGTCTATTTTGCTGCTTCATGTTCTCATGCTGTCTAAAGTATCCCACCCACAATGACAGGCTGTAGTGAAATAATCAACATTATTACCATTTTACCTGTCAGTGTTTATAAGGTTATAGCTGATTAGTGTATTCTGAAATTAGCCACTCCACACTCTTGCACTTTAAGGACATTTTCTACTATGCTAATACTTCAGAGTTTTACTTAAAGGAGTGATATTTTTCTTTAAAAACAAAACAAAACAAACAAACAAAAAAACGGATCTAGAAAAGCACCCGGAGAGCGCAGACCTCCGCCAAGTCCAACATCCCCACCACCACCATAAATATATTTGGACAGCATTTTAAGATTCTTAAGTCCATGGACTATATGAGAAAACATAAGTCGCCATTTGATGGACATGTGTTATTATTACCACAGCAACGCCAATGATAACTAATAGAGAATCCTTTCAAAAATTCCTGGATCCAGACAGTGATCCAGATCACCTCCAAAATTTAATCATCTGTTCCTTGTTTCAGAGCGAACATTTCCTGAAAATTTCATTAGGTTTGATCAATGATTAACCGAGATACTGAAAAACAAAATTTTCGGACCCATTGACCCCAATGTTAATGAAAATTTCAAAGTGACCAGAATCCAGGATTTCTTCTGGATCACCCCTAAAAGTTAATCATTTCTTCCTTGTGCTGTTGCCAACAAATCCTGAAAATTTAATCAAAATCCGTCCATAACTTTTCGAGTTATGTTGCTAACTATCGAACGGACAAACAAACCCAGGCAAAAACATAACCTCCTTGAAGGTAATTATGGATTTTAAAACATTTCCCTGTGGTCTACATAAACTTTAAATGTGAATTCTTCATTAATTGAACTCCACAGGTCCATCTTCAACCTTATTTCTATTTCACTAGAAGGGTTGTCTTAAGCGCTGGCCCTTTAAATGCACATGAGTCCCTTCATGCACTTGCATTGTCATATTTTTTAACCTGACTTTTAGTTTTTACTCAGCGTTTTATTGTTTGTTTTATTACTATGTATTTTTACGCTCATTTTTTAACTGTACGGTGTCCTTGAGTGCCAAAAAAAGTGCCTATATATAAAATGTATTATTATTATTTTTTATGCCCCACCCCCTCCAGGTTATTGGCTGTGCTGCTCTGTTTTGTTCAACCAACACCTGAACATTTTAGGTAATCGGCTCTAAGTTTGGACATATTTTCAGTAGGGTTTACAACCGCTGCTGCTGACAAACAATTATGGAGAAATGTTCATCAGAAATCTTGACCTTATATGTGCAAATGTTGTGATGTAATTAATTACTGATGTAACAAATTAAGCAGGAATTAAAACAGGTTGTAGAAATCCACTTGATTTTTGACAAAATGAATATTAAAAATAGCTTTGCAGCACCTGGAGGGTTCAAATTCCAAATTTTACAAACTATTAGGGTCCAAATAAGGGTCCAAAAAAGCTCTATATAAGTTTGATGTATTATTATTATTATTAAATACACAAATAAATGAACCAAAGATGAATAAAAGAGGGTTTAGCAAAATATGAGCCCTTTAAGTAAGATGTTTACTTGCAATTTAATATTTGTAACACTAGTACCGCTGCTTCAAAGACCTGAGTACTTCCTCCACTGCAGCTAATCTGTTTCCATTACCTACTTATGTTTTGACCTGCGTACCTTTTTCCCCTCTGCTTGGCTTGTATAGACCGTTCTAAAATATTTAACATTTACAAACCAGACAAGTAGGTTTTTGTGTCAGAGGGACTGTACACTCACAGTTCCAGCTAATACATACACGCAAGATGAGCGGTTGTGGATCCATGGAATAGTCTCACAGACAATTTAAATATTAATATCTGGAGAGAATACATCCCTGAACAGCGCCTGAATATGGGCCAGACAAGTGATTCATCTTCAAATCACTAGAGTCTGTATTATATTTCAATACCAGAATGAATATCAGCTCTTTTGTCATGGTTTTGTTTTATAGTAAGAGTTATTTAAGTAAACGAATTCAGGACATTTTCTACAAGGTTTTTGAGTTATGGAAAGAACTGAGTCATGTTATGTGTCTGTACCTGACTGCTCTTATTCTTAGAATTTTAGACATTGTTACTTTTAATTTAAAGGATGAGTAGTCAAAGGGTTTCCATCATTCAACAAGGTATACATTAAAGGAAGCAGTTAAAACAATTAAAGCAGTTTGTAAGATTAAGATTCAAAAATGAGCCGACTACTGATGTTACAGGTAGGGGTGTAAGAAAATATCGGTCCTGCAATATATCGTGATATTTCATTTCACGATACTATGTATATTAAAAAGTGGTCTATTTTTAGGTGTTTATTCAAATGCAGATGTGGTGGTGGTATTTGTTTTTGTTTTTCTTTGTTGTTTATATTGTATTTATTATTATTTAACACAGTTTTATTAATTAATGGTTATTTGAAGCATCGTAAACACAATTTTTTACTGTCTGAGTATGGAAGCTTATAGTTACCATAATCCAAATGGAAATGCATTAGTAGAAATGCTTTTCCATTTTATGCATTTAGCTGCATTATTTGA
>JAPSES010000219.1:15243337-15267600 GCA_029822895.1 Maxillicosta whitleyi
TTTAATCTGAATTTCCGCTTTAGTTTTTTGTTTCCTAAAAAGTTGCCTGTCCTTGGTTGAATGCCTTATTCTGATTATATTCACACTAGAAAAAAAATCAAGAAACCACTGGTTTTGCACTGTAAAGATAGGCATTTGAGTAAAATATACATTTTTGTTTATTCTAGAAACAACTGATAATATTTCTATCAAGTTTAAAAAAAAACAATAGTCTAATGTATGTTGCCAGACCTTTCTCCTCACATTGTTAGCATTATGCCAGTATTAGAGATCCATGTGACACCCTCTACTTTCATTCTGAACTAGGTGTCATGGTTATCTGGGTTATTTGGCTAGTTTCGCACTGAGTGCAGGATGCAGTGACAGTGTATTTGCAAAATAGTGTCAGTAGAAAAGGCTCATGGGGATTTGTTAAAGCTGTACAAAGTAAAACTGCATATAAAAAGACATGCATCATAGTTAAAGCTGCTATTGTCATGGTATCATTGCAGCTCAGGGATTGTTGTTCTTTCACGTAGCGAGTAGCTTTATCAAAGTGATAACACAAAGATAGTGCAGAGGAGGAGAATCACATTTTCTGTGCCCCTGTGTGAAAGAAGTCTTCAACCTTACTGTGGCTGACTACATCCAGAGTCAATGCTTTCAGACCTAATAATGCAAAACCTTTGGTATTTATTTGTTTTGTGGAAGTTTCTATTCACAGATTTAAATTGTCTGTCAGACTGTTCTCCATCAGACTGTTGGGTGTTTTATTCCACTTCTGGCACAAAAACCATCAAGAAGCTTTATTTTATGGCTTTTGACCATTAATATTCCTCTTTATTCCATTTATTTGACGGTCAGTTTAGGGTGAAGCCTTATTTTTTTCCCCAGTTGTATATGGTGAGAGTCTGCCCTCTGGTGGCAGTGTCTGGTAATAAACCTTAAACCTTTGGAAAATAACAGGGCAAAGTGCACACAAGTTTTTAAAGAGAAACTGTTCTTTTAGAATTATTATTCATGTGCATATAAAGTAGAAAACGTTTATTTTTAAAATTCTTCTCATGTACATTACGATAGTGACTTTCACCTATGAAATGAATAAACATCTGAGTTGTATTGAGGAACCTGAGCTTGTTATACTTGAGTTTATCCTATTATTTGATCTTTTACCAATTATATTAATTAATAGGTAGTTTGTTTTTTTAATTCTGGCTCCTGTTTACAATTAGATTTGCAAATAGTGATTGTAAATTATTCATTGTATTGTCAAGAGCAGGCCTTAAGTGAGGGAAGCTCATCGTTGCACTTGTTAAATAGGGTTCTCATGTTTATTGTAATTACTTTCCTTCCTAATTACCTTGTTTTTGCATAATTCAGGATTGTTAGGTAGATCGATGTCTTGTTGTCGCTGCGACTCATGAAGGAGCAGGGAAGAGTGAATGAAGAATCTAAATGTCAGACTGACGGGGGAATTCAGTCTTTGTTGAGTCAGACTTTTACTTTATGATATGATAATATGTGTGTGCCGCTGTGCTTTCATTCAATATTTGGAAGTCATGTATTAGTATGGATATGAACATATTGTACACTACCAGTCAAAACTTTGGACACATCTTCTCATTTAAATGTCATGAGATGGACTGCAGATGGCCAACAAGTGCTCTGCATCACTGGGAGCTCCTTCAAGACTGTTGGAAAACATTTCACGTGATTCACAAAGCTCATGGAGAGAATACGTATAATGTGCAAAGCAGTAATGAAAGCAAAGGGTGGCTATTATGAAGAATCTAAAATATAAATCATGTTTTGAGTTATGTCACACTTTAAAAAAAAAAAAAAAAACTAAATTATTCCATATGGGTGCTTCTATGACTACTGGTCCCTAAAAACAGCACATAGGGACTAAAAATTATGTTGTTATGAAGCAAATTTGGAAGCACTTTGGGTCTATTTTAAAAATAAATATTCACTAAAATAAAAGAAAAACTAAAAAAACTAGTCTTCAGATAAAACACATTTTAATATTAACTTTATACAAAAAATCTGCATGTAACACAGTCAAAAGGACATGAAGATTACACACTACTATTTATTTCTCTCACAGGTACATTTTGGGAATTGAACTAATTACACAAGGCAGAGTGTTCACAAAAATGATGGCTGTTGCAAAATCACTCACTTTTAACTCGACTGGTTCTGCATCTAATGCAAGTTGACAAGGTGCTTTATACACAAAACCTGGATTTAGTCTTTCAGTTCATGAAAAACCTACATGTCTGGATTAGAAAAACCACTGGGATCATCAAATATAACACAGTGTCTTTATTTATGGCAGAATATAAGACCATTTCAAGCCATCTTTTCAAGATCAAATGCACTGACACCTAGGTAGCTTTTCCTGTACCAATTTTGGCCCTGTTTTTGGCCCCAATATTTTAATAAAAGTTCATTAATTTTGAGATGGGTCAGAGCAAGAGTATACTTTTTTTTTTTTTGCATTTATCTGAGGTCATCATTACATAGATCCTGGGGAGAAATATATGTAAATTTCTGTTTTTATTCTTGGGTCTAAAAAAGCTGGTACCCAAATGTGCTCAGTTTCATATGTGTTCATTCATAGTTCTGATGCATTCAGTGAAAGACTAAAGAGATGTGTCCTTAGACTGGTAGTGTATGCACACTGTGCCGGGTTATGTGGAGGTTCTTTCATTACTGTGATTTTGTGCAGGATGCTGGATGTGACGTTAGACCTGAAGGACCCACAGTACCCTGAACATAACCTTGGCAGCCTGGAACTAGCTGTCACTCTATCACCAAAGGAAGGAGACCTGAGGGATGCTGTAAGGAAACTATATCAACTTTAATCTGCATTATTCACTCATCTCTCTCTTAACTCTTCTTGCACTCTTCTTTCTCATTCAGGTGAATCTTACTTCGCCTGCTGAACATCTTACATGAGAATCAAGATATAACATAGTAAACAATTTACAACACATGTTTGCATCACTGTATTTCAGAATGAAATCAAACAAATCAATGTGTTAAGCTTATTAATAATCATAATCCAAGTTCATTGCCAGTGTTACTTCAGCTAAGTGAACCGTGTCACTGCACATCAGGAGCACTGGCGTGCTGTGTTCCTGGCTTTATTCAGCCTCGCTTGCTGGAAACTCTTCAACTCAGCAAATGTATATGCATAAACATAAGTGTAATTAATATGTTCTGTGGAAAAGTTCCATGTTCAAAGAGCACTAGATTCTCTTTCCTAATTATGTTGGCTCGGGCCTCTGCGGACGTGCTCGATGTTTCGAGTTGCATTTATTTCTGTTCAATTATTTGTTTGGTTAATTGGACCCCTGCATACTCGATCCGGAACAAGGCACAGTCATGGGGGAAATATTTTATTCCTTTTGATCTGATGTCTTAATTTTGCTGCTTATTTAGTACTGTGGTTCAGAGAGTCCACATTTGACAGAACAAATAAACTCTATTTAGGTTAAGCATCATTTTGGATTTCTCCAACTGTGAAGAAAATGAGTACAAGGTTATACTAGTCCATGCTATATGCTCTCTACTACCATCTACTGGTATAGGAGGATAAGGAACAAATATAGTACTTTTAAACCCATCTTTAACCCTTTATTGATATTTTATTAAACCTCAAATCATTTAATGCATTTTGTAATCATTGCAACATGCAGCAGCAACAACAAAGTTTCTAAATATGATGATTAAGTGTTCACAAGGCCATGAATCATGGCAACACATGAGGGAACTGTGTGGCCTCATGTATGGACCTTGTATTTAATTGTTATTTTTGTGTTTGAGGTATTCCATTACTGATTAAGTCACAAGAAATAAGCCTTTATTTACAAGAACAAGAATTAAACAAACAAAAAAAAAAACATTTCAAGATTTAGGCAATTGTTTTCACTTTGGGTCTAAAAGTGGTAACGCACTTTGTTGTATCAAACATAAAAATAATGTATGAAAAGCAAAAATACAGCTGTTCTATTCATATGTGCATATGCATGTCTGCAAATGCACATTCTTCATAACATCATTATCAATACAAACAAGCGCTTTTTATACTCTTCTTGCTTACCTAACTCGCATGAATGACAACTGCCCGACTCTCCTTATTTAACCCCACCTGCACCAGGCTTCACACACTCCATACCCTTTAACCTGTGACCCTGCATCTCTCACTTTAAGCCAGTGGGGGGTGCTCTGTAACCGCTTTGTCTCATTTACAGACCATGCTTTTGAGAAGGAACTGGAAACGATCTAGTAAGGTAAACTAAAACAGCATGCCGCACCTCACCCACAACCTACCGACTGCACTGCACCTCACTTCACCTCACCTGCACTCTTCACTGGTGTCCTGGTGCTGTTCATGGATGAAGTCTCCTTGGCCCTCTACCCCCTCCTCTTCCTCCTCCTCCTCTCCTCCCCCTTCTGTTCCTCCTCCCAGTTAGCAATTATTCTTTTTTTATTGAGTTCTGTAGTTTTCATTTCACCTGCTTATTTTCCACAAGCTGCAATATACATCTAATACACCTGCAGTTATAAGCCATACAACACACCATACATCAGGCTGGAGATGTGTTACAATCCTCTATTGGTATTTAGTGGCATTGCCATGTTGGATTATTTCTAATAAATTCTACATTATTAATCAGAAAGTGTTTACAAATTGCTTAGTTGACAAGATAGATTGTGTATGTGTATTTTAAATGATCTTTTTAGTGTATTGCAGCTGCTGTGTGTGAAAATAAAGTGACTTGCTATGTTTTGGGGGAGTTTAAAGGAGTCCTGGACAGTAAATCAACTGTGCATTGACTTTTGGCTGTTTTAACTGATTAGAGGACACTCCTCGACCCCTGTGCATTAAGTACAAATCTTTGTTTTTGCCATTATTTTGCATACTCATATCCCCTATATTTGATTGCTACCTTTCAGTTTATCTATTTTTATTTTTTTATTTGTGACTGTCATTGGCTGTGAAGCAAGTGAAACAAAAAGCATGCTGGTTATGGTGCTTTTTCTCATTGCCGTCTGCATGTAGCACCAATTATGTTTTGAGCTAAACACAGGAAATAGCACCTATCGGTTGATGTATTTGTATTTAATAAAAGAGGCACTTGTAAAAGTAACGAGGCTGAGACTAAAACCAGTCATGTCTTGAGTTTCCCTTATAGTAAACTTACAGTAAAAAGTTTGATATTTACCAGGAGACATAGATACACATTCACAGTGTGCTTGGTTCTAGCTGGGCAGACGTCCTGCTGTATCGCGCTTCCCAAATCCGAGCCTTTGAAGCCTCCAAACTGGGCCACCCCGCCTGTGACTCGGGAATTAGCTCAAACACTAACTAGCTACTGTGTTACCCTACCAAAAAAGGCTCTGCTCCTGAGCGCCTTCCTGCCTCCTGACTCAAATGTATACGCTACATGGTTATTTTTAAACAACCACTTTTTTAATGAAGCATCCATGAGTGTTGATCCCACAGAAGACGATTCTAACTATTCAAGAAGTAGCTTGAGATAATAATTATAAGTCAGAGGCACATTAAATCCCAGCCTCCTACTTCACTGCGAGGCAATACACTTATTTTGGCACATTTTCTACAAAGGGCTAACAAAAATTTGACCCATCGGCATGGCTATATTAGCTCTTAAATTGAATGTTAGTATCTGTTATGAGACTTTCAGCCTCAGAACTGCTCTCTGCATGATTTCTCCCCTGCTGTGCTCTGGCAGAGGGATGTGCATTCCCAATCCACATAGCTCATGGGATTTTTGCAACAAGAAATGTGTTGCCATAAAACAAGGAAAAAATTAGGACTGTGCTTGAGAAGGACAAAACACCGACCTCTCATCATTAGCATAGAGTGGGTTTGTAGTGAGCGAACAGGAGAAATGAAAGATGTGGCAGTTTCTGTATGGGAGGTTGGCTGTATTGCAGGGAGCCATTCACATTGTTTAATGTCTGGAGAATGGAAATTAACAGGCTCCGTCTCCAGATCAAAGGCCTACGCTTGCGAGGCAGGGTTTGTTCAGAGTTTAATGAAATTCACCCGCAAAACAAAAGCTATGCTAATAAATTCTCCCTAACGAGGAAGGAGGGGAGAGAAAGAGAGAGAGAAAGAGAGAGAGGGGTGTATTTGTTTGACAAATAAATACCCTGGTCTTTGTTTTAGTGAAAGATACTGACATGATTCAAAGAGAGGTTAAATAGGCCTGTAAGTGCTGAGAAAACTGACTTAAAAAACAGTGAATAATCAATCTAAATTTGGAAACCCGTCAAGATACAGTACAGCCATTTAGAATAGGGCATTTAATAGAGTTTACTTTGTAACAGAATCTTGGTGGTCAGCCTCTTTTGGATATGAAGGCTGATTTCTGCTCCTTCCAGTGGTTTATTTATCATGTTTATGGGAGGAAAAAAAAAACAGGCTGATGTCATAAGATGTATGTGCATTTTTGTGCAGATGTGTACGTGTGTACATGCAAGGATCATCTTTCAACAAAAACAAGAGAAAATTATTATTTAGGGCTTGTTTTAATGGTGGTATTCTGTTTTGCAATTCGGTGATGGTTGTCAGATGAGCTCAAATGACAGGAGTAATTTTATTTTATAATATCTTTTTGTGCTACAGCTTTGTACAATGTTTTTTGCCTGCTCCTCTCTGTGTTGTCTTGATGTGTTTGGTGTGTTGTAGGTTATTTCTCTCCTCCCTTCTACATTAAGAAGTTCTGTCTCTGATGTACTAATGTCTCTGTGTATGTGTGTGTTGTTTGTTGTTGTGTGCATCTGTATAAATGCACATCTGTGTGTGGAAATGCTTGTGTGTGTGTGTGTGTGTGTGTGTGTGTGTAGTATCAAAGTATGCGTCTTTCAGATGTGCACAGAAAAGCCCAGCTGTGGAGAGGAATAGTCAGCATCAGTCTGATCGAAGGTCGCTGCCTCCAGCCTATGGATGCCAACGGCCTGAGTGACCCATATGTCAAGTTCAGAATGGGTCACCAGAAATACAAAAGCAAGGTAAACACAATCATGCCTCACAGTATCCTCTTACTTTAATAGGGTATGTTGAATGAGTGACATTCAACAGTTTAGCACCATCATTACATGTGAGTGAGTGAACAATGAGAAATCATGGAAAATGAGTGTTTCTTTGTTGTTGTGTGTTCTTTGCTCAGACAATCCCCAAAACATTAAACCCGCAGTGGAGAGAGCAGTTTGATTTCCACTTGTATGATGAGCAGGGGGGCTTCGTGGATATAACAGTCTGGGATAAAGATGCTGGCAAAAAGGATGACTTCATGGGAAGGTAGAAGTCTGTCTTTTTGTTGTGGTTTTTTTTTTTTTTTTTTAAGTCAGGCTTAAGTCACAATTCAGTAGCAGCAAAACCAGGTTAATTTGAACTACATTTCTAGTAAAGGCATTCCAAACACTGCTACTGATGGTATAAATAATGCCTTTTTTAAAAAAAAAAATCTAGAGTAAATTAGAAGTTTCAAACATGAAGGTTTCTATGCTCTATATTGATTTTCTATGATAATATTTTTTTTACTGACATATATATTACTCCAAAAATAAATCCAGTAAACAACTTTATAAGAAATTAGTAATTTGTCAAAGAGCCAGACTGTTCAACACCTTCGTTGCTGATGCTGTCAGGCTCCTCAACGCTCCTGTTACCTCTCCACACCCAAACACATCCCAAAAAAAATGTGAACTCGCAGCTAAAAATGTGAACTTTTGCACTTAAAACTCCTCACCTGTCTTTTACTTTACATACGTACAAACACATTTTGCATCTTTTTGCTCAAATAAAAATTGTTATTCTATGAAAGACTTTAAATAATCTTTTAATACTCTGAAACTAAGGTCCTTAAGACAAGCAGTGTCTTCACATTCAAATCTATTCCGTGTGTGACTGAAATTATAATAAAACTGTCCTGTTTTCTTTTTAGTAAATGTGTTTGTTTTTGCACTTTAGGTGTACCATTGACCTGTCGCTTCTCAGTAAAGAACATACACACAAGCTGGATCTGCCGCTGGAGGAAGGTGAAGGTGTGCTGGTGCTGCTGGTCACACTCACAGCTTCTGCTGCCGTTTCCATCTCAGATTTGTCAGTCAACATGCTGGATGATCCGCATGAGAGACATCTGATCATGCAGAGATATGTGAGTAATGTTTCTTAAATGTGGCTTCAAACTGTGTGTGTTTGTGTTGGAGGGATGGCAATGTGTGAGTACATTCAATACAGGAGAAAAGTTTATTTTATTACTGGAAGAAGACTGTTTATTTTTACCTTTTCAGACCTGTGGGTGAAACACATTAACAGTGCACAATGATAACTATTTTAAGATTAAGTCTGGACAGCAAAACAAAGCTAAAATTACTTGACACTTAATTTTAAACATATATATTTGTATCTTTGTCATATTCTGATCAGAAAACCTTCACTCAGGACCAAAAATCAGCTGAACTAGGAAATAAACAATGATTTAATATATTATTGAATTAATAATTGATACAGACTGTTGTGAAGGTTTTTTATCACTCAGATTAACTTCATTAAACTCAAGAGGAAATACATTTTTTGTTCTTCAGCTCAAGAAAAGAAAGAAGAATTAAAAGAGAATTAAAACAAGCAATGAGTGAATTATTTATAGAACAGAATACCCAGTGTGCTTCAGTCTAGCATGCTGAGTTATCAAGATAACTGTGCATTTTTAGCCATAATTGTCAAGACACAACACTTGAAATTCTTGGCCAGTTACATACTCTACACATTTAAAGACAGATTTAACTCATCTGAACTGAGTTTTCTACAGTCACAGAGTGTTTCTAAATGTCCGTACATCTGATACTTTTGTCCTGGATTCATAGCATAACACACAAGATTTCAAAGAAAAAGAAAATTGTCATTTCTTTTGTGTCACGAGTCACATCGACATGTCAAAAAACAAACTTCACACATTTATCATCAGAGTTCTGATTGTTATAAGAATTCTTACTTATTTATTAACAGAAGTCACTGTTTTTAGAAGCAACTGTGCTGAAATATGACAAATTCTGCCAAGCTGCAGTTTGAAGTTATAAAAAGTGATGAGCAGAGGAATGGAAAATGATGAGATGCACAAAGAGAAAGGAAAGGAAAAACGGAAAATGAAAGGTCATAGAAGAAGTCATGGAAGAAGGATCAGAAGTCTCTTATAGTCTTGGTACTGAGACAAGCTTTTGGAAAGTGTTTGGAAAGAATGCAGATTCTCTATGCTTGTTTGTTTCTGACACGATGATTCACACCACCAGTATTGTGTGGTATTTGCATCAGCATCCTACAGTGTGTTGTGCATTTATGATTAATGCATGTGGGCTCATTTGGTTGTGTGGTAAACGTCTTGGTTTGTTAGCCAGTTGTCAGTGATTTGAGCTTAGTCGTAGAAAGAAAAGAGAGAGAGAGCCCTTAGGCCCCATCTGCTCCAGAGGCCCTCCACTCTGCACAATGGTTTCTGCCTATGTCTTTGTTTTAGTCTAGTTAACCCTTCACACCCTGTCATCCTCAGTCCTCCAGCACACACATACACACACACACACACACACACACACACACACACACACACACACACACACACACACACACACACACACACACACACACGCTTACATGTATGAATATCAAGCTTTCATCTGCTGACAGCCTTGACATGGGACACATCTATGTTTATTAAAATATCCATTCAGCACTTATTAACAACAAAAATGTAAAATATATTCTCACTTAATGGGTTCATTGTAATTTATAAGTCAATAACATGGAGTTACAAGGAAAGATTTGTTTCATTATTATTGCACATGTTACATTTAATTGTCTTGGAGAGTTGTTGGAACATATTTTCCCATGTGTACAGTGCAGTAATGTCTGCTTTTGTGTGCGTGTACATTGCGTGTTTGTACAGTTGTTTGTGAGTCGGTGCGTTTAGGATGTGCTCTTATTTCAGCAAGCAGCAGCATCCCAGGTGGTGTGTGTTTGTGTCTTTCAATGTGTGTGTAAGCACCAGCCGTGAGGCTCCACAGGCCGAACACGGGTGCCACGACCTACATAACCGTGGTGGTGCCTTATTGGCTAGCCACAGGAGGTCGACCACACTGCTCCGCGCTGCAGCAACCACCGAAGATCAGAGGGGGGAGCTCTAGGACCGACACACACTATGCTTTTCCTCACACTCATAAAATGAGGGCGGGAAGCGTGAGTTTATGTGTATGTGTGTGTGTGTGTGTGTGTGTGTGTGTATGTGTGTGTGTAGGTGTTTGTATGTGTGTGTAATAGGGGGCGAGAGGTAAAGGGTGAGGGTTGCACCAGGAAGGGAAGGCGTGTAAAATGAAAAGAAAAAGCTATTTCACCTCTCTCACAACTCGTGTAGACCCCGTTTTTCTGCTCGGCTGAAGGCGAGACATTTTCCTTCCTTCGCCTACCTCTTTTCCTGCCGCCTTCTCTCTCCTGCACTCCCCATTTCTGTCCCAGTCTTTCGGCAGCCTCGGCTCTTTGTCTGTCAACACTGTGGCCCTCCGTTAGATGAAGGGATGGAGAGATAGAGGGTGGAGGAAGGTGGGGGGTTGTAGATGAAGGGCCATAGTGAGGTTGGTTTGAAGACTTGAATGGCTTCTACCTATTAACATATTCCTTTTCCCCAGACTGGCTGTCTTTCAGTTAGAGAATTTAATAAAGATGTACCTTATCAAAAAGCACTGATAAGACCAAGTACCACCATTAATACATAACAGTGCAGCTCAAAGCCAACTAATCTGCCCTGTGAGTGTGTGTGCATGTGTAGTACTTCTTTATGCTTTGCACATTTTACTGACTGGTATAATCAGCTCAAAATCAGCTGTCCAGCACAACCCTGCACAAAGCATCCACTACTGCTAATCACAAACAGGCACATACTAGCATACACATGCACACACATGCAAAAACATTACCTTGCTCTGTCAGCTATGTAATAAAAAAAAATGAGGGGTGGCAGAGCAATGATGATGTGATGTGATGTGATGTGTTTGCTGTCATCATCACAGCTTTATAGAGCAGATACGTTGAGAAACAAGAATGAGGAAGAGAAGTGAAAACAACTGAAATCCTCAGCTCATCCCAGCCTTTGGTATCATGAATCACCCTGCTCGTCATGAACATGTGACGCACAACATTTCTTTAAGACCGTGTTGTATGTAAAAGTGGATTGCTAAGTGTGTATATCATACAAATCCAAGCTCTGGCTCTGTCACATTGACATAATCATAATTAAACCACACCCCATACGTGGTCACTGTAAGGTCACTGTGATGTGTTTGGCAGGTGTTTGTTCCCACGTTTCACATTTCTTTATTTTCAACCACTAAAGAAACTAAGTAATTGACACCTGGGTACAAGGAGCTGGCATTTGCACTCATCTCATTAACATCTCTTTCATTCTAGTGCTCTTGCTCTATTAACGCATAGGCACAGTGTTTACATATGTTGTGTGGTGTGTATAGGTTTGCTATGTTTGATCCTGAGTACATATAGTATAAGTTTTTCTTACAACTACTTTGAATGCAGCTGAGGGCAGAGCTGTATGCAACATGGTGCAATACACTCACTTACTGACTGCCTTAGATGTACTATTGCACATTGTAACCTTTCCTTCATCACTAATTACAGTTCCCCAGAAGTAGAGAGAGAGATAGAGGGAGAGAGTGAAAAGGAGAGGAAGAGATTTATGCATTATGATGGCAAAGGAGCACACACACTAATGGCTCTTAATGGGCCTGAGGTGGCCGCAAGATGGGTGGATGAGAGAAGGAGGACATGGTGACCTCTGCTGAAGTGGTGGCACTTCACCACCCACATTCGTGCATGCACACACCCACAGATACGCACACCTGCAGTGCCTCTCCCACCCACTTTGGTTCATTGCTCTGGGTGCAGAAACGGAACACAACCCGGACAGGAAGTGAGATAAAAGGGCTGCAACAAAGAGCGAACCTCAGAATTGAGAGAGACTCTTGACAGACAGTGATCCTGACTTGATGAACAGGAGTGGGAATTGGAGGCGGAAGAAGTTGTTAGCATTTGGTTTGTATTTGAGGACTTCAGAGTCATTTGATTAAATGTCCCCTAAACTGATTGGCTGCTGGGCAGATGCTCTGTGTGTGTGTTTGTGTCTGAGTGTGAAATGTTATTTGGAGCGCTGATGAAAGGTGACACGATGCAAAGATGACAGCCAGTCATAAGCCTATGCCAGAGCTGATTCATTTGTGTGTTTGTGTGTCTGTGCTGTGTGACAGAGAGAAGAAGACGTCACAGTGACAAGATGTCAATCACAGACTGGGCGGGGGTGCGTCTTATGAAAGCCAAGTCTGTCCTCCCATTTTTCTCTTTTCTCATCTGTTCCTCCCTTCTTTTCATCTCCTCCTTATCCTTCTCATTTCACCTGCGTTCTGTGGCATCATACAAGTCCCCATGTTTGCTGGGGGAGACATAAACGAGGGGGTGGGGGGTCAGTCTCGGCCTTTTCTTCATCTCTCTGTTTCTCAACCTGGCTGTCTACTCAATCTATTGCTGTCTATCTTCCTGATATGGATTTGAATCCTTGTGGAGGATGGGTTCGTTCTCTCCACTAATCATGGATTGAGGCTGAACGCTAAATGTTCCCTAAGGGAGGTTATATAGTAGGAGGAAAGATAGAGTGGAGGATGGGTTGGGGAGGTGAAAGAATATCTCTGCATTCATACATTAAATAAATAATTTTGTTCCATTTCATCCATTCAATCTGTACTAGTTTTGTATTTGGGTATAAAAATGGAAACCCCAGCTGTGACATTGTTTGAAGTATTTCAGTAATAAAGCAGGTTACACTTGGGCGTTCGATGCTAAAATTAGACTTTTTGAATCTGCACTTAGCATAATATTGCAAAGTATAAAAAATGTATTTGTAGTTTTTTTTGGTTTTTAGGATATAAAGGACACCACATTTCTCAAGTTTTAAAAGCAGCTGTACAAGACACCAAAATAAAACAACCCACACAAGGACTGTCAGTATCAACTGTCAATATTTTATACACTTAAAATGTTTAAAAGTAGAATTTGAAGTAATACATTCAGATCAAAATATAATTAAACAAGATTAAATGTTTTGCCAAACATCCAATCAACACATGATTTCTAATTATTTACTTTTATTATTATGTATCTGCCTGTTTTTATCTCAGGGAAACAAAAAAAAATATTCATACATACAGTTAGATCCATATATATTTGGGTGGTGACTTTTTTTTTTTTTAATAACAAGCTTATTTTTGTCTAATTAAGTTTGAGCCTCTGGGAAAAATGGAGGGACTTTGATTAAAATGATTGAAATTCCTAAATAATAAATGCAATATTTTTTTTCGAACTCCTTGAAATAAAGCTGAACATCCACACTTCAGTCAGCTCTTGATTTTTTCTTTTCTAATGCGTTGTGGTGATATACAGAGGCAAAATAACATAACATTGTGTCACTGCCCAAATACATATGGACCTGACTACTAAATAAATAAAATAAAATGTAATTAAATGACATATTAAATAAAATATGCTAGCTGAGCCTTAATGTCTTTCAGTTGCATATCACATTGTCTTTGAATATAAAGTAAATTTTAATTTAACTTTTAATACAGCAGGAGAATATCATCCTCTGCCAATAGTGAGGTCGATAGCGCCAATAGCCGATAGTGGTCATTATTGATATTCTGGCGATAACATCTGTGTATCAGTAGTTTGATTCTTTACAGATGAGTTCATGGCTCTGCTGTTGAGCCATCGCACACTAACACACTAACTAGCCAGCCACTAGATTACTGTCGTCTGTTGCCTCCGTTATGCCCTCTCCCTGACTCTTTCCCTCCCCTCTTGGCTACTCCCCCTTTAACCACAACAAGCAGTTGTATCTTCACACACATCGTGCCTTAAAAGATTGAGAGTTGTCCCCTCTCTCTCTCTCTCTCTCTCCCTCTCTCCCTCTCCCTCTCTGTGTGTCTTGCTTTCTCCCTCTCTTTTCCCCTCTCTTTCTTTCACACACTCTCCCCTCTCATCTCCTTTAGAGAGCTTTTGGACAATGATATCGCTGGAAACAGGCAGAGTCTGACAGAGTTGGTAATAATGAATTAAGTCTGTAGCCTGGCCCTGACTCTGAAATTTAAATTATAATTACTCCTGTGGGGATGGAAGGGGTTATTGCCAGAGAGAGAGAAATAAATTGAAGTGAAGTGCATTTCCACTCTGCTTTTAAGACACGCAGACATGCTACTCAATTTGGCCTCAGTGTAGATGTTCTATTCATGTATTTATACCTGAGAATTTGGGAGTGAACAAAAGCGAGTTTTTGATTGTGTGTGAGTTTGTGTGTTTGTGCCTGATGGCTCAGTCGTGGATCTCCACAGGTTTCATTCTGTTCATTAGGTTCACAGGCTAGTTTTTACACAGTCATCATTCGTTCTCCTAGGAAATCTGACTGTGCCCGTATACTGTTTCTCTACCGATATTAAACAATCAAAATGCCTTATAGCAGGGGTGTCAAACTCATTTTAGTTCAGGGGACACATTCAGCAAAATTTGATCTGCAGTGGTCTAGACCAGTAAAATAATAACATAGCTGTATATAAAAAATGTAAACTTGAAACTTTTCTCTATGTTTTAGAGCGAAAAAAGTAAATTTACATTATGAAAATGTTTAAA
Source organism: Maxillicosta whitleyi (assembly GCA_029822895.1). Classification (NCBI taxonomy): domain Eukaryota; kingdom Metazoa; phylum Chordata; class Actinopteri; order Perciformes; family Neosebastidae; genus Maxillicosta; species Maxillicosta whitleyi. The sequence goes on from JAPSES010000219.1 coordinate 15,258,087, forward strand.
TCTACAAACTATCTTTTCAAACAATGTCAACATATGATCAAACTGAAAAAATAAGTGTAAATTTAGCAATATTTTATTTATCATTTACACATGTACATTATATCTTATAGATCACAGTGGATCTACAAATACACAAAACATTTAATAACAGTCAATATTGGTAAGACATTTAAGGTTGTTCATATTTGTTCAGGTTATTCACATTTTTTGCAAATTTATTTTACAGTTTACATTTACAAAAAGAAATATTTGAAGTTGTCGTTATTTATATGTTATTATGATCATATTTTATTTGAGATTGAATTGGGCTAAATGTGGAACCTGAACTCAAAGTATTGTTAATATAAGGGTAATTTTTGCATTTCACAAATTCATTCCAAGGGCCAAATGTTTGACACCTGTGCCCTATAGCATCTCTTGACTAAATGTGTACATGCGTGTTTGTAAGTGAGGATGGAAGTCGTCAGCTGATGTGCTCACCTACAGTACTATCAGTGCTGGTGTGCTGTTTTATACGAGGAGGTCAGGGTGGGTGCCTGCCTCAGAACTGTGACGTTACCTCAGTCAAGTGTCTGTTCACCGGAGTGTCTCTGTTATTGTATTAGCAGCTTAATGAGATCAAGTAACAGAGGAACAGATTGATCCTATAGACTGTATATAAAGACGTATCATACAATGATGCTTTCTGTTAAAAAAAAATCTTGCAGTTTTAGAAAATACTTTGTTGCTTCTGTGTGTTTTTGCAGAGATGCACAAACATGTCATCCACCTGTTTCTCTATCATCAAATAACTTCTGATCAGAAAGATGTCAACATGAACACAAATCAGCATGCTGAAATGTACCCAAAAAGACAGAAATCCCCTTCGCAAAGCATTTATCAGTTGCCTGCTGGTTGTGTATTGGTTCCACTGACTCACATTGAACAGACGTGTCCATGACTTATACTCAGCTCACCACCAGGGGTCATCAACATATTTTGGTTTCAATTATAGGCCTTTTTTCTCAGATATATTTAGGGTCTTGATCCACTTCCATTCAGGATTCTTAGGACCTTGGTATCATCTAGTAAACCAACTAGCATTTCCACCTGCTTTAAGTGGAACCTGTCCAATCTACGATGCAATATGTGATACTTCTTTTCAGTCTTATTAATCTGTAATTTTTTGCTTTCTTTTTATTTCTTTTTTCTTTTTTTTTCTAAAAGCCTACCAACTCCTCATTGTGCCATTTTATAGCATTTGTTTTCTCAGACTTCTGTATTTTTGTTGTCGTCACATCCTTTCTTTCCAACTTGCAGATAAAACATATCAACAAGTCACACTTGCTGTTTTTTTGTTCCAACTTGATGCCAAAGTACCAACCTGCATCACTTATTGGTCAAACTGCTCTTAAAAATTAGGTTTACAGACGAGAATAGCACTGATTCCATGTTTTTGAAAATATGAGCTCTCTCTCTCTCTAAACCCTGTGCAGACCCAATCATCAATTTTAAAGTTAAGAAATATGTGCCATAATATTCCTAGTGCTTACACTTCATCATCATATACTTATTTCACTATATTAGGGTTAAATTTGCATATTAGTTTCTGGGCTATTTCTGAAATTTTGTGTAATTTCATTGTGCATGAGTGTGACTTTTTACTTCCTCTGATGATGACACTTCTTGCACTTCTTTTTTTTTTTTTTTACACTGTCTTAACACTTTTTTTCTTTGTGAAAGCAGTTCCTTGAGTAAACCTAATAATGGGAAATGCAGCCAGTACTTTCATTGAAGATGTTCAGATTGACAAAAAAAACCTCACAATTCACTGCATTATATACTAATGCACAACTATTGGTGTGAAGTGCAGAATTTGTGCAGTCATTTTTAGAGAGGCTGTTCAAAGTCAAATACATTGCCATCTTTGCAAACATTTTTTATCCATCTGTTTTTTTTTTTTTTTTATCCTTTCCAAACATTACCCACCTCCCAGTCTGATAATGCTGGAGATAACGATGCAAAACGCCATAGGAAACAGTTTATTTTCATAGTAAGTGAATGACACTGAAACACTTCCAGTTCATCATCGATAGTGACTGGCTACTGTGACTTTATAAAAGTTTTTAATCTTTTTTTTTATTTTTTTTTATTTGAAGTGAACTTTTGCATTGAATTTTAGGAAATGATAAAATGTTGAAATTTGAATAGTTTTGATATTTCCTTTTGAAGTTATTCCACTTAACATATGCTGTTGTACTTCTCTGTTGTCTAACCTGACCCCTATTTGTTCTACTTTCATCTAAAAAGTATTTTTCTCTGCGCTAACCTTTCGTTGATGCATTCCTCTATAGCTCACCTTCTTTATCACCTAAATTCCACTTCATGTGAAAACTACAAAGTTAGATTTCAAAAAGCATTCTTGGCTATTCAGTTGAATTAAATTTTCAATTTGTCCTCTGTTAGACTGGACTATAAATGCCAGCTGTACATTTTCAAATGAGCACTGTTAAAGGACCTATTCTACCCTTTTCTCTTTTAATGAAATGTCAGGCTATTGACCTGTCTTTCTCTTCAGTGCTAATTTGCCGTCCTCTTTTTGACCTTGTACCCCTGATGTTATGATGTTTCAGAGCCTGTGGAGATCCTTTCACAACCTAAAAGATGTCGGTGTGGTGCAGGTTAAGGTCATCAGAGCCGAGGGACTGATGGCAGCAGATGTCACAGGTAAGACAAGGACTCTAAAACCCAACAAGCTCAGTTGAACCCTTTCAGATAATCTATACATAATCATACGTTCGTATTGTTTATTTTGTTTATTATTTTACTCATATTTTTTGCTGATACACTCATACATTTTAGAATAGCGTGACAAATAGGCCTAAATATTTGCTGTTTTGTGATTTCTGTATACTTTTGTCTCAGAATAAGCACTATTTGAATATGTGATAGGTGATGCTATTAATTATGTGTGTAATTTTTTTGCTTTAAATAACTTTTGCCTGAGTTTTACATCGAGACATTGAACAATTTCTGTAGCACATTTACCTCCACTAGCAATCCGCTATAAATCTAGCCAGAGATAAAGTCGGGGTGTAATTTTGGTTTAAGGGATGATCCTCTGTGAGAATCCTCAGAGAGAGTTAAAGTCTACTTTGTGCAAGACGCTAAATTTGTCTCTGCATTTTTAGAAAAGATGCAGGCTGCTCATTTGAATAATAGAGAAAAAGTACACATTTGAACCAACAAATCTCTCTCCCTCCTCCTCCTCCTTCCTCCCGCTCTTTCCCTGCTTGCTCTCTCTGAATCCTCCATTCTCCATTAATTCTTACTTTTAATTAGGTCTACAGTGGACAGGCCTAGTTTTTCACTCTGTATTATCTAGTAGAGAGAGAAGGAAGCATGTGTGTTCTTGTGTGAGTGTGTGCGAGGGAGAAAAAGAGAGCGAGGCTTTTTTCTCTCCATTTGAAGCAGCCACAGTCCCATTAGCCACAGAGTGGAGCTGGTTGATTTGGGTTATTGCGTGGAGCGACCGGAGCAGTCGGAGTGCAGGGCTAATGGCTCTTTGGCTCTTGTATTTCACTCGGAGCAGAAATTTGCTTCGTGACCTCGTTGTAGACCTCATCATTTAGTCTGAGGTTCATGCATCTGTCTAAAAAAAGATTCCAAAGAGTAAAACTGTAGAAATATAATGTCTATTGGCTATTTATTTGCTTTCCATTTGGTCTCTGCTGGCTTGACACGGACATAGAGAACATGTGCGATTTCAAATCAGTGTCTTTATACCCTGTAGTGATTATAAATTATTGCTACTGACTCACACTACAGTAAAAGTTTTGTGGTGTCAGCCAGGTCAAATATTTTATAACTACACTGATCGCACAAAGCAAATGGAAATGATTATTATTGATATTATTTTTATGGGATTTAAAAAAAAATGTTGTCAGATATGAGTGGTTATTTTGCATAAAAAAAGGGGAAAAACTGTTTTCTTTTTGCTAGCATTTGCATGCTACATATCTATAATTTTATATATACTTTTTTTTTTGCAGAAACCTCACAATTGAACTTTTGTTTCTTTGCAAGACAAGGCTAACATTTTTCTTTTTTTCTCAATATGTTGTTTTGTTAAAACTAGTGTACAGATACATAAGTGTATAGGGGGTGTAGGTTTAATTGAAGGTGAAATTCAGATCCAAAGAATAAATTAAGTTGTACTTTTCCATTTACTTTCCCATTATCTTATTTCTGTGAATGTTTGTGTAGCATATGATTACGTCAAAAGCAGAAACAGCCTTTAATCTCTCATTAACACTGACCCTAAGTAAACATTTTTCTTTGTAGACAGCAAACTAGTGTAAAATTATATAGATAGATGGTAAATGAATGTTAAAATGTAAGTAAAAATTGAAATAGCAGCCATGTGGAGAGGATTTTTTTTTCCCAGCTTATTTCTGTTTGGATTTCGATGGTATGTGTGTGTACTCACGTATATGTGTGCCTGCGTGTGTGTGTCACTGGCAGAAACAATATCTCTGCAAGAGCCACATAAGAGCCCTCACCACATGAACACCCTATTTTAAAAGCCCAGACCAAGAGAGGGTCAGGAGCAAGGTGAGAGAGAAACAGACGGACAGACAAACAGACACAGAAAGAGAGAGAGAAAAGGAGTGGAGGTCAGCGAGAGAGAAAGAGTTCACCGTCTCTCGCCCATTCATGCTGCCTGTCTCCTCCTCCTCCTCCTCCTCCTCGCTCTCCTGTCTGGCCATCTCTCTCTCTCTAATTGAAGTGTTTTTGTGGAGTAGCTCCTCTCCAGCCCGAGTAGGATAACTGAAAATAGTCTCTAAAACCAACAATCCCTTTTGTCTGCCAGCTCTTGTCCCTCTGAGTGGATGCTATACTGCTAGAACATTTCAATGGTAACACAGTCACACAGACGCGCACATGCACCTCCAGGAGTGGTATCACATCATGCATAGACACTCATTCATCTTCAGTCAATATCAAAATAAAACCACCAAGGAGAAGAAGGTTTTTCAGTGTATAAGTGTTATAGGTAAAAAGAATCGCTACTAAAATGCAACTGATTACTTTTTAACATGTGAATCATAATGGAATGTGATTATACAGAAACATGAGAGCATGTAGTTCCCCTTCACCCTCAAATTCCTCACTAAGTTTACGCTTCCTGCAAGGAAATTACAGAGCGCTCCCTCATCTCTGTACCTTATTCATCCTCAACACTTATCTTAGGGCACCCTGAAATGAGTTTGAGCCCGCTTCCCGCTGCAAACCCTCTGCCAGTGATACAGAGACAGTACCCAGAGGGGGGTGGAGCTTTGGTCGGACATTACCTGGATGATCGCTGAGTGGCGCTCAAACCTGAGCGTGTAATTGGTTAAGACAGCCGCCTCTGGTGCTAGCGGCCAATAAGGTGAAAGTTCATCACCAATGACAACTGGCTCTCTGCGGCACACAGACTACCGTGTCATTAAAAACCAAATATTAGAGGAAAAAGTGGGGGAGGGATGGAGTTGTGCAGAAATAATTTCCATATCATAATTTGGATGATTGCATTTAAATTTAATCAGACGTGATTTCTCTCTCTTTTTTTTTTTTGTAGGGACAACATTATAATCATTTACGTAACGGAAACTCCAGAATGATTAAGGAGAATTTCACAGGTTTATACTTGTGAAAGCTGCAAACAAAATGTTATTTTTTCTTACATTAAGTATATTTGTATAATTTGTCAATACTTTCCAGTTTTTTCTATTCACTTTGATTAGTTTGCGTACAGTGTAAACATTTAACACAGATAACATAGTGTGTATTCACAGTTGCAATGAGAATTAGCCTCTTGAGGACCGTATTTTTTGTCTTTAGTGTCTTGTTTTCAATTGTATGAGTCACACCTGTCAATATTCACTTCAAACACTCTACATCAATATAACACCACAAACAGATATGAAAGGCAACACCTACGGCTCGGCATTGATCATAGTGACATTTACTTTGCACACCCACTAAATGTCCTGCCCTTGTCACAACATTTGAAGAAAATCACACCGATCAATGACAGTCACACACACATGGACAGACACACTAAAACACACGCACAAATGCAGCAGGGGGTCTGGGAGTCGGGCTTAACTTCATTGAGTCTTATTATGCGTTACTAATATTTCAATATACTCAATAATTTCTCTGGGAATTTACGCGGGACATATTTTTTTAACTCCCTGACCCAGCCTTTTCAAGTGATAAGCTTGAACAAACAGCACAACTGCTCCCAATAGTTTTAATAAGAAATAATGATCAAAGCTAAAATTAAGAGTTTTGTTGTTCTCAGTTCATTTTGAGGCAGTTGAAGGGAGGTGGGCTGGCAGGCATGGGGAGCTGGTCTCATCCTGTCTATGTACAAAGAAACTGAAATGTGAGACGTTAGTAAACAAATAGAAAATATATAGGACATTACTGGTTTTGATTATTATAGTACAGTATTCTATTCTCAGGAGGAGCAAGTAACTCTGTGATTATGGGTTGTTTTCTTCTCTTTCTATCCAGCGCTCTCTTTTTACCCAGTTACATAACTACAGTAAATTCTGATTTCAAAGTTCTGTTGGAATGAATTTGCATTAATGAATATGATTTATAATGAACCATATATTATATCTGTGTGTAAAACAATATATTACCTGGCAATGACAGGCCATGCAAATGAACAAATCTGCTGTATTTCAATAACTGCTTTCTGCTTGTGCGTAAAACTCCACAGAAACAGTTTTAATTCCAGTTTTAATAGTCACACACATGCACCATTTTATTAACTTAATGTCAATAAAACAAAACAGATCTCCAGATGTGCTTTCAGTTACTCAGGCTTTGTTGTTGTTGTTTTTTTTTTTTTCTTGTATTCACATGTTTTTTTTCTGTTGTATCTTTAACACATTTGAGCTTGAAATCACTTATCACGGACCAATCGATGTTTCTCACACCCCTGCTTTTCTCCTCTTTATCTTCTGCTCTGAACTTCTCCGTCCTTCACAACCACGTCGGCCTCTGCGTTCACAGCACCATCCTTTTCTCAATGTCCTCTCTCTCCTTTCTTTCCTCCACCCCCTCTTTGCAACTGCCCAGGGCACAGTTGTCCTGGAGCTTATCTTCTAGTTGTCCATGTTCTCAGGGTGTTGATAGAAACAGCTCGCAGCTGGTACACTGATATAGTGCTGTGTAAAATATGTGGCATCCGGGCAAAAAAATGTAAGAATCAAATTATTACAGGTCTGATAAGTCTAAGGTATAGGAGCTGTCGTACGGTGTAGGGGGTGGAGGCTATGGTATCTGTTTTAATAATGTGAGAGATTAGAGATACACAAAGGCAACAGGAATTATTTAATATTCTAATTTTTTTAACATCACACTAAAAATAATATGTATATGTATTTTTTTTTTCACAAATCAGTTCTTTCATATACACTCTAATTATTTATTTTCTTCCGGCAGGTAAAAGTGACCCATTCTGTGTGGTTGAGCTAAGTAATGATCGGCTGCAGACACACACAGTATACAAAAACCTCAACCCTGAGTGGAACAAGGTCTTCACTTTGTGAGTGGCTTTTGATATAACATACAATAACAAGAGTGTCTACTTGTGGACATATATATAGTGCACAGTCTAATGGACAGCTGAGTTCATGGCACGCTGTAGTGTGTATTTTATAAAAGGAATAAGTAATCATTTGAGGGGAAAAAAAAATATTTGTTTGTTATATTATGGTGTGCTATTTTTATTTTTTTATTTACACTGTTGACCATAAAGTTGTTTTTAGAGACATTTTTCTTTTTTTACTTCTATTTGTACAAATCAATATTAAACTTACACTTTATCTATCAAGAATAAATCACATTGTCACAATCATTTCATAAGAAAAGGTCAAAATGTTTTATTACAATTTTTCATTCCGACAGTGTATATTTACAAACTGTTAAAATAAAGCTTCTTATATTCATGAGTCTAGCTACTGAGCTTGTTTATTTTTTATTATTTATTTTTAAAAAATGGTTTTCACAGAAATATATTAATTAGTAATTAAGTAGACTTGCCAGTGTATTTAAATAAAAATATTTTTTCTACTATATAGCTTTTAAATTCAAATTTGTATGATATATAAAATAATATTTAGTTTATAAAATGTACTTTCATTCCAGACTATAACCTAATGAATTTGTAGCAGTAGAACTGGTAAATGTAATCTTTCTTTGTTTCTCATAGCCTCCTTTCTTCACGTATCAACCTTCGTGTAGGTAGCCTAGTTTTCAACAAATGCCACGTTGGTGTGTTACACTTTAGTTGTACTTGGTTCATGCAATAATTCAATACAATGTCAAATGATGTGTATTAATAGGGGTTAAGAAACACTTGTAAAATATAATATGGTGCCTGCATTTGATTCATTGTTTAAAAAAAAAACTCTTCAAAGACTCCAGTTTTAACCTATATTTCAGTAAATGTGTCATGTTTTTTTTTGTCTTTGTGTGTGGTCCAGTAATGTGAAGGACATCCACTCGGTGCTTGAGGTCACCGTTTACGACGAGGACCGAGACAGAAGTGCCGACTTCCTGGGAAAAGTGGCTATTCCTTTACTAAATGTGAGTCAAAGGAAGATTTCTCTGTGTGTATTTTTTTTTTTCTTTACTCCTGGGAATAACAGCGAGAACATAGAGGAACAGAAAGAAAGAAAACACACAGTGGAAGATATAAAAATCTGAGGTTATTTTTGCAACTGCACAGATGAGACTGTTATTATTTCACAAAGAGAAAGAGATGACAGGAAAGAGTGAAAAAATGAAAAAAGGCCAAGAAAATATAAGAGATTGATAGTTGAGAAAAAATAAAGTGAAGGATTGAGAGACGATATGAAAATGACACTGATCGAGAGAGAGAACGATGCCATTTAGAGAAAAAAAGACGCGTGGTTTATATATTTAAAAAATATAGATAGTAAGTGAAAGAACTGTGTCTAATATATACCCATGCTCTGCTACAGTACAGTACGATTCCCCAGGATAGTTAATTTCTATTTGACAGAGCCGAGCTGCAGTGGGTAATGAACAGGTACTTGTCAGAGTTGCCACAGTTGTTTTGGGTTCCCTGTCAGCGCCAGCAGCTGGGGTTCAAAGGTGGCCCGGGGAGCCGATTCAGCCGGGTATTGCCAGACAGACGCCTGTCATGTCCCTCTCCCACAGATCCAAAATGGAGAACGCAAAGCCTACGCCTTGAAAAGCAAGGAGCTGACAGGGCCAACAAAAGGGGTCATCTTTCTCGAAATAGACGTGATTTTTAATGCTGTAAGTCTTTTTTTGCTTTTTTGATTCTCCTCCCTGATTTTTTTTTATTTTGCCCCCCATTCCCCATTATCCCTCTCTTTTTCTCTCTAGCAACCCCCCCACGCCCCACCCCTTCCCTATACTACTGTTGTCTTTATTCTGTTTGTCCCTCCTCCCTCCCTCGCTTCCATCTCATCCCTCGTCC
>JAPSES010000219.1:15267700-15317192 GCA_029822895.1 Maxillicosta whitleyi
CCTCGTCCCTTGTCCCTTGTCCTCGTTTTGGCTTTAATTATCGAAGACTCCCTCTCAGCAGCCTTTGTTCACCCATTCACCATCACTGTGTGTGTCCTATAGCGGCCATCTTGCAGCTTTCCCTCCCGCTCTCTAGCCTCTGACATGGGGCATGCTTTATGCAAATGCTGCTATTTTATATCAGATCGAAAAACGTACAAAAGCATTGAAATGCTGCCCCACCTTTTGTTTTCTTTACATGTATCCTGTATAAGTTCCTTTCACTCTCACCATTTGTTGTAATCATATGTTTACTTCATCCTCCAGGTAAAGGCTGGTCTCAGAACATTGATTCCCATTGAGCAGAAGTACATTGAAGAGGAACCCAGAGTGTCCAAACAGGTACATCAGCAGCCGTTCTTTATCTTCTACCATTTTGTCTACAACTGTACCTCCCATTCTACTTAACTGTCTGAACCAAAACCAACAAGCCTGGAGAGTGGCATCTTGTAATGCACAACAACTGTGTGGGCAAGATACAACAGGATGATTGAAGGAAAAACAGCATTTCGTGTTTTTTTTTTTCTTTCCCTCTTTTCTCCCTTCTCTCATCTCACCCCCCTCACATCCACTCTGAGTGGTGAATAGAAATGTCAAGCTGTCAGCTCTGGGGTGCATAAGTAGATTGGCCATCCTTATAGTTGGCCCTCTTTGCCACTGCTGCTTTGCACTTCATTGTCACGCCGCTCAGTGTGGCGGCACCACAAAGGGCTGAATAGCAGGGGCTGGCCCACATCAGACATGTCATATAAGTGACCGTTTGGGCTCAGCAGTCAATGCTGCGCCATGCACAGCCGAGCACAGACCTGCCCAGCGTAGAACGACACTCTCACAGTGGGTCCCATACCACCCTTTTGTCGACCCTCTATCCACTCCCTTTTCCTCAGTGTCTCTGCCCTCTCTGTCTCTCCATCTCAGCCCACTCCACGCTTTTCTCCCAAGTGCAGAATCCTTTTTTTCATCTTCATTTCACCTCTGACTCATAGAGATGACCCATGTCAGCGTCTCGCAATGATGATGTCACTAGCTGCTTTGGAGGGATTGCCCCGTGAGGACTCTTTTGTGTGGTAGCAGCTCCCCTGCTGTAGTTTGCTGCTTAGTGTGCAGAGACACACAGAAAAAAATGTCAAAAAAAAAAAAAAAGAAACATAAGCTGCCTGCCAAACATAACCATTTAATTGTAATTACGACACTTGACTTAATAAATGACTTTTCCACTATTCTGAGTGTTTTTAAGGAATTACTCAAGGCACTCTATGCAATAATTCATGAAAAATGAAATATCCTTATCGTGGCAGTTACAGCCATAATGAGCCAAGAAGAGTACAGCATGTACATCAAGTGCATGTACTGAGGAGGAATGTGGAAATGGATGATTCACAGTCTTGCTGTCCTCAGGGTCTGCGTGTCCCCAGCAGGACACCATACACTCATCCTTAGTTTGGCAACAAAAAGCTGCTTATAATTATACATAGAGAAGGAGTGATCCTTCTCTCATCTAGCATCAAAGAAGCTAAAACACCCCTAACTGCTTGCAAATCCACCCGGAAACACACATAAAGCAATACTGTACAGACAGTAGACGCTGCTGTCGTGTTGCAAACACATACTGTGTGCTCACAGAATATGCACATTCAAACATTCACTATCATCCAAAGAGTAAAATAATGGCCTAGAATTTTTTTTTTTTTTTTTTGAAGAGTGATCTACAGAGACACTCTGTCCTTTGGGACCACTTTCTCCTGGTGGTGACCTGATTGGGTGGTTGGCGTTCTCTGCTGCTGTTATGCTATTCCCTGAATGGTTGGCAACCCAAGGGGAGGACAGCAGTTAGCCAGTTCTCTCTCATCTCTGGCCAAATGCCTGGAGAACCCTCAGGGAGGAGAATCCAGGGACTGTGTTGGAAATTGTTATTATTGTACTTAACTTTATCTCTGGAACAGTAGACTTAAAGAAACATTGTGAGTCAGCGTGTCATACTTTTAAGTGGCCGTTTGTCCTAGACTGTAATCCACATCCATATATAGTTACCCAAAGAGAGAAACTTATATGGTCACTGTGCTCTAGAGTAGTAGAGGCAAAGTGAAGTCCAGGCAACAAATCTCATAATTCTAACTGAATATTCCTGTTAAAATATACGCACGGCAGATTAACACTTTGTCAGTTTAACTACTGCTCAGTTGTCACCAATTCACACCTCAACTAAACACCAAGGAAAGAGAAGTTTTAATAGACAACAGTATACAAGTGGCACTAATGTGGAAAAGTCATAAAACCTTGTTGATGCTCGCTACTTGTCACACCAGAACCCATCAATTATCTGCATATTCACGGTACTGCATGGCACTATGTCTTTTTTACTGACTCTCCATATGGTTATGTACTGTGTACTGCTTTCACAGTGGTGTGATAGATCATGTGTAAAAGCGAATAATGTCCTCCTCCTTGCTAAAGCATGTTTATGACGTTTACCATTCCCTTGTTTAAAATGTTCATTTGTCTCTTTTCCAGCTGCTGTTGCGCAACTTCAACCGAGTCAGACGCTGTATCATGTTCCTGATCAACACAGGCTGCTACATCAACAGCTGTTTCGAATGGGACTCTCCACAGAGGAGCATCTGTGCTTTTGTGGTATGTACAGGTACACTTACATTATTTTGTCTCACAGTCTCAGAAATGACGGAGATGTGGTCAGGTAGATGTTTTTGAGACTAAAAAACAGAAATATACTTCAATAACTCTCCTAGTTGAGATGAAATTCAATTATTAGAAGCATCATCGATGAAGTATAGATGCTTCACTTGTACTGGTACACTCTCACACAAGAGACTGTTGGTATCTCAAGCATAGTTGAGCAATTGTACGTTCTCACAATGAAACTCCACACAACAGGCTGTTAACTCACACTTCCAAACTTCTTGATATGAGAGTCTCAAATATTTTCTGGCTTTAAAATAAATGTACACATGGTAAATGTATTGCGAGTCTGTTTTGTCACTCATGCTGGCGGTAAATGGACAGTTGGTCTTGCAGCTTATACACAACAGTGTAAATGAGGCTCCAAGACATTCAGATACTTAAAAAACACCGTCTACTGAAGTGTGACAAGCTGTTCCTGCAGACAGTGGAAATGGCAGATTCTTTCTCCTTTCTCCCATCGGCTTCCTCTTCATCCTTTCTCTCCACCCTCTCTCTCTCTTCTACCTGTCATCTGTGTCTGGTATTAAAAGGTGAAGTGTAATTGGACAGCAGAGCTATCAGTAAAAGACATTCTCCAGCAGGGTGGTGAGTGGCTGCACGTAGGTTCCTACCTTAAAGATGACAGAGCAGGCATTTAATCGTGTCTGCTTTAGTGTCTTGACTTAAGTAGTAACAGGACAGGTGGACCCGCCCCAACCAAGCCCTTTACCATGGGGGCACTCTCGATGGTAGACATTAGACATTAGCAGCATTTGGCTGACACCAGTTTCATCTCTGCAGAATCTGTGTGTCTGTGTGAGTTCGTACAGCGGGTCACAGTGTCATCTCGAGACATGGGTCAGAAGAGACAAAGTATTGATCAGTTAACATTTTTCCAATGCGTGTGTCAAGATGCGCATACACACATTGCGTGCTAGTAAGTGTGTAGGTTTGTATTTTCTCTAGTGTAAGGCTGCCTCCAGATGTGAGTCCTCATGTCTCATATCTTTTGGAAATAAATGAAAATGTCAGACAAAAAAATGTCAAAAAAAAAATAAAAAAAAATAAAAAACAGGGTCACTCCAGAATTGCCAATCTACGTGGTGAATGAAGAGGGCAGCACTATCCTTGGATAGTCTAACCTCCATGTCAATTTGCACAACCTCACACACACATACTCTTTGTGAAGCTCTTCAACCTTTTTGAAAATGGTGTGTATAGTACACCCAGTGCTGCCTATTCATGTTCTCATTGTACTTACTTAAATTCAAAGTATTCAGATGATGATAAATGATGTATCTAGGCCAAGGACGTGGTGTTTTATAGTTTATAGAAAGTCTGAAATTTAGGTGTCATTGTGCTTTTCCTCCCCCACTCGCTCTTTTGGGAGTCTGTTATCGTAGGAATATGCACTTAGCTAAAAGCATCAGAGTATTTAGGGCCTCTTCTCTACACAGGTACTTCCTCCCTCCTTTCCCTTCCATTTCTTCATCCCTCTCTCATTTCTCCCTCACTTTGAGAGGCCTCTTAATCACTTCGCTCATCTCTTTAAGTGGGTTTTTATGGGGGGCCATCTGGCCAAGGTGGTGCGTTCATGAAGGTGTACGGCTGTGTGTGATTATGGGCATGTGTGTCTGTTCACATGTGCACGTGCTTTTCTGTCTGGCTGTCTTTCTAGACAGATGTTACACTTAACTTTCCAAAACGGCTGTTGCTACAGAGGTGGAGTTGTGGGTAATTCACCCTCTAAACTTACAAATGTGTGCTTAACTGCTAAGTAAGCCTGAGGGGAAAAATGTGAGAGCGTTCTTATGTTTGTAGAGTTTGCGGTACATCAAAATGCAGTTGTCATCCGGTGTCACTTTACAACATTTCCTCAACGAAATCGCTCAAAATTTTCTTCATGGTTCCTTACTCTCCTTCTGCCCAATGTTGCAATGCCAGCCGCATGTACACATCGCCTATTAGTGCCAGCTGTGATTAGTGTGTATGTATGTGTGTGTGTTTTTTGTGCATGTGAGAGAAGAGATACAGCGCCGTCTCACATGCAGCCTGTCTTTCCCTCTCTTTCACACCCACACTGCTGTCACCCACCCATCCCGACAGTGAATCAGCCACCGTGGCAGCTTTGCCTGAGGCGTTGGCACAATGGACGGGACTGGAGTTACCTCCTGTCCTGCATGACGGGTGGTGTCTGTGTGGATGTGTGTATGTCTGTGTGTGCTTGTAGGTGTGGATCTCCATCTCTCTGTCTCAGGGTTAAGCGTTAGCTTCCTCTTTCCACACCTGCAAGCTGAGTGTCTTTCCCGTATGTCCCCCTGTCCATCCCTGTTCCTTTTTATCTTTCATTCCCCATCCCTCCCTTCTCTTTGCCTTCCCTCCCAGAGAGCCGAGGCCATTGTGGGGCTGAGCGGTGTTGGGTTCTGTTCTCCTGCTGCTGCCAGCTCTCCCTACGGCCTCTGCAAGACAAGGCTGTTATTGCCCCAGGGACCGCAGGCCTCAGCAGCTCTTCCTCCAAACAAATTTGCTGTAACTTTATCTGCAATTGGGCCCTGAATTGGGAGCAAATAGAGGCAGCTTTGTGAAGCTCGGGGAAGGGCGAGGGCAGCGAGCTGGGGGTTGTTGGGGAGGCAGGGGAAATGATACCGGGCTCTTTTATGTCAGGCAAAGTAGGACTCTTATCAGGAAGAGAGCCCAGACAAGGGAGCTACTTCTAGAGGAAACTGGAGCACCTATCACCTGCTTTGCATTTAGATAAAAATTCACCCTGCTGAAATAAAAAAAGGAAAAAAAGCAAAGACAGGTACAGAAGCAACTATTGGAGTGTGTATGTGTGTGGGTGCGTGTGTGTTTGCACATGTCTGGCTCTCAGTTTGATACACACACACAGTGCAGAGACACCATAGCAGTCAGTGGTACACACCACTCCAGGTCTCTTTAAATTGCTCCTTTGACTCCTCTTCAAAGAACCTGTCTAACTTTTAAAAGTTTTAAAGTCGGGAGTTCGTCTTTGCCCACAGCAAGGGACAGCTTTGAAAGATATATTTCACATTTTACTGCTCTCTTGATTTGCAAAATGAATGATAGTTTAAAATATAGTGGCATGACTAACAGAGAATACCAAGTCATAGTTTAATCACTAGAGATTAAGACTCAACACAATATGCACAAGGCCTTTTGTTGAGGAGTCAGAGATAAAGTAACCATACCACTCATATGCTCTGTGCAAGGGTGAGATTGTCATAAAATGGTGGATGGTTTATTTTATCGTTCCATGTCATTACAAAACGACTGGCTGTGACACATTCAGTTTAGTCATTTAGGCTATTTTTTGATTGAATTAAGTGCATTAACTGGGATACACATCTATATTCTGCAGTAGTACAGCAGGGGGCAGTCTAGCACCACTGAATGATGGGTAGGTCCAGTCACAAACAGGACACAGTCTCCCTCCCTCTCTACTTCTCTCGAACTTAACAGGACTTCTAGTCACTATCTGGCAACACTTAGTGCCAGCATGGAAATTGATGTAAGAGAGATAAAGGGGAACTCTGAAATCCAAACTTCAGTTTCACTCCACTGAGACAGAGCAGGAGGAAAGTTAGCCTGGTGTGTGGTTAATGTAAGCCAAAGTACTGAATATTACCCTCCCACAGTGCCGCAGCTCACAGCCGTAAGAACGCGGGTTGTGTTTTGAAACAAATAATGCAAGATACAACTCTCAACACACTGCACTGAGTGCTTGAATAAATCATTTTGACTTTCTGTTTTGTGAGGTTTTTTTATTTCTTTTTTTTTTTAATGTTTTTTGTCATTATGAGATATAATCAAAGATTATAAGTGCAATGAAGTCCAACTACAGACATTTGTCAGAATAATTTACTTTACTAATTTTGTGAATTGATATTTCAGTCAAAATATTACAAATTATACTGGAACTGTATTGCTTTCTTCGTATTTATGACTGTCTGTTTTAATTATACATCTCATTTGGATTTCAGATTGTGTCAGTTGTGAAGTTTGCCCATTTGAAATGTAGCCCTTTGACTGTATTTGAAATGTTTCAGCAGATCTGACAATATTGTTTTACTTTGCTTTGGGTTTTTACGTTAATTTTTGACATATTTGAAGTTAATGATTTTCTTTCTGGACATTTTGGGGAATTTCACCAAAGACATAGCATGAATAATTTTAAAGGAAATTATAATTAATACAGTTTTTTTTTCTTGTCTCTTCTTTCTTCCGTTTCTTTATTTACTCACCTCAAGCAGTAGTTTTGAAGAAATTGTAAAATTTGCTGGAAATTAACAATAAGGAAAACAAACTAATGAAGACATTTAGTAGTTCTACAGTAATAAACCAGATGTTGTACAATGAAGACTAAGTAAAACATCACTTTTGATTTGTTTTACAATAAATAGAGTAGCTAACATGTTTGTTTGCAAAAGTATGCTTTGTTAAATTATCTAAAAAGTACATTTAAGTTTGCTTATTTTAAATAATCTAGAGGTACAATACTAAGTTTTTAGATGTTTTTTTTTTTTTTTTTTTTTTTACATTACCACACAGGTAGGAATGGTTGCAGGACTGAGGCACGGTGATCATCATTGTATTTGCGTGTTCAAGCTGCATGTGTCTTCCACATCTACAAATCATTCATGTAGACTTCATCAGATTTTAATTTCCCTTTTTTTTCTGTTTGGTGCAGCAGGCTTTCGTCTTGTTTTTTTTCCTCCGCCTCTCTCTGGTCACTGACATCCACAGCAGGCTCCTTCCCACTCCCTTTCCCCAGGCGAAGAGCCTGCTATCTGGTGTAGCGAGCAATGGGGGGTGCCTGTGGTCGCCCAGTCCTGGTGGAAAGGTCCAGGCACTGCAGCACCCCTATTACCCAGCCGGGGGGCACAGAGACGGGGCAGGGCTGGCCACTGCGGAGCCCAGGTGTCCGGTTCCTCCAGCTGCCTGTCAAAACTTCGCCCTCAGCTACTAATAACCAAATGGAGGAGGAATGAAGGGGGGCGACAGGTTAAAACAACCTTAGGCAAATGGAGTAGCAAGATTTTGTTTGTCCTTTACCTTAAATGGAGTTTTAAGATGCCATATAAACATCAGGACAGTGAGAAACAGTTAATTTGTTTGTTGTTTAATAATGAAACCACAGGCACACACTACATATATTTAAAGCACTTCATATGCCTGCTCTACCTGATTTTATAGCCGGGTATTTCAAAGATGCGCCGTGTTTGTCTGTCTGTGTGTGTGTGAGCTTGAAAATGTCTGTAGTTATTAATAGCTATGAGAATATATTTAAAACAGTGAGCTCCTTTGTTTGAGTGATGTCTTCTTTTCGCACCTCAACGGCACATTGTTGAGTCGGTTATAATTCTAGTGTTTATCAGTGTCACACACAGATTTGTACATTTTAATAATTTTTTTGGAATGTGGATAATTTTGGAATGGTTCGGATTTTAATAGAAAAAATTTTGTTGTTTACGTCTGTGTGCGAGTTTATACTGTTGAGCTTACATGATGCCAACCTCTTTTTATGATGAACCATGGGAAATTGTTGTGTTGTTTATCAGTATAAAAATATAAATTATTAAATAGTCTCTTTTCAGTTCTTCAGTGGAGCTGTATCACAGAAAGATTGAGTGTGTGGAGAAAAAAAAGTGAGCATGTGAGAGATGGGGGAAGATTTCATTCGTTTTGCATGTTCAGATGTTGCACGAAGACCAATAAGATTTATCTGAAAAGTCTTGGCAGCTTCAGACAGACATAGGTAGTAGATGTTTTTTTGTTTGTTTGTTTGTTTAATTTATGCCTTTTTTATTTGTGTATATATGTTTGTTTTCAACTTATTTTTACATCTAGTTATAGTTGTCAAACTTTAAGTATGAGTCTGGCTAACTTTCTGCATGAAAAGAGGAAAAATAGGAAAAATTTAAGATATAATTTTAATTATTTTATTGGATTGTTTTTGTTGCACTGATTATCAGATGCATGTCTTTTAGAGTGTGGTTGAAAGGAAAATAAAATTCCAATCGCGGTGTGTGTGTGTGTGTGTGTGTGTGTGTGTGTGTGTGTGTGTGTGTGTGTGTGTGCGTGCGTGCGTGCGTGTGTGCAGTCTTGTGGCAGACTGGCTTCACTTCAATAACAGTAAACCTGCGACATACACACTGTGAAGGGCTGTTGAACCTCATATTCATATTAACCTTACACTATAAAAAACAATGAAGGTAATTCTCGCCTCTCTATGCCTTTTCCACATACAAAAATAAAACAATCAGGTTGTTGATTATTAAGCTCGCTCTCTTGTGTTGATGTGGCTCAGCCAAACAGGATAAATCATAATTGGTGCAGACCTATAAATCTGCTTTATAACATTATGGTTTACATTTCACCAATTTTTTTTAAAGCTTCTATTAAAACTGATTGTTAAACGTGGTTGCATTTCAGACAGAGAGGAATTAATTTCTTCTATGTTTTATCTGAAACAAAGGGTTTTTTTTGTGAATGAATTTGATAAAAAAAAAAAAAATGTTTTGAGGGAAAAACCGTATTAGGCATGCTTTGTATTTTTCATATTTGTTATAATTGCTAATGACAGAATATTGTCAGGAAATATTTACATATTTTGTTCAGTTTGTTTCATAATACTTTCATTCTTGTACAATAACCTGGCTAAAGCTTTTTTCCAACAGTTACTGCTGTGCCTTATCATTAGCAATTTTACTTTCCCACACGCATGTTCTCCCAACGACCACAATGATCTGTTCTAAGAGGCTAAAGAGCCCTGCCAAAACCAGAACACAAGCATTTTAGAAAGGTTAATTTTCAGATGGTACTTTTCTTGTTTAGTGATGAGATGGGAGGTATAGGGGTTATGGATTTGGCAGATGGGTGCAGAGAAGGTTAGATGGGGCATACAACTCTTTTGGGACAGGAGAGAGGGTTTGGGGGCTTGGAGTGACAGGGTTAGGGTCTTGGGGTGTTGGGTGTGTGAGGTCAGATGCTGGGGTTTGGGGCTGAGTACGAAAGGGTCAGCTTTGACGTGCTGTGGTTGAAACGGTACATGACCTTCGTTTCTGGGATGATTGGCATGGAGGAAAGAGGCTCTGACGGCTGGTACTCATCCCTGTGATCGTCCTCCTCCTCAGTTGAGGGCCCAGAATGCCTTGAGGGTCAGGGTGTTGAACCTCAGCTCACCGACACCAGGCCTGTACCTTTGTTGAAGCCCAGTCTTGTTTTTACGCTTTGTTCCATGGCAGTTATGATTCTGCATATGAATGTGTTTGGGTATGTGCTGTTCCCAATCGTACATATGGCCAGCGTACGTTCTCAGCGGTTTGCCTTGTGAGGGTCAATTCGGGGTCCTGAATGTATGACGTTATTAGTCCAAACTGTTCATGCTTTTTGTTCTCACTTCTGTTTTAGTGATGGTTTTGTCCTTTCTTTGTCTCTCTATAGCTTTTTGTTATCGTCGTATGGAACTTTGAACTCTATATGATTCCTATGGCTTTGCTGCTGCCCCTGGCCTGGAACTACATCCTTATTGCATCGGGGAAGGATACCAGACAAGATGTGGTGAGTAACCCCTTGGCTTGTTGATATCCCTCCACCTTTATTTCACCAGACTGTAAAAGCCTCTATCCGTGGTATGCGGTACAAGGTTAAAACTCAGGTGTCATTGTTCTATTACACATGTTAATATAATTTATCACATCTGGCACATTCATATACCTCTAATTCTTCTTTTAAGAGTAAATTCAATACTAACTGTGCATATGTGTAAATGTAGCAGGTTATTAGATTCGGTCTAGCTGTACAGATGACTGACATACTTTTCTAAAGAGACAAGGGAGATGAGCATAATACAAACTCAATTAAAATATACCTTTTGATTAAATAGCAGCTGTAAACTTTGAGCAAAATTGGAACTCAAGCTGAAAAAAAAAAACACCTCTGTTGAATTTTTAAAAAATTGAAAACATTCCATCTGCCCCTTGAGGAACTGCATTCTCAGTGCAATCTCACATTTCTTACTTTGCCTTCTTTGAGGCAAAGAAAAGGGAGAAATAATAGGCTGTCACCTTGAGCTACGTTACGCCACTTACCTGGTAGTATATTTATTTAATTCATTTATTTTTATCTCTTATACCAATTAAATAATGTCAAAGCAATGTCATGGAGAAACAGACATGTTTTAATCATGGCCAGGCACATTTGGAGAGTAGAGAGTGAAAACGGGCGAGAGAGCTGGACTACGGAGTGAGCGTGAACAATGAAGTGATTAATTTTAATAAGTGCCTTTTCCAAGACCGAGTTGGAAATAACCAGTTAACAGACCTCAGATTTCCTTGCTGTCTCATGCCTTCTATATGTATATATTTATCTCTTCATAAGGATTCTTTGGGTTAGATTGGATTTAAATTTAGTCATTATAATGAACCAAATCTCATTGCTGTGTGTCATTGTGTCGTACATGAGAACGCTGTGCAGTAACTCTATATAACATACAAAACAAATTCACTTTGCAAGTCTTTACAGCTAAGCTTGATTGTTTATAATCTTCTATATCCATATTTGTTAATTTAAAAAGTTGACAATTCAATTTGGTAGAACACAGCACTGAAAGAGACAATTTGTCTGTTACTGTACATATGTTGCATAGTATTTTGTAGTATTTTCCTGACAATTTTAATTATTGAATCTATTTATTTCAAGAAAAAAAGTTTAGTTTTTTAACTAGGTTTACAGTCAAAAGAAAACCTCATTTGTGAATGATTCTTGCATTTTAGGGATTGTTGTGCTTTGCCTGTAGATGGCGACATTGCTTGACAAAAAACTCACACATGCCTTGAGACAAAACCTTAGCATAGTGATTTGTGCCTCTACTCCTGCTTGTATTTATTCAGACCTAATGACAGTACTTTACTGTGCACTTCTTAATTAAAACGAGGCAACAGAGGTTACATATTTCTGTAATGTGCCAGTCACTTCACATATGAGTAAGTACATGTAACTCCCACTTCATGCAGAATTGCTTTTCTCTGCTTCTTGAAAGAGACTATTGTGTCTCAAGTACCTCAGGAATTGCTTGGAACATTAATACATGTTGTTGATATTCTTATAGTGTGTGCCTTTTTGTGGGACAATAGTGTTCTGCACTGTTTACAAAGTTGTCTTATGCTCAGACAAGAGTAAACACAGGCAGGTATTATTGTAGTTGCTGTTGTCATGTCGACTTAGTTTCCTCTGTGTAATTTCTCATACTTTCTTAGTGCCATGAAATTTTTAGAAATATGCTCTTCATCAACTGAGAATGATGCCTGGAAACCTTCAAAGTCTAATTCTTTAATGGTCAGAATCATTTAATTTTTTTAATTTTCTGTACAATTATAGCCCTTTTGTATTTGTCTTATTTTCATTAAGTTTTTCATTTGTTTTGTTTAGTTGTTGGTTATTTTTCTGCTCATAAATGTTGCGTCACTGTTCTCACCTTAATACAGGACACACATCTTCAACTTTCACTGTACTGGAGAGATCGGCAAAGCACAAAATGTTCTGCATGGCTTCAAAATTTCTTTTTTCTTTTTTTTTTTTTTTTTTTTTTTTAGCTAAATTTCCACTGGGTGACATCAGTTTAATGAACTAGTGAGGATATTGTACATGTGTCTGGTACAGTTCAACACTTTTCATGTGTGTGGCTGGGAAGTGTCATTGGTTGTAATAACCAGTGGACAGTGTGCAAAGGACTGAGAGAAAGTTGGTTCAGGCTGAAGGGAAAATGAAAGAAATAGAAGTAAAGAGAATTGGTGTAGTAAGTTGTTATGGAACTTTATCAGTGATGTATACCTGTGTTATAATAAAAGTTGTACGGGTGCATGCAATTGACATGACATTTCTGAGAGTCACCTCAGATGTGCATCATGCTGAGGAGGAAATGGCATATTTTAAGGAGGTAAAGGTACTTCATGTGTGTCCCTATGAAAAATGTGTGTGTTTTTCATTGTGGGTAATTATGTACATGAGTGTGCTTATACATGAGTGTGTGCAGACATTCTTTGCAACTATATTTCCCAGAACAGTGGGATTAATTGTTAAAGATTAGCACCATTAATACTTCTTTACTTGCCTGTGTGACAGTCGTGGTGAACAGTTTGGAGCTGTATGGGCGACACAAAGAAGAATCTCTGACAGTCACCGTCTCTCTTGTCTCGGCATTGCAATCTTACCGCCTCAGTATTGAGCCTTCTTTCTCAGCTACATTATCAACTCTGCCTTTTTCCATCCCGCTCCTTTAGTCATGATATTACTATCTTATGCCAAATTTCAGCACTTACAGTAAAGTTAATGTACAATACTGTATTTGCATTTATTTTTTTTACAGGCATTTGTGTTTGCAAATGCTGTAGACACACACTGTAACACGCACACATTTAGAAGCATGTATCCCCTGAGTCGTGTCCCTGTTTGTTTTCAGACAGTTTCCCAATCTGTGGCAGTGCAGGGGGGAAGTGGATCCAGCAAGAGCATACAGTATTGCCATTCTTCGCTTCCTCTCCCAATTGCCTGGATTTCTCTTCCGAGTCCTTATCAAGCTGAAGTCATGGACGACTCACTGTTTCCCTCCCACACTTGGCAGAGAAAAGAAAAGGATAGAAAAGAAAACAAGGGAAAAGGCTTTCTAATTACTTTAAACAACACACCAAATTAAAGCATTGTGTTGAGCTGAGCAAGGGTCAGCATCCGGAGAGCTGTGGTTTTCCAACAGTCTGGGGAGAGGGTAATGCCAAAGGAATCTCTGTTGAACTCACTATGAAGGGTGAGAGGGAGAGAAAGAGAGAGAGAGAGGAGTAAGGGGGGATAAAAAATTATTCACTTTAGAACAGACTTCCTAATGAACTGAAGGGCCTTGCTTCATCCGATGGGTTCAATGTGAGGGCCCTTCTCCGATTTTACACCGCAACCACAGTCCATAGCCTCATCCATAACAGATAAACAAACACACTGTTCTCTACATGCTGTAATTCACCACTCAGGGTCACTGACTGTTGTGTGGTTACATGCTGCTTTGCAAGCAGATCCCGGATCAGCAGTCCTTACCCTCGCCCCAACCTTGACCATTACCTTCTAAGCAGTCTGAGCATCCTCAGAACAGCGATTAAAGGACCAGGAAGGTCAGTGACCTCCACTCTTATCATGTAGCATTCTGACCTGCAAACCCTGATCCTTCAACACTGTTCGCTGACCTGCATGTCATGTTATTACATATTCTCTGAAACAAACAAACTAAAAAGGTAGAAGATAATGAACCGTGCTTTTGATCGTATGCAGAGCGTGATACTGCTCTTACTTTGAAATTCACAGATGATAATCTACCGTCAACATGCCCGTGTTGTGGCTCTGCCTTTTTTGTTGCGTCTCTGATTGCTGGTAGAAGCAGAAGCAATTTCACTACATGTCCTTCTTCTCTCCACCTCTGTCTTGTTTTGTATCCACGAACAGTTCGAGGCTTAGATGTATCCCTAGCCTGTTGCAAAGGAAGCTGTCAGTAGGCTGGGCTCGGTCAACCAAAGGACAGTCAGCTCTACTGGAAGAGAAAAAGGCTGCAAGGCGTGTGTACACTTGTGTGTGTGTAACTTTTCATAGCAGTGTGTTGGACTTGTGCGTGAGCTTGCTTGCATGGAAGTATATGATGGGCGCTGAGATTAACGAGCAGGGACACATCCCAAAAGAAATCCTTCCTTGCTGTTCTGTTGGCCCAGAAAGGCCCTTACCAGATGTTATGAAGGTGTTAATTTCAGTGCAGGCTGTCGTAAAGGGCACATACAGAACATGGTGATGTCTCTTTCTACCACAGGATGACGGGCAATTAGGCCTCGTCACACTGGAGGACCATCCTCTTTATCCCATGCTTCAGACCATTACATAGATTCACCCACTGGATCCGCCAACCCATTACAGAAGAGAAGACCTTAATGGCCTGAAGATACTTCACACTTACAGACATGTCTCCACTGGCGAGAAAACTGACTACTTTTCAACCCACTCTACATCCAGAATTAGATAGCATTTCCATAAAAACAAATATAGAGCTTAATCTCACTAGTAGAGGTGAATTACCCTTAAAGCTAAAAAAAATTAACCAAGTTTTCTTCCGTATTGTTTGTCTCATGTCCCACCTGTACTAGTTTAGTCTTCCCTAGCTGTGACAGCAGCATACAGTTCATTAGTGTAAAAAGAATTTGGTTTTATTTCTAAGATAGTAATAATATCTGATTTTTTTGAACATTGTATCATTTCAAGAACAAGCATTCATTGCCATTTTTATCTGTTCTATTTTCTCCCTGATTTTGCATCTCAAAAAAACACTTGCCTGCATCTCTAAACACACCGTGCCTTGACATCTGCCCTCATTAAGAGCCATGCACAACACAGGTAGAGAAGAGTAAATATTAGAAAAGCAGGAAAGAATAGAGGAAACGCAGCCTATTATACCTCAAGACTTCCAGAAAGTCACACCTCCACTTTTTCCCAATAAAACCTCAACTCTGGAAAGAAAACAGGAGTGAGGAGAGGAGATGGAGTGGGAGCTGGAGACAGAAAAAGAGGCAGAGAGGCATTCAGAGAGATGGAGCGACAGAAAGACACAGGCAAAGGAAAGCAACGGTGGATGGCTGGCAATCCTCAGTGTAGAGTCAGACATGGCAGTTGGTGACAGGTGACAAAATCAAAAGGTCATGTCACTTTTAACTGTGAGCGCCTGTGCCCCGCTGATTTCCCCCGTGCCGCCCCGGCATCAGCGCGCTCATCTTTGCTCCTCTCGCTGCCTCTCTGTCTCTGCTAAACTGGCAGATAGGTTGGCAGAATGGCAGGCAGAAAGACAGGCGACGGGCATAGTTTGAAGCGGGACGGGAGCATCGGGAGCATCAGGAATGCCACTGCAGAATCTTCCCAGCCTCCCTTTTCATCATGTTGTCTCTTTCTCTTCCTTCTCCTCCATTTGTCTACCTCCCTTCATCACACTGAACCTTTGTAACTGTCTCTGCTCTTTGCTTACAACGTCAGCAGCTCACAATGTCTGCCTCAGTGCTTGTTGTTGTTGTTTTGTCTATACAGTACAGTTTCCCGCAGTTTAGAGTTTTCAGTTTATGCCTTAAGCAATAGATCACACAACAAGTACTGTACATACCAGCTTTATCTCTCTTTTCTGCAATTGAATATGAGAAACAATAAGACAATCCACACTTATCTGCACAAAAAAAACAAAGATATTATTACTTTATGCTGTATTTACTGACCATCTCAAGATTGCTGGTGGAGCATGTAAACATTTGATTTCTCAAAAAAAGTCAAAATCTCTGACCAGCCATACTCACTGATCTGTCCATAAACAAACAATAATAAATGCATTGTGCTGCAATTGTAAAATAAGCATGACAAACACATCTTTTTCAGTGCTCACCATTGATTTGGTGGTTCTTTCATGAATATTGGAGCCGCCCTTCTCACCCCCACACCCCAGCCTCCAGCTCTTGTAGCACCCCAGCCTCACCCCTATCTGGCCCCCTGCTGGGTGTGCCCTGGCTAGGGCAGTGCAGATGGAAGGGCCCCCCTCCGAGGGCCATGGCTCTGACAGCTTGTGAAGGGCCCGCATGGGTCAGCCAGGCTCAGCCAGCAGCCCTTATCAGACGCACAGCCCTCCCCCAGTCTGCGAAAACTGTGGTGTAGGCAATATACACACACATACACACATAGACATACACTCATGGACAGTGCATACCAAGTAGGGCCTTGAGATCCCCCAGCCAGCCAGTCGGCCAAACCTCAGCAGCTGGAGAGGTTAAAACCCCCTCACGTATCAAAGAGGAAGAG
This sequence comes from Maxillicosta whitleyi, assembly GCA_029822895.1. Lineage (NCBI taxonomy): Eukaryota > Metazoa > Chordata > Actinopteri > Perciformes > Neosebastidae > Maxillicosta > Maxillicosta whitleyi. The sequence goes on from JAPSES010000219.1 coordinate 15,284,294, forward strand.
CAGCAGGAGGATGGAGGGAGGGAGGGATAGAGGAATGGGAGAAAAAAGGAGGAGAAAGTATATCTTCATGTTCACGGGGATGTCTGCCTTGGCGTCAATTCCCCCTGCGGCTGTCATTGGGAAGGTTAGGAGTGGAGATAGTGAAACTCAGTCCAGCCAGGGAGAGAGAGGAGCAAGTACAGAAGTGTTTCAGAAGAAGGGGGAAAATGATGTGGCTACTTGTTCAGATGGTGGAATTTTGCTCTCTCTGAGGAATGTGTGTGTTTGTGCACTTGTTTCATGGATCAAAGCAGTTTCTGTCCAGTCAGCCTAAATAAAAGTAGCACCTGTCCTCTTAAAGTGTGTTTAGTTTGTTTCAAACTGGTCAGATCAAATCTTTATGTCCAATCAGCTACATTTTTCTGCAGAATGCTTTTAAAATCTCATCACTTGTAGTTTAGATTTATCAGTTTCATTTATTATACCCTAAAATAATTTGTTGCAGCTTGGCTAAAAATCTGGTTGGGCACATTTCACTTGGTGTTGGCTCAGTTCTGTGAATGGAATGAACTTAACTTGCTAATCCTGGAACATCAAAGTCAGTCTTGTCTCTTTTCCAGTGGGGGGCACAAAGGGCAACAGAACTGGGCATAAACCAAGACTGGCTGATTTTACTTTTAAGAGTTTACCACCTTTCTACACCTACCATATCCATATGCTACATGACTACTTAGATGTATTTGAAGACCTAAGAGTGGACTCCCTTCCTTCAGAAAGACACTAGGGGCACTATTGTACTTTTTAGGCGCAGATAGAAGTAAAAAGCGAATACTCAAAACTTGCTTTTGGGGATAGGGTAGAAACTATCAGAAATGTTACCAGATTCCAGAGACAGATCTCAGAGACAACGTTTTTTTCCCTCTCAACTCAAACATCACCTTATCTCAGTCAATGGGTGCAGCAGGGGATCTCCTAAGTATACTGACAGGAAGTCAACAGATCCAAATATTCTTTAGATTGTTCATCCACTTCAGGTTGTGCAAATGCACTCAAAGACACTCAAGACAGAAGTTAAAGGTATTCAAGTAGATGACAAGAAACAACAGAGAAAGGCCTGTTTTAAATATAAACATGCAAAACATATAAGTTCAACTCATCATCAAATACATGCAATGAAGAATACTTGAAGAAAAGACACTACCCTACCTCTGCGATGAGGTTCAGATGCTATGTTGTTTTGACGACAGTTAAAGAAAAACATCAAAAGTTTGACATACACCCATTTTTACAGAGAAAAGGTAGACAACTATATGTTACAGTTGATTTTACTGGACATCAATCCTTCCTTCTATGCACATTATTTTACATTAGGGAAGGACAACAAGGATTTTGAGTCAGAATGATATAGAAGACCTCGAGCCGGGACCAGAGCCAGTGCTACAGAGATATATTTCTTGTGAAGAATCTTTCTACATCTAAACCACTAAGGCCGAACAGATGATTTTACACTTTCACATTCTTTTGAACTCTCAATGTCATTGTATTCAGATGTTTGTATTTTATATTATCACCATCTTTGTATGTATTTATGGGGCATGGTGTAATCTGTAAGAGTAGCCTGCATCATTCCCATATCATTTGAATAGGTCTGAATATGTTAATCCCCGCCTCAGTAGATATTGAATTGACTGGAGCAGCTCTACAGGCAACGTGAGCTCTACACGATCCTGTCGACAGCAAGGCTTTGATGCCGCCGTGGTGTAATGATAGTAATTCAAACAACATGATAATGGGGGGATAAGCAGACAAATGATATCATACACCAAACAGGTCTTAGAAAGAGAGAAAGAATGAGACAAATAGAGAGAGGTAGAGGAAGCGAAATAAAGAAAGATGTTTGGAATTCATCGGCTGCACTGAGGTAATTTATAGCCTCCCTTACTGAGACTGTAGCTTCAGTGCGCGCATTTAGCCGTGGCAATCTTCAGGGCAGATGACATGTTCCATGTCTTTTTATTTATTAATTTTACACTGTGTCTCATTGCAGGAAACATGACTTCTCTCTGTAACCAGAGGCGATAGAGGAGAGAGAGCAGAGCGGAGAGCAGAGGGAGACAAACGACTCTATCACTCTCTCTGTCTCTCTAGGTCATGCTTCTTCAGCTAGCTCATGCTCATTCCCTTTGTTTAAAGTTTGGAGCGTGTGCCAGGCGTGCCCTAGTAAAGCCTCTGTGTGGAGGAATCCATTATGTTTGTATTTTGGCACGGGTGAAAGGATTTGGGAGGAACCGTGATGACTTTATAAACAGTTATAGTTCATTTGTTTATAGACGCCAGAAGGCTTTCATTTTACAGTATCACGTCTGCATCTTTTGCCGCGGCTGAGTGTGAGAATTCCCTCTCTGGTATTTGTATAGAGTAGTTGTGAATATATTCTGTATCAATAAAGAGATTGTAAACTGTAAACAGTCAAGCTTATTTGTCTAGACAGTGATGGAGTCTCGGTGAACTGGGAATAACCAGTTGCTATAAAGTCAGACAGTTACAGAAAGCAGTGCCATGCGTACATGCACAACACTTTGCCCTAGTGACTCTGAGCTATTGATAGAACACACACACTAATACACACTTGCACTGGTGCACACCACACCACTCTGCTGTTCTGAACTCGTCTTTGTTTGTGTGGGAAGCTGCATTTACATAAGAGGCTTATGTCAGCCGCCACATAGTTTCCCCCCTTATTCCAATGAAAAACAAAAAGGGACAAAAGCTATTGTCTTGTTAAGTAATGATTTTTGGATTTCTCCAAACTAGTTTATGCCGTTCTGGAGGTGGTTAGGCGGTTATGGTGATGTTGGGGTTTGTGCAAAGGTTTGCAGGGTTTGGGGGTTGGGGCTGGTGAAGCAGTACAACAATAAGAGCAGATGAACGCTCAGTTTGACAGCTGTAGAGCTTATGATATGGGTGTTTGTTCATGTAAATTCAGAGCAACAATGTGACCTTGTAGCTATGATGTGTGATTGACAGAATAAGGATGGATAAGAGATGCTGCAGTGGTCTGTATTTTGGCTTCATGGGCATCAGTATATCACTATGCCACGGTCACAAAGACACACAATGCCTCAGATACCATATCACTAAACAATAATCATATAGGGTATCACAAAAGAGTCTTAAAGTGTGTCACAGGCACTGCCCCAAACTGCAACCATTGTTTGTGGGACTTATACATATTCAAGGTTTGTGTTTTTTTCCTGAGCAGAGATCATGCATCTTTGAATAGTTAATCATTGTTATTATGTGCTGTGTACTTATATGTTTTTTAGACTGTGTACTCAGATTTAAGTCTTTTTTGTGTCTGTGTTGTACAGTATGTTCTGCAGTGTCTGGGGGCTTCACAGCTACACCAGCTCCAGTTCCATCGGTTGTGGACCATTGAAGCACATAGTTGCTGTTCTTTGTCACTTGCTCTCTGTGCTGCAGGCTTCCCTTTTCACTTTTCCCATGGAGAATCTTTCTGTGTGTGCACATATAAGTGATAGATAGATGAATGTAGAGGAAGAGGAAGGTTGGTGGAAGAGGTGAGACATGGGTGCAAAGGTTAAGGAGGTCAGATGAGACCCATTTGAAAAAGAAGAGGAGTTTTGCTGTCTCCTTCTATTGAATGGTATAATATTTGAATGCTTTTGTGCAATGCGATTTGAGTGGATGAATAGACTTTAATCCTCAGCCCGTTGAGATTCAAAGCCAGAGCATTTGCTTACATTTCCAGAAGTGTCAACACATTTGAACAACAGAATGTTTCTAAAATTAAATTCTAATTCTAAACCATTCTGAAGCTCATGACATATTAGCACACACCAATCCAATAGTCGTTCTATCTGCATGGTTTCCATACTCATTAACAAACTCTTGCCAGACATAAGCATAACCAATCAGCTTTAATATGCTTCTTTGGATGTTCTGATGATGTTAACCCTGTGTTATCTAATGTTTATCTGTACTATAGCTGTTGCATAAACATTTTATTTTTCTTTCTCTTTTTTCTTTTTCTCATTGTCACAACTGTCAGCAAGCAGTGGAGGACCTGCTGGAGGATGAGGACGAGGATTTTGACAAAGATGACAAGGTAATTATGTCTTGTGTCTGGGATGCACTCGCACACAAACACATACTTATCACACACACATACACACACATACTCACACATACTCACTCGCTGCCTCAGGAGCGGTGGACATTGCTTCATAGACCGGAAACACAAACAGACGAACAAAATGACTCCATCTTCCACTCCCGTCTCCTCCCCTGTTCAGTTTTTCTCTTTGCCTGCGGCACAAACACGTGTGCAAAGATTGTACAACCTTTTAACCTTTTGAAAAGTTTTCTCTCTAGGTATAAACACTGCACATTCCTCACCTGTCCTCCTGCTGGCTGGCTTTCCTTGCTCTTTTCACTGCAATTTGGTACCCCTTATTTTCATCTTGTAACTCTATAGAACAGTTACATTAGTGTGCTTGTGCTTCAGCCCTGTTTCCTGAGAACATGTACCCATATAAAGTGCTTAGTTAGCTATTTAGGTCCATTCACTGCTCCTTTATGTCCCAGTAAAACAGCATCTGGGCTTGTCCAGACACTATCAGGTAACAACAGGTGGCTGCTTTACTGCCTCCGCTCGTTTACACTATAGGAACAGCTACTGAAACAAATGCCACTGGATAGCGTACAGTACTTTGTCAGTGTTCCACTTGGGAATGATATCTGAATTGCTACCACTCTTTATCCACCTACTGTGTCGTATGGCACACGTGAAATGAACATTTCCTGTTTGGTACTGTGGTCTGATCAGACTTGTGTGCAGTGTTAAAACAGTGTAACTCAACCAAATTATTGCTTGAGCTTTTAAGTGAAACCCACTGAATTTACTGTGAAAACCATGAAGTACCTTGAGTGAGCGAGCCGGAATATGAAATTACTTTTGCTGATACTTGATGCCTTACAGCCACACTCCAGCAATATAAAGGTTAGTAGGCTAAGATGTGGTAATTTGCATGGTCTGGTTTGGTAATCTTTTCGGAGGGAGACTCTGACAGTTTGCAATGGTAATTGTGAAGGCCTTTGACCAGGAAATTTGATATCTGAAAATTATTTTGCCTGAGGACATTTTGTATGCTGAATTTACTTATGTAACTCCAACCATGCTGCATTTTTGATGGGTCATGAGTGCAAGCCTGCAACAAAGGGGTTAAAAAAACACATTTATGCTGCAGATGGTCTAATAGTCAACCCACCAGCAAGTCAGCCAGTCAGGCAATCAGTCAGCCAAGGAGTTAGTTGGGTGATGAGCGCACAAAGATATGCGAGCATTACATTCTCCCCCACAGTGATACAGAAGAAAAGTTTCATGCTTGTGAAGTTCCAAGGCCAGAATGTACAGGGGGGCACTGTCTGAAGATATGCACCAGGCAACCTTGAACCTTTTTTTACCCCTTCTTTACATCTGTCCTCCATCATTGCATTTCCTACCTCCTCTCAGGGAAAAAATAAAAATACAGGCATTTGAAAAGCTGCAGATTATATGAAATACATTTTGGACTTTCATATTGAAATGAGGTGCAGCAGCAGCTTGTGCGGCCTCTGTCAGATTTGGTGCCAAACTGATTATTCCACATAAGAAGGCCTTGCTCTCTGTGCTCACACAGGGCTGGGATGCTGGATAGCACAGCCACCACAAAGGCTACAATTTACCAACTCTGGCTTCATACATTTTGATCTATTGCTCCCCTCAACTGTTAGCATTTCATTTGAGCTGTAGAGAAGTTAAAAGGGGGCATTTTACTTTTTTCTTCACCTACATCTCTCTCCCCTCCCACTCTCCTTCTACCCTTCCTTCAATCATCCCCTTCCCTGCCTTTTTTCCTTCATTTTGAAACTCCTTTTTTCCCCTTTTTGCCCTCAAACCTGGTTAAGTGCAGAACAAATGGAGTTTCGAGGCTTAACAAATTTGTCTCTTACATTGAATATGAGGTCTTTTACATTAGCTATGAGGTACAGCTTTAGATTGTATGAGTAAGTATGAAGGACAGGTCAAAGGAGGCCTCTTTTATGGCACAGGCCTATAGGGGAGAGAGGGAAGAAGAGAGAGTGGAGAGGGGAAAAAAGATTAATAAATGTGCCAAGGCCTCATTTTAATTGAACTTGAAGCATATGTTGCAAGTATGTACAATCCATCCCAGATGTTTACTCCGGCCATGTGCACGGTTCTTCCCAGTGCACCACAAGGCAGCTATTAGCTGGATAACCTTTGCTCCAGAGGCTAAATGGGGTATTACATGGCCAAAAAGTAGAGCACCTGTTTTTCATTGCACAGTGGACCCCTTGCAGGCTTTTTGCCTTGGATCACCACATGTGTTTTGACTTAGCAGATTGTTGGGTAGACGTGAAAAGTGTCTTTCTTGTGAGCAAGCACTGATATTAGTCACTTAATCTCAATGAAAGTCCTGCATCTAGACTAATTGATGGGGACGGCTGAGTTGTTAAAGCCATGCAGGAAAGTACATGAAGGTTGAAGGAATGTTAGACGTGTTGCACTGTTTTTTATTTTCTTCTCCTCCTTCTCCATTTTGTGTGTGTGTGTGTGTGTGTGTGTGTGTGCATTTACTCTCTACATGAAATGTTGCCTGACTATTATTGTCTGCAAACCTATAAACACAGAAGGTTAGGAGACCAATTACCTCAGCTTTTAACCTCTATTTTCAATGAAGTTATGTTGAATAAAGTCTAAAAATTCAAGGCATAAAAACTACTTTTCCTTGAGATAAATGTGTTTGACTGTAATGTAGTAACTGTTAAAAATGTGCTCCTAATGTAGTATTGCAATCATTTAATGCTATACTTTAAGAGGTTCTATCATTGTCATTGAAAACCATTTACTTATTAGTAAAATAACATTTGAGAGTTTTCATAGAGCAAAATATTACTGATTCTTTTCACATGGAAATTTTGACTTGCTATGGCAGGTGAAGCATTGGTGTCATTAATAACATGAATAATTCATTTTAATTCAAGCAGTAAGCCGTGTTACTGAGACAGCATGTACAGCGGGCCATTAACATATTTATATTGTAAAATGGACTATAAGAACACTCTCAGAGCATATACCTTCACCAAGGTCCCATAGTGCTGTAATTCAGTAAAATGTCATACCTCACACCATTAGAAGAAGAAAAAAAAAAATAGATTTGAGGGGTTCCTCCTTGGTCCGTGCACTACAATTCAAGCAAATTTTATAAAAACGGAAACAGCTGTTTTTACATAATCCTGTGGACAGAAAGACAGACAAACTGCCCCTCTTTGGCCCCCCTTTTTTCCTGATCTTATTTTTAGGATTATGTAGTATATGATAGCAGAAATATGTGCCTCCATCCTAGATTTACTACTGGGCCGCAGAGGTTTTTCATGTGCACCGTAGCCTGTGATATATCCTGTCACCTGTGTGCTCACTGTCTACAGTTGGTATGAGGCAATCACCTTTTGGCTTTACCTGGGTGTTTGGGTGTGTAAATGTGTTGTATTTATGTGTATTTTCTGTGACGGCTTTGCTTGTACGTGTGCAGTGGCTCAGTTGCCTCCCAGGGAGGGGGCTTACTGGAAAAAGGGAGAGAGGGAGAAAAGAGAGAGTGAGTGAGTCTGAAAGAGTGAGGAGATTACCCTCACACGGTTGACTGGTCACTGAAGCGCTCGTGCTCCGCTCAGCTAGGCTCCACTAGCCTCAGGAGGACCTGACATAGATAAGATACACACTGCAATCATGTCCTGCTCACGGGCTTACTGCTCGGTGCACTCCCTCTCTCTTTCTCTGTCTGTCTATCAATCTGTATCTCCCCTTCTCTCATACACACACACACACACTCACTCACTCACTCACACACACACATTTCCTGCTTATTTTCTCCTTCCTTCATCTATGGAATTTATGGTAAATATACTGTAGAGTGTGTATTATTCATTAGTTTGGACAGATAATTTTAGATTGGAATAACTGAAATGAAAAGTCTTTTTTTAGGCTTATTTGTGGATGCGGTTCCCTCAGGCATTTCACATTTACCAGCAGTGACATCTGTTTTCATCCTAGATGGGGGTCAAACAGTAACCTATTTGCTGTTTTTACATTGTTATTTTTGGCCTACTGTGGCACCAGATGATTGTACTTGTATCATAACCTATTACTGTCCAATTCTAACAGTTTCTTGTGATTTACAGTATGTGCAACATGCATGAAATTGCCAGTAAACCAGGTGTCTATAGGTTACAACAAGTGTAATTTAGTTTGTCTTGGAAATTTTGTTAGTGCTACATGATCCTTTTTTCCTCATAAAGCTAAGTATATATGAGTTGTCAGACATTTTACTACACAGTATCTCTTTATCCCTCACATCTCCAGTGCTGAGATAATGTCTGCCCAGTGGCTAGTTTTAAGAGACAGTTTTAGTCCTACAGGACTCTCAGCCATCATCAGCTGTGGATTTTAAACAGTAGTACCCCACTATAGTTTCTCTCTTTGTCTTAATTTCCATATCTCTTTCTCAGCTCCTGTCTCCTCTTCTGTGTCATTAAACAAGTGTCAAGACTCTCAGCTTCATGTATTACTAACGATGCTTTGCACACATTTTGTCTTACTGTGAATATATATGTGTATATATATATATATATATATATAAAGGGTGCATTTTCTGACTTATCTCCAGATTGCATATGTATCTCTGTAGCACCTTCCCAAGCCCCTACACTCCTCTCTCAGTCCCAGTCACGGCACTGCGCTGATCGCTCAGATAGCAACATAGCATAATGTAATTGGACTAAAGAGAGCACTGGGAATTATATCAATGCTCTGGGAAAAAATGTGTGACTGAAATGTTATTCTGGGGAGGCTATTGAGCTTGTGATACAGTGGGGTTGTCCTCAGGTATCGGGGGGGTTCAGCTGCTGAGGAGAATTGGAGAGTGAGGGGAAAAGAAAAAAAGTTTGAATATCTGTGTTCTTTTCTTCTCACCGCCTATGAGGGATGAAAAGCGTCACGCTGTAAAAGATGCTTTTGACTTTTCCGCTTCATTTTTCTTCCCATCTCTGACTCTTTTTTTTTCGTTGTTCAGCAGAGACGCTGGTAGGAACTGCATTTTAATCATGTTTGGCTAATAGGGGGAGGAATGAAAACAAAAAGGAGGGTGAAAGAGGCATGGAGGGGTATTGTCTCTCTATGCAAAATACACTGCATTGTTTGTTTGTTTTTCCTCTTTGACACACACACAGACACACACACATACACTCACATCAGGTGAATCAGCGCTCACTATCTCTATTCCCCCCAGATATGTATAGCTTGCTTTGTCTTTTGCTTTCTCTCATTTCTTCTACACTTTCATTCTCTGACTCTCCTCCTTTCTCTTTCTTATCCTTGTTAAAATGCGAATTTGTTCCCTTTTTTTGCATCCTGGGTCATGTTTTGTAGTTTTGGCCAGAAGTTCTCAAGCTTTGGCACAGCTTTATGCTCACTAATTTCATTGCAGATATTATAGACATACAGCTCTGCAACTGTCAGATGGAAAAAAAAAAAAAGGCTTTCAGTAGCCTGCAGATTTATTTCAACTGTTTGTTTGATTCTGAAAACACTAGGTGAGGACTAAAACAGTTATGCCTTATTCCTAAGGTCAGTATTTTTTCCATTGCAGCCTGTGTTTACAATCTCTGCAGTGAATTTGGTGAGAACGATGTTATTGTTGCCTAGATACACAAATACACAAAACTACAAAGTCCCAGTTGTTAATTTCTTTGGGTTGTAAAGCAAAATGTACTGTAATCTATCCACAAGGACCCTAAACCAGACCCCTGGGAGGACAGCCGTGATAAAAACCATATCCTCGAGGATATGTTGGCTTCCTGGCACTTTGAGTGGATACGAACGATGGTGGTAAGTGGGGCATGTGTGTGGATCTGGCACTGACTGCCGATGGTATGTGTTGGTGTCTTCCGGTTTCCTGTTTAGCTTGTCGTCTGTCTGGCGGCCTCTGTCTGCCGTCCTGTCGGGGGTTTTATGTGCAGTTCTTGTCCCAGTGTCCATGTCAGCACCCTTGCACTGCACGTTTGGTTCAAACCTAATCTGTCTCAAACTCTGCCTGCACTTGAAGGTGATGGGGGCTCCAGCATGGACAGCTGCTCCAGTCTTTTTGTGTAACTACACTGTAGCATTGTAGACCTGTTACCCTGCAAGGTGGCAGCTGTAGACTGAGGCATGACACTTTTAACTGTGCTTTGGTCATAAGACATAAGGCAATAAATAGCAAATGGCTGTGATTTGAGTGTATTTGTATATATTTTGACTCGGGTTCAATATACATGGTTTGAGAAAAATACACAAATTTAGATTTATGTGTAAATAGCACTGATCACAATAAAGTTATCCATTATTACTACTGGTCATTAATTTTCTAATGAAACATTCTCAGAGACTTTGTGTGTAGATGCTTGTGCAGTTGTACTACGTGTGGCTATGTGTGATTTCATTGTGCTTTTTCTGAAAAGTTGCTACAGAAACAGCAGAACTATTTCATATCGCTGGAGCAAATCCCAATGCTCATTATGCCTAATGCAGCAATGTCTACTCCCCAACTGTTATTGTTCTGGATCACATACACAAGAGCGGCTGAACCAACTGAACTTTTTGACTGATGAACTATGCATCAAAAGATGATGACGAGCATTCGATGCGCTGTAGGTGAGGAGTTCTTCTGCGCTCGCATCCATCCAACAAAACTCTCCTCAAGACTCTCACCGAATAAGATGGTGAAGATGGCGTACTCTCAGTCCTCCCGGTTTCTCATTGGACAGAATGTGGAGCACAACACTTGACAGCAGTGTCGTCTGATTTTGAAAGTCAGGCGTGTTAGAAGGCAGCCACCACCTTTTCTTTTAACAAGAGTCATAAATCTGTAATGAGCACAGAGAGGATGCATATTTTATTTACTTTTTTGAAGACGTGATCCCTTCACTTCATAGCAATGCACTCTCGCTCTATTTTTTTTTTTTTCTTTCAAAACAAAGTTTAAAACAGTGAATGGTACCTCTGTTTCTCTTGCCTGTGTGAGTCTGTGAACAAGACTATCTAATTAAAGGTTCACTGAACTTAGCAGGAGTTTTAGAGGCCTAGGTGATGATGCAGATGTAATTAAGGAACCATATTAAAAGTAACATGGTGCATAGGATGGAGATGGATGGATCAATCAATCTGTCTTTATTTTATTTATTTGGATGGATAGATAGATAGACAGACAGACAGACAGATGTTCAATTTCTGTATGTCATCCCGAGACATTAAAATCTGTATATTAGCAAAGTTTTCCTTAATCATGGGGTACATATATCCAAAACAACAGACCTTATATTGTGCAGCTGTGATCCAGACAGAGTCTGAGACCGACAAACAGTCAGACAATCTGACAGACAGACAGGGGGGAGATGGGCTTGAACAGCTAAACCAGGCCAACAGAGGACAAGAGTAATGTTTTCCCATTCATCACATTCTGCTGGGCTGGATACTGGGAAGGACATGGGAAGGAGAGCGCAGGAGCAGGGGAGCAGAGGTGAAGCAAGGTGGGGGAGAATTGGGCAGGGCGGGGGTGCAGGGCGGACGGGGGTCGGGCGACGTTCGGCAGGAGGCGAGGAAGGGGAAGTGATCAAGCGCACAAGTTGTAGGGTGTTAGTCATTTATGTGTATGTGTGTGTGTGTACGTGTGCTCACCCGACCTTGAATCTGATGGAGTGGCTGGTGTGGTGGAGGTGATGAGAGGCCCCAAGGGGAGATGGGTAAAGATGATCAGTGGCAAACAACCTCCCACCACCCAGACACATTAGTACACACAAACGCAGGCTCGTAACACCAGAAACCTTTCTCTTTAGGATAGGAAGCAGAGGTCAAACTGAAAATAAGTCACCACCACCTCTCCCATTAATACCCTCTTTCTGTCTTCCCTTGCATCCCTCTTTTTACATATGTGTATATTTATCCTCGCTAAGGGACTAGACTGGGTGGAGAGACTAATTAATACAAGGCGCATTGTGTCTGCCTCGTCCACCTTCAGCTGACAGTTGTAACTAGGGTTTGACTTTGGCTTTGTGGGAGCAACCCTTTGTGTGCAGAGATATTCTTAAAGTGGTCGGTCTGCACAAACTCTCACAGCCACTTACATACACACACATACTCTTATTCATCCATTTGGGCCTATGGGAGTGGGACGCCCCCTCACATCATAACATGGCCTTTGTGTGTATTCACCGCTTGATGAGGGCTGGGGAAACGTGCACAGCATTTCAACACCCTAGTTAAACTGATATTTATGTGTTTATGATAAAAAAGGGAGGGAAAATAGAGATGTAGTCCCAGCGTTTTCTCATGGATTGGTTGTTAGTATGGGAGAAATTATTTATTAAAACTGCACCCCCTCCCCAAAAAAAAGGGAACATCTGCCTCTTTCATGTGGCTCTGGCAAGGTTCCAGGTTGCATGATGGTATCTGAGGCCAGTCCCAGGGCTTTTGTCTCGTCTTGTTGTCATTTCCTGACAGAGGGAAGATGTTCTTCTAGGCCACTAGGTCCCTCACTTTTCTTTTTTTTTTTTCCTTGGGGGACTTTTTTTTAATTCCCAGTGGTTAAAATCTGTGACTCTTAGATCCCCAGCGGAATTGGGACTAAATGAAATAGTCACCATTTAAACACACCAGTTAATAGTTTTCATTTTAAGAGCAGTAAAGATGATTGGTTTTCATCACTGGGATGTTTGAACTTAAAGTTAAGACTGAGTCTATGTTAATTTGTGTTTCATTTAATCCACTGCTATGAATGTCAATAAAACAAATTAAGAAGCAAAATTACTAGAAATATAAAAACACATACAATACTAATTTTAATGATGAATATTATATGGTTCAGATTCCTCTTTGGATGTTATAAATGGTCTAATGCATTTATATCTGAGCATTCACAGTCTAATGTCTGTATATATTGCTGCTTCCATCATTTCACAGAGGATGCCTGGTTAAACTCATAATTTTAACATCTAAAGAAGCCTCATTTCCTACTAATATATAACTTTACACATTCATGACTTCATTTCTATGTTAATTTATTCACATACATTCAAGAACCAAATTAGCAGTATTTATGACTATACGTAGCTGTTGTCTTTTACCCGTGTTTTGATTTTTGTTACCAGTCTCCTCCACAGTAAATTCTAATTGTATGTACTGTTTATTCATTTGTCATCCCTAATTCTTACATTGGCTACGAAATTAAATCTGTGTCGCCCCTAAAGCATTCCTCAACTTCACTCAACTTTTTTTTTTCCTCCTGTTTTTTTTTTTTTATAATTTTTTTTCTCCCTGGGTTTGAAATGGGAAGGTTGTCTACTCTCTCTGCAGTGACAAAATCAACAAGACCGCTTTCAGATGCCCTCTGGGAGCCACATATTAGCATCCTGTCACATTTTATATGACATTTCAATTTTTACTGTGCTGCCAGACTGAAAGAGGCAAAAAGAAAAACAAAGAAAAACAGGTGCAATTTTAGCACAGCAGCAATGAGCGGCAGCCACTTGTGGTTCAGACTCATTTTGTGGTGTGATGGGATATATGCCGCTACATTATAACTGTTAGGTTTATCATTTTTATGGCGTAACCCAGCAGGGAGAACAATGTGATCGGAGGTTAAAACAGTCTCAAATGGCTCTCTCTATTTCCACCCAGTAGATATAGGACAGATATTTGAGTCCATCGTAATAGGCTAAGTCCTCAGTGACCTCTCTCTTGTTTAGCTCTAGGCCTTGGGTCAGTGAAGAACAAACTGTCTTTGCAAAGTTTATAACTGCTCACTTTGCACTTTTGCATATAGATGTACTCTGCTATGATGCTATGTCTGTGAAAGAGAAATGGAACATTCGAGTACACAGAGGCATTGTGCATCTTTCCTTTGTTAAATATTTAATCAAGTGTTTCAAGGAGTTTACCACATTTGTTTACCACAATTTACCAGCAAGTGCAATGTGGTTAGCCTGACTTGGCTGTTTCTATGCATGTGTGTGTATCCCTGGGTTCTCTCTGGTGTCACTGAGGGTTGTTTCTCCTTAACACATGCAAACAGCTCACATCACTTTAACGAGCCTTCCCTGCTCTGTCTTCGCCTGAAAGGAGCACTCCCCTGGTGCAGCCCGCTCCCCACACTTGTACACAGGATGGTTCAGCTGTGAACTAATGGGTGCTAGGCTGAGATTTCATATCATGCTCCACACTTCCAAACAATGATGCAAACTTTGGACATAACCACAAAAGCTATATTTAAATGGTATACATGCAATTAAAACACACAACTCGCTGCCATCAAAGGAGACCGACTCACTAAATATTTCTTCTCCCAACCTGATAAGAGGTAATTGATGTCAAGTAGTTTGTTTTCGGCATAGAAACATTTCATTCACAGGATAAAAAAAAAGATGAACTCTGTGCTGTTTTTCATTTAAGTTACAGCATTGTGTTGTGCATCTGACTTTACCCTGAACTGAAATCACACTCCGTACACCCCAGAGCCATTTTTATTGGTTTATATAAAGATGGAATAAATGACAAAACACAAAACAATTGAATAGTAGTGAAAAGATTTGCATAAAGCCAAAAGTCTTTTATTTATATTGAATATTCTCTCTATGCATTGAAGATATGGTTCACTTGCTTTTGACCCAAAGCAATGGATGTTTTTTCTTTCTTTTTTTCAAGATTTCATTATTTTAATAATCATGACATTTTACTCACCTACAGAATATGTGTAAAAGAAGCATTTCTTTACAAAGGTCGGATTTATGTCAAAGATCAAGCCATGGAATTTGGAATAATTGCCAGAATTCAATAAATCTCTTTCACATTGTTGAACTTTGACAGGCACACTTACAACTCCATTTATACACACACACACACACACACACATATATATATATATATATATTATTTTATGGTAGATGAACATTTACTTCAAAGTCTAATTGTAGTGACAATCAGCAGCACACTAGCAGCTACTGTAACATGTCTGTGTAATGCATTTCAAATGGACCAGCAGTTGCAGTTTATTAAAATGCATGATGCTAAACTCATTAGGCAGGCTTATTACACTATCTGTCTGAATGATTCCGGCCACGCAGTAACATCAATCAGGAGCCTGTTGTCAAGAGGTGCTGGGATTTGCAGCATAGTTTGAGCATTAACATGACTGCAACTGTAGCCAAGTCAAAGCAGAGGCCTCACAGATTTTATTTTATTAGTCTTGCCTTCAGGTCTCCAAACAAACCCACTTACTCTCCTTGACAGACACAGGAAGAGACGGATGGAAATACAGGCCCTGAGTCTCCTGTAAAGACTCGGCTGCTTTTCCGGAGTGTGGAAAATAGAATTCCAGTTCCACATCACATTTGAGCTTGTTGCTAAAATATGCACACATTACTCATAATTAATCTATGTATCACTAGGCTATACCTGTGATCATTTCGCATTACAGCAGGCGTAAATGTGTATTTCATTAGTAACATCACCTACTTGATTGAAATATTTCACCATTTTCTTCAATGTCTCAGTTAGCACAGTGATTTTTTTTGGCCTTGACTGTGATGTGTCAATTCCTTGTCTCTCGCCTCCTCACTCTATATCAGTTTCCACTTTATCTATGATGACATTGGAGTCTAAAACAAACTTGCTCAGAGTCACTGCAGGAAAACTGCAAAGAGAGAAACTTCTTTTAGAAGTCAAGGCCCCTCATTGTCTAATCTGTGTCAGGATAAAATATCGTTTGTAGAGTCACACAGCAAGACCAGGTGTGCAGATCAACCTTATCTAATAGCTGTAGGGTGTGTGAGTGTGTGTGTTTGTGTGCATATTAGGTTCCATTATAAGAACAGGTTGCCTGGCTCCATATGTGCGCAGTGTGCGGGGAAGCTGGGAAAACAAGGTTCTCTGCGGCTCTCTGTGTTATTGCTACCTCCCGCCTCCCCTAGCTGTGTTTGAAGACAGGAAATAGGAGTCAGACCGCAGTCCGAGGGGCATGTGGCAATGGTTTATACTCAGATGACCTCTGACCTATTCTCTCCTCCCCCGCCCGCTCTCTCACACCACTCCCCTGGCCCTCAAACACTCTCCCCTGAGTCCGGGCCCGAAAATAAAACTGCCTGACCCGGCCCAGCCCGGCTCGACTCGGCCTAACCCAGTCCAGCACAATAGATCCTACACTCTGAGATTTGTTTGAGCGAGCAATGAAAAACAGATGGACTCTGTGGAAAGGATTGAGAAGAGGAGGAGAGAGAAGGGGAAAAAAAGAAAGGGAGTCTTGTAAAATATTTGCAAAGAAAAATAACCCAGGGACGCTGTCTAATTATATCTATTTGTCTTGTGTGGTTTTGCTGGGGAGGCCATGTGGTCTCCTTGACTGCTCCATGGTTCATTTTTCACATTATCTGATCCTGGACAGAGAGCAGAAAGAAGTGGGTGGGTTTTGGGTCAGCGCTGGGGTGTTTTGGGTCTCAGCGGGTAGATTGTGGTGGGGTGTGGGGAGCCCTTTGACGTCCTGGGGATGTCACGTCTTTGCTTCACAGTCGTCTTTGAGTATAATGATAAGGATTACAGAGGTTTACTTCCGCAATTCAGCAGCGTCCATCCATCTTCTTCAATAACACTCTCATTGCTTTACATACCGTCTTTTCTTATACAAAACTGAAATACTTCATGGCTATGTAGGGTCTTGCTATAAGCATATGGTTTCTCATAAACCTTTACTATTTTGTCTTCGGTTTTTTTCCATTATTTTTACAGCAAATTCACCAAAGTTGTTCAAACAGTCATAATATCCTATTTTCCTCAGCCTCATGAATTTCAGATTATTTTATCTAAAGCCCAGAGGTGCCTTCCACACATTTGTTTGAGGTAGACCTTTAGCACCTCTCCAAAGTGTTTAGCAGATGTGGAACAAACTACGTACAAATACTTCATTAATACTTTTCACTACAGTTTACGTTTTGGTATTCATTTGTCTGACTGATTTTTTTACTCCCTAGATCACACAGAAACATCTGTACTTTCTTCTCCTTACATTTTCAAAACATGCATATTATTTTAGTTCTAATGCATTTTAGGGGAATTATAGATGTTTTTCATTTGGCATCTCTGTGTGTTTTCTCAACATTTAGAGCAATTTCAACTTAAATAGAAGGAAAACATTTTTAAAAATCCATGAGTCCATCAGTGCATTTCACGCACGGCAAATGTTGACATCAGGAAAATGTAAAAATTGTAACAAGGCAAGAAAAGGAGACTAGTGTAGGAGAAAGAAAAGGCAGTTCTTTTGCTGACACTGATGGGTGATTTACACATTGATGTAAAGTTAATATTTATTATTTTGAGGATATTTTAATTTTACCTGAAGAGTTTAAGTCATGGGAAATTATCTGAATTAATTTTTTATTAAAACAGTTGTAGAATTAAACTTGATCTTATCAGTATCAGAATTTTTTTTTTTTAACATCAGTTTATATAAAAATGGATTAAGTCTCTCATTGTAACAACCACTAGAAGACTGAGTGTTGTGTTGGTTCTTGTAATATGCCTTGTCCACTCTAGTCAGATTCCTGATTATAATGATATACCTTTTGGGGATCAGATGTAATATAATATGTTTACTGTAAATGAATGTACTTTTCCTCACTTTGGCCTCCTTTTGTCTTCTAAGCATGCCCATCCAGCCGCAACCAGTCTGCCTGTCGATGTCCTCACTCATCCAAAGGCTCTCGATCTGTCACCTCATTCTGTCCAGATCCATCCTGTCCCGCCCGTCAGTCATTAAGCAGGCGGCTCATTGACTGTTGCATGACTTCTTAAATTCTTCACTTTGTTTCAGTAAAGAGCGGGGATTGTAGATTTCAGATTGCCTGCCTACTTTTGTGGTCTCTCCCCCCTGCTTCTCACAGTATTCTCAAGTTCTCAACCATCAAAAGTTGAAAAGGAAGAGCTCTTCATGGTGGGTGACGACGTTAATAAGGATGATAATGATGTCACTGCTGGTGACATCATCACAGTGTGCCAACCAGCAGAACAAAAGAGAGCTCTGCCTGGTCTTTCGAGCCTTCTTGGCAGCTGTGTGAGAGAGAAAAAGAGCGCCCAGAGATTGATGTATCCATTCGGCTTTCAGTTTAATTCTGTCTCTCTATTCACATATTCAAATTTTCCTGTGTGAGCTTTTGTAAAGAGGAAAACATTTTGATTTGTTCTGCCGACTTTATATCTCTATTACTGCCTGGAATGAAAGCAGTTTGTCGGTTCATGCAGGATATCCGGTGATTTGGCTCCCCACTCCAAATCTTTGACGCTATTTAAAATGTATTGTTTTCTCGAAGACGCCTGTGCCCAGCCTCTGTCTTCTCTTTCCTCTTTCTTCCTCCTCCCCTTTTTTTACCTTCCCTTTTCTGTCTCCACCTCTTCTTCCCTTACCCATCCTTCCTGTATTTGCCCGCAACACTATCTGTCCTCTTGCAGGACTCCGAGAGAAAGGGCTTCATGAACAAGCTTTACGCCATTCAGGACGTGTGCATCAGCGTGCAGAATGCACTGGATGAAGTGGCCTCCTATGGCGAGAGGATAAAGAAGTGAGTTGTAAGCCAGCTCCTCGGCGGCTGGCCCGCTCTGCTCTCTCTGCTATGCGCATCCCAGTGTTTTATTTATTTCTGCAGTGCCAGGTTGCCCCCGCTTCTCCTTGCCAGCCTGGGTATAACTCAGTGCTGCTCTCAGGAAACAGTGCCAGCCTGACACTCAACCCTAAGAGACAAACACTTTTTGTCTATCCATCACATCTCACTTAACCCTGCATGACCTCCACTTAGCTAAAACACTCACATGCACACACTAAACCTTTTATTCACTGTGATCTACATACTGAGGTGCCCTAGTGTTCATTTAGACACATAAAAATACCAAGAAGAACTGGAATTTTGAAACCCTACATACTTCAGGTTCCTATCTTTCCTCAAATATTTTAAACCATCTGCATATGACAAGTTAATAGTGTAAAAGTTTATTACGTTGTAGTCCATTCTTAACCTTGCACTAGTGGCATATAAGACCTTTAGTAAACACAATTTACTTCTGCACAGTAGCAGTGGATGTGAGGAACTTTGCTGCAAATCAAATGTGATTTCACTTGAAAAGTATTAAATAACTCCTTTACTTTTTCTACATGTTCGGCTGAACTGAACTTCACCAGATACCCAAATTTATTTGTCCTTTTTCTCTCTCTCCCCAGCACTTTTAACTGGACTGTGCCTTTCTTAAGCTGGCTGGCCATTGTGGCTCTTGGAGTGGCCACTATCATCGTTTATTTCATCCCTCTACGATACATAGTTCTAGCCTGGGGTGAGATAATGTTGAAAATTAAAGAATACGTCATTTATTTTAAATGTGTAGTGACATATACATATATTAGGGAGGATGTAGTAAAGCAATGCCATTCCTTAATGTTTTATGTATTGTAAAAAAAAAAAAAAAAAAGTGTTTTCATAGCCAATCTACATTTTACACTACAGTCTTTGGCCTGTCTGATTAAGTTATTAGATATCAGTCAGTGAGGTTTGAACAGCTTAATTCAGCGCACATTGTCCACCCATATTTTCAAACTCTTTTGCAACTCATTTCTCTGTTTCTACAGGGGTGAATAAATTCACCAAAAAACTGCGAGACCCGTACACCATAGATAACAACGAGCTGCTAGACTTTCTGTCCAGAGTGCCCTCAGATGTACAAGTGGTAGGTGAACTTTCCACTTTTATCTGTGCCTCATCTTTTCTATCTTTTTTGGCACCATCTCAGTCAGCCTGACACAGGAGCAAAGGTTAACACTTCTTTCATGTTCTCTTCTGTCTCACTTTCTCTTTTTTGTTTTTGTTTTGTTTCCTTGAAGCTTCTTGTCTGTTTCTGGATTTATCTACTACACTTTACTAATGTTTGGTGAAATGCTTATCCTTCTTTTTTTGTGTTTATCTACTAAGAGTTTCCTAGTGTAATTAAATTTTAACATACATACATGCTGCTGAAGTTGTATAATAGGATAACAAGGTTAAGTGAGTTTAGTGTCCTGCTTATAACTAGGCTGATTGACTCCATACGCACACAATGAGACAGCTAGCTGTTGTTTGCCTTCTATGCTAGTAATTGGAACAGAGTGTAAACCAATAGTTAACCAGCCCCATGCGGTTTTGCTTCTACATTAACCGTGAGATCAGATTAACTTTGTGGTTGAGAACTACAGATGCTTCGTTAAAATTTAGGTGTGTATATGTACTGGTGTGTCTGTGTGTGTGTGTGTATGTTAACTGTGGAGCGTGCTGTGCTGCCCAGGACAAAGTGCAGTTTAAACAGCAATTAAGCGGCAGCTTGTGAAAGTCGTTGTGTTATCCAGCACCCATGGTGTCCGCTGTGGCCGTTAAGCCCCGCTGTGCTGAGTTCAACACACATGCACATCAATGCACAGATACACACACACACACACACTCACACACACGTGCAGGCTGAGGCTGAACGACCTGGGCCTCTGATATGACCAATCCCCTGCCACATCAGCACTGACACACTTCCTCTTTGATCGAACCTCTTTCATCTTTACAGGGTCATAATCCTTGCTCCCCTTCACACCCCTGCCCGACCCCCTGTGTTCTCCCCCTCTCAGTCCCTGTGCAGTTTTACAGTTTCATAGTTTTCTGGGGCCTGCTGCAGCAAAACGTATAAGGCAGGTAGCCCTGGGTTTAAATGAGCCCAGGCTGTCCCCTCTGGTGAAGTGCAGCCACCTTACGCACCTGGAACCCGGAGTAGCAGAACAGGGAAGGGGCCCAGGCCCGGCAGGTACTAGGCCTTTACAAGGCCCCTAATGAGGGCCTGCTGTCTGGGGGAGGCGGGGGCAGACGTGCTGCTCTGGTCTGATGCCCATGCTGCTGGAGTTGTGCCTACTGTATAAGTAATTCTGTAAGTGCTACTGTAACGGTTATTGCTGCAGCTGTTGGAATGGTAATTGTTGCCAGGTTTCACTGACTGTTTGGAGGGTGAAAAACCAAGTGAGACTAGTAAGAACTGAATTAAGAGGAAAAAAGATGGACATAAAAGCAGAGATATAGAAGAAGGAATGGGAACAAAAGTGGATAGTAAAAGCTCTATCTGGTGTGATTATTTAGGACATGGTTATCTTGTTTGTGTAAATATGAGGTTGGTGAAATTTACATTCAGTGCTCAGTCACCTGATAAATAACCAAAACCTGTGCTAATTACTTTCTCACTGAATCCAAAGGTGAGGGTTTTTTTTTTTTTTTTTTTTTTAAAGACACCCTGCTCTGCAGTTTTTGGCTAAAAACAGACCAGAACGTTCTGCTCTGCGGTGCATCCCACGCTGCCTCCGGTGGTGGCTTCACCTCATTGCCTGCACCCTCCCCTTACTGGGTCAAAGTAGTCTGTGGGGATTAAGCCCTTGAGGCTCGTGGATGATGCAGAGAGGTGCTGGGGTCCAAATGGAGCGTCCCCTCACGGGCACCTGTCCATGGCACCCACTGGCATTAGAGCAGGGGCCCACTATGCCTGACACCCTGGATGACTAATGAAGTGCTATTTCAGGGCCCCGGTGTGACCTAACACACACATATACAAAGACACACACACACATGCTCTCCCAGCAGTGGTGCATGTGAGGTGGGTTGGGGTTGTTTCAGTGTACTGTTCCGCATCATTTGGAGGTGCTTCAGTGCAGCCAGAACTGATGAGGTTCTAATGACTTTATATATAAAGGGCAACTACACTAGGCCACAGTCAATCACAACATATAGCACGATGCTCTAATGTACCACAGCAACTCATACAACTTTTTACAGCACATAGCTTTCTCCTATATGTACACACAATATACGGTATAAAGGTCTCCATCTATACATTTGTATTTTATATTTTGAAGTAGAAAATGTTGATGGAAAATTGCAAAATTATCCTCAGTTTTGATATCCTCAGCAAATATGTTTTTACACTTGCTTGGTGTTTTTTTTGCATTTTTTCCAGCTGTTTTTAGGAAGTTCTTATGTAGCAAACATTTAACTAACATCACTAGTCAGTTGTTTATGCTTCTAGTGATGAAAAAGAAATAGCAACAGGTACGTGTGGAGATGTGTGAGGAAACTAAACTATTACTCAATCTCATCCATGAAAACAACAAGTTGTTCTGGTTACTAATCTGAACTTCAACACTATTTTTTATTAGACTTGCTGAAGACAGTGTACAGCAGAGTTTATTTTCTCCCAACCAGTTAATGGCAACTCGCCTAATTGTACTTTATTTTTTGTTTGCCTCTTTCTTCTGTGTGACATTCCAAAGGTTAGCTTCTAATTCATTAGACAGTTATATAGACACATGGTTAATGTCATTGTAATTAGTTGTACAGTCCAGGGAAGGTCCAGCTCTTCACATCACTGACACTGGGCCCCTATAACAGCACTGTCAAAGAGCCTTTAAAAGCTCAGTCCCAGTAGTGTAGCGATGTAGCACCAGGCAGAGTTACCTTTTTACCACCAGAACAGTTTACTTAAATCATTATGTCCCTCTGTGAGCAGCGATGTTAAAGCCTGGTCTTTTTGTGTGTGTGCAGAGGTGAGCTGTATATGTGAAAGTGTCACTGTCTCCACCCCCCCTTTCTTGTATCTGGTTTGTAACTTTTACCAGCGTAAGCTATCTTTATGGTCATTATCACAGAATTCTTCATGTCCTCTTAAACGAGGCCAAACTGAGCACCTTTATAGTGCTAAGTATTCCCTACCTGGCGTTTGGGAGGTGTCAGTGCACTAGTATGTTTTACGACACCATTAGCCATGTGAGCTGGGGAGTGCATAAGTAGGGCCAAGGCAATTAGCATGCCAAGTGGCCCTTTATGATGGGTGTAAAGGAGCTGGATCAAACCCCCTGTACAAAAATAAGCATGAATTCCAATTTAGTGCCTAATGAACAGCGGGGAGTCAGGTTAATATTTTTGGACAACATTTATGTTAGGGATGAAACCTCACTGGACATACTGGGGTCAAAGGCAGGATGGTTTAAGGTTGAAACGTTGCCAGATGCCATCACTCACATCTACCAGAGGTCTCACTCTCCTTGGCTTTGTCCTTCCCCACTTTTGTGACAAATTTAAACATTTCACTGCAAGTGGCCAATTAGTCACTATTCAGTGTGTGTCGTGCCATTGCAGCTAATAGGCAAAACTTTACTTACTTTGTGATTTTTTGCTGCTTTTTTGTTTCCTCCGGCTTATGTCACCTTGACATGCTTTTTCTCTCCCAACAATAGATACTTGTGCTGAATCCTCCAATGTGCAGATGTCTGTACTGTACACAAGTGTGTTTCCCTGGAAACACTTAATAACCCTTATGCTCACTTAGGCATCACATAGGATGAAACCTGCTCAGTTTTCCGCTCCCTGTAAAGAACTGGAAAGAGAATGGCATAGTGTCATTAAAATGTTGCCCTCTTGCCTTTCTTGACTTAATTTATTTACCTCCGTGTTTGCCTTTTTTTTTTGCTCTGTCACCCACCGAAGTTTTTCCTTGTCTGTCTGCCCACACTGGCAACATCAAAACACTGTCAAAGGTTCGATGTGAGAGGGAGGGAGAGGATGACAGACAGTGAGAGAGGGAGAAGAGCAGGTCCCAGGATGCTTTGTGGGTAACACCGTTAAACGAAGCATGGTACACGGCGCCCCTTCAGCAGAGCACACTTCAAAGCCTGTTTTGCACTTGTACTGTCAACATTTTGGAGAGGAGAGGAAAGAAGAGGAGCGGAGAGGAGCGAGGGTGGAGCAGCCTTTGAGCAGCGCTGGGTCTTTACCAAGTGCCTCTCCTGTCGATGTTCCCTTTAAGCTCCCCACTCGCGCTACCAAATTGCTTATGTGCTCGCTGCATTACCACACTTTTTACTTTCACCCAATTCTGGCTTCTTTTATTTTGCTAACGTCCCACTTTCTCCTCGCCTCCTCTGCCTTTTCTTCTGTTTTTGACTTTAACTAGCTCTTGTTGTCTGCATCGTTTTGGTGCCTGTGTGTGTTTGTGTGTGTGTGTGTGTTATTAGGTGAGGTGAGTAGGGAGCCAAGGGTATAGCATGATGCAAACCTGTCACCTGTAAGGTTGAATTGATCCTGTGACGCATGAGCCCCATTTCTCATGGCTGGCAGCTCTTCACAGAGAAACTCCTGTTTGATTGAGATCTTGTTTTTTCCCTCGCCCTTTCTTTTTGTCGATCCCCTTCACAGGAAAGAACACCATACTTTCTACTGACATGCAAACTTTTCTTTGTTTGTGTGCACTTGCAAAGAGTTTTGTTTGGACAGAAATGTCAACGTGCAGAATTAAATTGCCGTGTTCCTTTTTGCTGCTGTAGGCGTTTGGCCGTGTAATGGGACCACTAACAGTCAGTGATCCTGTGCAATACCTGTCCTACTTTTGGATCAGTGGTTGAAACTTGTAGCAAGATGAAGATAGACTGTGTTGCACTACTATCGTATACTGCAAACATTACATATATTATGTATTATTGTAGTTGTGGGGTGAGTTGTGTACTATTTTGTTTTACAGTTAGTTATGGATGAATTGATTTTATGGCATCTAGTATTGAAGTTTCAGATTGCATAATAAAAGTGAATAACCTTTGCCTCTGCTTCCTCTACAATAGCCAAATGTGCTTAATATAAGAGTAGTGTTTTGTTCGTCCAGTCAGGCCTGTTAAAGTGGATTGAGGGGATATGATTTATAGTCCACACTTAGTAGATGATGCTAATGCACTTTAACACTGGATGGCACCTGCCATAAAAAAGAGCTTCATTCTGAGCTGCCACAGTGATGTGGCACAAACCACTCATTCTAAGATGATGAAAAAACAACAGTTTAGGTGATTTTACACTATAATCACAAAATGATGAATATTATATTTCCTCTTTACAGCTAGATTGCCCTAAATCCATCAAAATGAATTTTGCAACTTGTTTCTCCATGTATCTGCTACTGTAATTGATGGAATCGGTGTGGCCACACTCTTATGACTATCATGGCCGTCTAATGACAGTACTACAGACACTTGCAGATGGGGCCATATAAGCCCCTCTCCTCTTGGGATTTGACTCTGTTGTCTGCTTTAGTTGGCAGAACTATCAAAGAATCCACGCCCACATGAGAACAGCATCTGTCATCACCCGAGTGTCCACAGATCTCCCCCTGCCTCACCCAGTCTCCTCTTCGCTCATTGTTTTTTCTCCTGTTTCCTTTGTTGGTTTGTTCTGGTCTATGCCCTTCCTCCCTTGATCTTTCCATCTATTTCTGTCCCCTCTTTCTCTTCTTTCCCATCCTCCCTTGTTTTTTCCACCTGGATTCTTTCCTTGTCGCCTTCAGACTATCTTTGTCTCCCATCTTCTCTCACACTCTACCCAACCTACCACTAGTATTTGCACAGCTGTTTAGTAGGATGTTTGTTTGTTTTGTGGACAGTAAGGAGGATCCAGATCTGAATTGGAGCAGTCTGGCTGCTTAGTGAGGCATAGAATGCAACACATGTTGGTCTAACCATTTTGTAAGCACCTTAACGGGACATTGGACTGTGCCACTGTGAGAGACAGGAACAGAAATATGCCACTGTATCCATGTGTGTGTACAGTGAGGAGCTTTGTATGGGATGTTAATGATACAAGGCTGGAAGGGGGTGTGATGTGGGAGGCATGGGTGTGCAGTGGTGTTGGCATGTGTGCGTGTTGGTATTTGTTTGTGGGTATGTTCATCCTTGAGCGCTCACACCTGTCTCTTTGCATCTCAAATTTGTACATACCAGGCAGAGGATACTGGATGGATGATAAAGGCTTGTTCCTAGCTCCGCGCTGAGAGGCGCTGCTGTTCCCGTCCACAGCAGACAGACCCACCAAGAGACAGAACAGAGAAACCATATTGACGTCAGTTTGTTGTCTGCCTGGAGAATCAGAGAGGGTGTCAGTCAGTCAGACAGGCAGAGTAGCCTACAATACATCAGCCTAGGAGGGATTCCACAGACGATACTGGCTCTTTGGTGCTGTGACTGTTAAATCTTTTTTTTTTCTATTAGTATTCTGATTTAGTGGCTAGTGCTTGTCAGTGAGTCTTGGATAGTGACTGTATTTCTGTGTGTGCATGTGTGTGTACATCTGAAAGGAAGCGACTGCCAGAGTGACAGTCTCTGGTTGTTGACGCTCAGCCACTGTGATGCTCTTGCTTCGAAGTGTCCATCACTTAGGAGCGGTTTGCTCCGCTTACTGTCTTGGTTTGGAAAGCATCATGTCAAATGGCATCAAGTATCATATCTTATCTTATTGCATTGTTTTTAAATTTTCAGCTAATGACATGGTCGTGCAGTGGATAGTACTCGTGCCTCACAGCAAGAAGGTCCCGGACCTTTCTGTTTGGAGTTTGCATGTTCTCCCCATGTCTGTGTAGGTTCTCTCTGGGTACTCCAGCTTCCTCCCACCATCCAAAGACATGCACTGATAGGTTAATTGGTTAATCTAAATTACCAATAGGTGTGCCTCTATTTGTCAGACCTGTGATGAACTGGTGACATGTCCAGGCTGTACCCCGCCTTCGCCCATAAGTAGCTGGGATGGGCTCCAAGTGACCCCCGTGACCCTACTATAAAGGAGGTTCAAAAAATGAATGAATGAATGCTTTCTTTCTTTCTAATCTTAGTTTTCATCACCTTGCTTGCTGATTTTTTTTTTTTTTTTGTGTTGTTTTCATTTTCAATTTCTACTCTTCATCCCAGAGTGGAAAGAGGGGGAAAAGGTTTGCACAGTAAAAACAGTAATATTCAAAGTAAAGAAAAGACAGATGTCTAAGAGCTCCAACATGGTGAAATCTGCCTAACCTCATAACTTTCCTTTTGTTCTGTATAAGCTTAACATTCATTATTTAACTGGTCTTTCACACTCTGGTGGCGTCTGGTGATTTGTTATTCCCTAAGTACATGGATATCCTGACACGCTGTGCTAAATTTCACACATATGCAGCGAGTATGCAAACAGACAAACTAATCAGTGGTGTGATGATACAATCTAAGCAGAGAATTCGGCTGACAAAGGGTTACAGTGAGTTTTCTACCTTCTACCTCACTCTGCCCTTTCTCTCCTCACCATCTTGCCATGCTGAGATGACTCTGTTGTCTCTCCAAGCTTTCCCATGAGCCCTTGCCCTGTTCTCTGTTTGTTTGTGTGATCCCTTCCCTTAGGCCACTGTTCCACATCTGTGGAAGTATGTGTGTATGTGTGTCTTTGTGTGCGTCTGCGTGCAAGCACAAGTGTATTTGGAGCTTTGAACAGCGTACATGCATTGTGGTTGTTATGTGTGTGTATGTGTGTGTACATGAGAGCGTTTGTGTCTTTATGTGCATCTGTGTGTGTGCGTGTGTTGTAATCAGTGTGTAATCCCTTCCCTGAGGCCACTGTTCCACACAGCTGGACTCAGAGAGCCTCTGGAGGGTTTCTGTGCTATTCAAGCATCCTTTGCTCTTTCCACCTGACCGGTTGGTGTGTGTTTGTGTGTGTCTGTGTGTGTTTCTGTGTGTTTTAACAGGTGCAGTACCGAGAGCTGAAACTGGATCCCAATCCCAGTCCAAATAAAAGGAAGAAAAACAACCCCGGGTAGATGACTGTGTCCGCCCACCAACTCTTCTCTTCTCCACTTTTCTTGGTCTATTACTGGACACTGAGGAGCAGAGGAAGACCAGCTCGGCTCAGCTATCCTTCGTTTTTTTTTGTTTGTTTTTTTTTCTTCTCCTTAAACCTCTTTCTGTCTTTGATTACTCATGATGTACAGTATACTTTCCTGAGGTGTAATTTTTGTATAAAAAAAAAAGACTGGTACAAGAAATGTCTTAAATTATTCTTAAAACCATTATGCTTTGATTGATTTTAAAGGAAAGGAAGGATTGATGGGTTGACCTTTTTCTCAGCTGTGTGAGCCACTCTCCTCGTTACTTGTCTCCATCACCCTGACAGCTTGGAGGACTCTGTTCACTTACCACAAGTGTCACACAATGACTAAAATGAGTTTTAACATTTGAACTCACTTTTCCAAAATGACATATTCAGTTCACTCACGTTCATCAAAAATAGAAGCCTTATACCAATGTTCAGCATTTATCGCTCTGCAATAGAAGGCTTTTTTTTTTTTCAACGTTTATTTATTAAATGATTTTTGGAGTATGTTTATATTTTTTAATTGTTTTTGTACTGAAGTATCTTTTCTTTCTTGTGGACTGTGGTGATAATGTTACGTTCACTGGGAGTAATTTGAATTGTCTCCACTTAACTCAGCCAACCGAGCTGATTAGCAATTACAGTGGTAGCCTCCAGATATATCCTGTTCCATGAACACAAAACTGGACAAACAGTCTGCAGGCTTGTGGTGGTGTCTGTCTGCTTTAATGCAGTGTCTAGATTAGGTTTTGAATATTTAATATAAAAAGATGTTTCTTTTTCTCCATGTATTACAGTGGTTATACTCTGAAATACAGTGGATCTGCACTTCTCAGAATGGATTCTGACTAGGGCTGTGTGATATGACCAAAATCTTATATCCCAACATAGATAATTAATTACATATCAAGATACTGGTACATATCACAATATAGCACATTCATTTATTCATTTTCTGAACTGCTTAGTCCTTGAGAGGGTCACAGGGCTGTCCGAGCCTATCCAGCCGGCTACCAACAGGAAAAGGTTCGATATATAGCACATATTCTGTAAAAAAACAAACAAAAAAAAAACACCCACAGGGAAAGATTGATTTTCATACTACATCTTGAATTTGGTTCTCACCCAATAAACAACCATTAGTTCATACCTTCAGTTAAAACATGTAAGAAAATGTATAAAATCCTAAACAGAATGTGAAATGTCCAGTTTGTCTCAGACTTTTCATGCATAAAATATGTCCATGCAGTTGCAGTAGCCTCTCTTTTACGTAGCAGATCCTCAACTTGTCCTTGACTCGTTCTGTGTCACATTCACTGTCCTCCATGTTCGTTTGTACTGCCTTACTAGTGGTGTCCATGTCTGTGTTTGCTATCCAAATCAAGAAAAATATGCTGTAAAGAGTATGAGCTACAGCACAGTGAAGAAAACTGTAACATTACATGAAACGATGATGATCATGAGGGGATATTTGTATGTTGCATGATGTATGTTGTCATTGCGTACAGCACTAATTTGGATAAAATGTTGTTAGAAAATATGAACCGGAGTAAAGTTCAGTAATAGTTAGCATTAGCCATTCAACCTTAAATGCCACTACTGTAAATGCCCAGATAATTTTTGCTGCAGCCTTATGTAATACTTGTCAGAGCTTGTCAAACACCCAGTCGGTCTGTCTGAAGGAACAGCAGACTGAGCTGTTGAGGTGTTAATATAGATGTCACCCAGTCTATGCAGAGAGTCGCCAGGCAGGCAGGCCTTTAGGCAGCCACAGCCCTAATCTGGTTTGAAAGGCTGGTCTCCTTTCCTCTCATCTCCCTGTGTGTTTTCCTCAGCGGCCACACACCACACGGAAGCTTTCATTTACCGCCATGGAGATACATAAAGACTCACAAAGACGTACACGGACTCACACTCATTCTGCACCTTCTCGCTCACAGATAAAACCTAACATCCCATTTGAGCATGTACTTTTTCCTCCCTCTCAGGCACACACACACACACACACAAAACATGCTCTGTGTGATGCTGTGCCCCAGGCTGGCCGCCCTCTCCATCTGCCCCACCTCCTGTGCCCACAGCTCAACTTTGATCTGTGTTTCCAGAGACACAAGCTTGTGTATGTGAACTGTGTATGTAAGAGTGTTTGCGTATACACGTTTATGCAATCAAAGACATGTTGCTTTTCTCAACGTCAGTGTGCTTTTCAATTGTTTCTCCCCTCCAGCTGTAGACTGATGTGCAGATTCAGTCTCTGTGTGTCAGCATGTAAAAAATATGTGTGCTGTAGCAGAAGTGCCAGCTGTTACTTGGTGTGGAGTTTGCTGGTGTAGAAAGCCATCAGTTAGATGAGCAGCAAGTCGCTTTGTGACAAGGCTCGGAGGGGACTTAGGCCTGAGATGTCAGCTGTGGAGGGATGTGTGTGTGTCTGTGTGCCTGTGTGGGTGTATTTTATGCTATTTCGGATCTGGCTTCCCGTCATGCTTCTCCCCGTTTTCTTCTCTGCGGTTCCCTCATTCGTCAGCGAGCAGGGTTGCGACCCTGTCTGAAGGGACGGTCTCTTGGGCTTCTCTCTGAGCATCTGTTGAAAGATCACAGCTCAGACTACATTTGAGAAGGTCTCCTCTCATCCCACTGATCCCTGCCTTCCATCTTTACCCCCTCTCCATCTTTTTGTTCCCTTTCCCCCCTTTCTGTCTGTCTGTCTCTGAACTCCCTCCCCAGCTGCAAATCCAGCTCTCCTCTGCAGTTTTGTCATCCCTTCACCCTTTCTGTCTGTCTAACTGCTTGCCATTGCCTCTACCCTCCACTGCGCCCTCCCTCCCTCTTTACCCATCCATCTCCATGCTTAAATATCAACAGGCTCGGATCTGTCACTCCAGAGGGCCATTGATTTTGTTTTGTTGTTTTGAGGAATCCACTTGAAAGACAATAACAGACTGTCCCCTAAGAGCAGCATCGCAGACTGATTATAGCCTCTTCAACAAATACACTCTGTGGCTCATGAAGGATGGCTTTTTATAATGCCTGAAGGGACTGTTTGAATACCTGATATGTATGTGTCTACTACTGTATGTAGTTATTTTACAGCAAATTGTGGTGGCTATTGTGTGGTATATTGCATCCAAAAAAATTTTTTTTTATTATTTATTTATGATATTGTTTTGGCTATTATTGCAAGCAAACCAAAGTGTTTTTATTTTGTGTGATGTAGAGAAAATAAATTACATAAAGGAATGTATCAGACTGACAGCTGTAAAGGAAAAAAAAGCACTTTTATTTGCACCACGTTGAAATGAGATTTATTTTTTAACAGATATTGTATATAGCTAACTACTTATTAATTTATGGTTGTATTTTATACAGTATGCCTGTTGATGGTTTGGTGATATTGTAGAGTAGGTGTATGCCTGCCTTATTTTCTAAGATCTGTCTTTTTCCGCCTGCATCGTTGCCTGCCTGTGACATCACCTTCATATACCCACTTCTGACTAATGACATTTCAAGAAGGGAAAAGCAGCTACGACACAGTTGTGGGTCTGAAGGGACAAAAGTCATGAGAAAATATGATGTATATTTATGATCTGAGGAATTAAATGCATCTGATGTCTGTTACTTATTTTGAAAAAAAAGAAAGAAAAATTAACATGAGATTAAATATTTTTTATCATCTTCAGTGTGTGTGGATTAATTTAGCATGTACGCACAGTATCAACAAACTCATTTTTACAAGGACCGGTTGTAGCAAAAGGAATTTAAGCTGCTTAATTTCATCCACAGACATTAACAGTTGTCACATTTCAGGTTCTGTTCTTTCACCTTTCCATATTGACCTGCAGCAGTGGCTAAACACAGTCAGAAATATTTAACACCACGACGTTGTAGTGCAAAAAATAATGTATTTATTTGTGTTATATTAACAAACATACAAAAATATTTGACATTTAAAAAATAACCAGTAACAAGCATGAGGTAGCAATGACAAAAAGGGTAGTGTTACTATTAAATACATTCAATTTAAGTAGATTTCTTCAATAACAGAACTTTTTCCAACACATAACATTAAGCCTCTATTTAGCACAATCTTGTTCTCTGTGTTCATCTGCCAGCCTTTATGACAACCGTGTATGCAAATAAAATGATTATAAACTAACTTTTATGAAATAGTGCTGACAATTACTGTGTTGTAAACAGAAGGTTAATTTAAATAGCAAAACTAATGTCTCTGGTCTAAATTGTAAGATCTTTTTCCCTGCAGAAGTGAACATTAAGCTCAGGTATAGAAGTTATGTGCAGATGTTTTAACAAATGAGAACAAAAAATAAATAAAACTGTCACAAGTTATGATTTTCAATGTGCTATTCAAGTCGTCCAAAGATCCAATGTCACAGATCAGCTGCTAGTTCTTCTCCTCTCAACTTCAGATCCTCTAGTATCTCCATGAGGAACAACGTGTTCTCTCCTTTACATTCTTTAATCCCCTGTGACACCTGGCCCAGGTAACACCCTCTGCCGAGCTCCAGCAGTGTCTTTGTATCTTCCAGCAGCCTCACCGCCCGCTGGTCCGTCCAGCCTAAAGTCACATTTTGGAGGGAGTGTGTCTTTGCAGCCCTGACCAGCCTGTAGCCCAGACAGTGAGCTTTGTCACCACTCAGCTGGTTACGGCGGGGCAGACCCTTCTCCTGCTGGTAAGAGAAAATGAGGTGCGACAGCAGAGTGGATCCAGCTTCCAGGAGGGGCAGGTTCAAGACCCTGATAGCTTTATTTCTGAGGGCAGTGTCACCGACCTGTGCGCTGCGAAACAGCTTGTCTCTCTGACTCGGAGACACCAAATCGAGTGGAGTCCGACCGGCTCCATCAGTCTGCCGCAGGAGAACCGAACCTGGTGGGGAACAAGGCACAAGGAATCAGATCTGCACTAAAGTTAGAAACTAGAAAAGCACTCAGAGAGCACAAACCTCCGCCAAACAGCACAGTTCCCCCATATATTGTGACTAACACCCCGCAATATTACTGCCACATTTGTTTTTTTTAATCTATTTTATTAGATTCTTGACACTGGAAACATACCCAA
>JAPSES010000219.1:15317292-15327292 GCA_029822895.1 Maxillicosta whitleyi
ACTCGAAATAGCGTGTTTAACCGACAATGAGTTTAATTAATACAACCAGAGGAGCTGCATGTGGATGGTAGAAGTGCAGAAAATCCAATTAAAAAAAATATTTGCGATCACAATTTACATTAATCTAATCGCGATTAATGCGTTAATATTCCCAGCCCTAAATGGTTTTTTTTTAAAAATGCATTGAGAGAAAGGCACACGCAAAGAACATGTGTGTGAAATTTGAAAAGAACTGGGTGAATAATGTCCAAAAAAATCAAATGGACTTAATTTTCTAAGCTGAAATATTCAAAAATTTATAAAATGGGAAAAAAAAAAAAAAAAATTACATTCAGTCATCAAAATGCTCTGTACCTCTCCTAGTGCTAAGTTTGTGAAATAAAAAAAAGTGGGTGAACAATGTCAGAGAAATGGGAAATATCAGATGGACGGACGGAATTCTTTGTATATTTGTTGGTGCATATGAAAACTGCTGCTGAAGTTCTTGACCAATCCAACTTTATTTATAAAGCACTTTAAAACAACCACAGTGAACCAAAGTGCTGTACAATGTCACCAATGTCACTGAAGCTAAAATATCACCATGGACGTTAAGTTGCTGGTAATCTTATCCAATCCAATCCAATGTACACTTCCTCATAGTCCTTATTTACAAAGTGTTGTAGCACTGTGGCTAACTAACCACTTTTATTATTGTAAAATTGTAATGATGCCCCCCCTCCACTGTGACCAACACGATTAAATAATGGTCAAATGAAAAATAAACTGAAGGTCTGTGTCTTTTAAGTGCAGCTACAACAATGAAGAACATGGCTGTGCAAGAGGCAAAGGACGACAATGGAGAGTTTTTCCATAGTTTGTAAATGTAAAATTCATTTATGAATCTGGGGGCGGTATGAATGTGACCACCCTCACCTATTTTCCATGGAGTTGGTGTTCATCACTGCGGTCAGTATTTATCGAATACAATCTGATGTGTCGATTTTGAGCTGTAGTACTTTCAGGTAATATTGTCATCATACTAGTACACGTGACACTGTGATTCCATGAACGGTGTAACTCTAAAATCATACCAACCTGCTCACACACAGACTACGTATGAGCAGTGTGACGAAACAAACATCAAAATGTACTTCTGCTATGACTTTCCCTCGATGACGATCTGTTATATATATGTATAAGTTACTGTACTTTCTATAGTTTGCAAGAGGCTACTGTTTGTCTTATTAACAGTAATACCACAAACTATCTCAAACAAACCTGAATTGAAAATTTGCCCGTAAAGATGTGGTGGTTTTATACAATGTACTATGAAATCTATTAATGATTGAAATAAATAAATAAATAAAAACACTCAAAATTCAACTCAAGCACTGCCTGCACCCAACACTTCAACATTGTACACAATCGCAGAGCATGTATTTAAGAGGACATGTCAATTGCACTATTGAAAACGTAAAATAAAGGCTCAAGGATGAGAACACATCACACACCACTTTTGAGACGAGGTGCACGTACAGGCACTTACGAGCGTGTTGTGTCTTTCACGAGCCTCAAGAAAACCAGGGTAACAGGGATAGTATGTGTAAATGCTGCGTGAATGGTCTTTGTCGCACCAGTGTGTATTCTGTTTCCACTAATCACCTAGAAATTGCCTTTGTTTTGGTTTCGGTTAAACATAGAAACACACCAGACAACCGTTTTAAAACAATCTGAAGTGGTGTTTGATTAGAATTTCCAGTTAAAACGCAGCAAGTAAATAATAATAACAGTCTAATAATAGGAGGTTAATGAGTCTAATGTAAACAGTCAGCTTCAGCTTCAGTGATAGCACCATGACGCACTGCCAAGACACTGTAGGCAGCATCATTATCAAATAAGGTAGAAAAGACACTGTTCAGGTCAATGGCAGGACATGGTAACAGATATTAATAGTGCAAAGACACACATATGAACACATATGTCATTCAGTACACACGCCCACCCACACATACACACATAGTGAGTGGGGAGTTTAAGTGAACAGCTGTTTTCCCACTGGGCCTCAGTGCCAGCTAGGGCTTTTAGCTCACTTCAGCACTAACTTCAGCTGACACCTTGTCTTAACTGTGTGACTGGCGGGTCACATTGTGTTTGTGTAAAAGACGCAGAGGGTTAGTGACCTGATGGAGGCTCTGCTTTCCTGTTAGCTTTTTGATGTAATGCTCCAAGCTCCTCACTATCATCAGTAACACTAACATGGAAATCTACTAAGAGACAGAGAGGGAGAGAAAGAAATGTCACTAGATGACAAACTCGCAACAGACTGAACAATGAAGGGAAAAAAAAGTGACAAGTTTAAATAGCAAGGTTATGTGCTAATTCAAATAGTTAGTGACAGAGCTTTAAGTTCTGCGTTGGGCTGCACATATTCAATGACGACGAGTAGTAATATTTCATTCAAAGAGGCAGATTAAGTACACTGATGTCAAAGATTTGTAAAGAATAAAAACATAGAAAACATCTCCATCTGTTGCCTTGACTTTACCCTCTTAGTCTCCTCTCTCCACATTGAAGCACGGCACATTGAACAGTCACGGCTGAGTATAACATCCCCCCACACTCCTCACAAAACCAGGAAAGTTATAACAGTGACATTTACTGTCTTCTCTCCTCTCTTTTGCTTTGTCTGTTCAGAGTGAAAGCTATTTTCCAGTGTCAGACAGGCCTGCGTGCACTTAGCCTACATGGAGCAGGTCGAGTCAAGTGCGAGCCCTTTGTTTGCTTTCAGATAGACCCATTTCTATGGCAAACTGCTCTTGATGGCACTTGACTGTTCAACCTCGGCAATGCTGCTGCCACTTGTGAGCGAGTTTACAGCTCTGTGGCGGCTTGGTGTGACACACAGACGGCTGAAAGGCTGCTTGATACCACTGCTGGCAGTTGTTTCTGCTTTGACAGACAATGCGGAGCTGCAGGAAGCGTGATGTTTTAAAGGAAGGACAATCAAGTGAATGGGAGTGTGTTTGGAGCCTTGTGACATAAACCGCACTTACTAAGCCTCCCATACACCATTTGGCATTGACAAAAACACAAAATGTAGCCTTGTTTAAATGACACTGTTTAAAAAAAAAAAAAAAAAAAAACAGTTAAAAACAGGAGTGTTATGAATTCTGAAATTGTTCTCCAGCTCTCTCCTCGCCACAGAACTAACACTGTGTGCAGCAGTTATGAGATAATCGGTGAGAGCTCACGTAGCTGTTAGCGAGGAAGGTCAGTGCTCATCTACCTTTTAGTGCTTCAAGCCTGAGTGGCAAAAACTCAATCTGCATAAATTGTGGCATTAATCTACATAAACTTTTACATAAGCGGGGAAATTTCAAATGCAGGGGTCAGGCGTTGGGGGCAGCAGTCAAGGACATAAGAGCACAGATTTGATCAAAGTGGCCGCAAGAGGAAGGCAGAGGGGAGGAAAAGGGAGACCGAGCGACGCGGCGTGTGTGTGTGAGAGAGACTGAGGATGTTCACAGCAGGTCATAATCACCAGGTTTCTATAACAAGCTGTCCTCGCCATTACGCTCATCCAGTAGGAGTGCCTGTAATGTGTGAAGCCAGCTGTGGCATGACATGTTGAGGAGAGGTTCAGGTTGACCAACATAGTTTTTTTTTTTTTTCTAATGCTAAAGTACTGCACCCCACACAGAAACACATGCACCAAAAAGCTCAGTGGAAAATGAAGCCATCTTCTTCCCATTGGAAGGGGCTTGACAAAAGACGGAATGGCCTTCGAAGTTTTAGGTTGTTTTTCTCTACAGTGCATCATGTTCTGTCTTGTTCTGCCTTTTAGGAAGACCAACCTTGGACTAAACACCGCATGGGGCTGTAAATCCTCTGTGTAGTGCTTTTATCCACAAGAGGAATAAAAAAAAAAATAAATAAAAAAAAAAAGTACAAAGTTTACTTCCCCAACTTCGATTTAACATTTCAATGAAATATATGTCTATTAAATAAATTAAACCCCTACAGTGAGTTCTGCACTCATGGGAAATTGGGTTATTGCAGCAGCAAAGACATGTAAACAGATGTATAGCAAAGAGAGACATATTTTAAAAATAATAACACAACCAAACCTTAAACAAAGTCAGATTTCCAATTACTAGTAGATTGTTTTACTTAAATACACGACTAACAGAAAAGCTACTTCTTAACTAAATTCAATTTGTATGTAAATAAAATGAGTACTCCAGCTCAAACCACTTTCTTTCCTCTTGCATTGCTTGTGTCATGTCTAAAACACTGCACTGTTATATGCACACGCAGAGGATGCACACATCAGCAAGAGAGAGAAAGAAACAGATCGAGACAGAAATTCGAGTACCAGAGGTGCAGATTTCAAGCGTTACCCGCCGTCACCATGTCAAACCCAGCTGACAGACAAGCTCCAACCAGATGGATGACACTGGTGTGGGGAGGAGAGGGCCCCTGCAGCACGGCCCTGGGCTCGGTTTGTCTGACAGTCTGTAACACTGACTGTACGGCTGCATGTTTGATTGTAGAGCTGTTTGCCTGAAAGCTAACTAAGTGTGTTGGTGCGTGCTTTGCTGCCATTTGTCACATTAGCATATTTACCTGCACGACTGTTCCTTTCTCACTTTTATTTCTATCAAGCATCAGCTCGTCAGCTTGTGCAGTTTACTTTACAAGATTTTACATTGCATTTGCACTGTCATCACACTTGTACCAATAAGCCATAATTAATGTCATTTATACATTTTCTCACATAAGGACTTTAAAATAACATCAGATGTTGTGGGGTTTTTTTCTTTACTTTGTAGCACACATACATACACATACTGTTATGAGGCCAGAGGCTGGGGAATAGCTTTGGTGCAAAGACAGCGACTGATGTGAATCCAGGTATTGGGTCTGGGTGTCAGATATTCTGTGGTGGAGATAAATACAACACCTGGGGGAATTACATGAGAGCACAGGGTAATTACACCATCCTTTGTGTGTGTGGGTGTGTGTGTGGGTGTGCGTGCGCGCATGCTTGTGTGTACATGACTGTGAAAATGCCCTGCTAAGTCCTCAGCTCAGAAGCTACAGCACAGGGAGCGAATTCACATGGCGAGCAAAAGCTACTGCCTGATGCACCAGCCAGATGCAGTCTGGCTGCCACACACACACACACACACGCACATACACACACCACATACATATACATAGAGAGCGCAAAGCCCTTTGGCCTTTAGAGGGCAGGCGAAGACAAGAAATATAAAAGCAAGAGTGGAGGAGGGGAAAATTGGCGCAAAAAGAAGGAGGGAGGGAGGGAAAGAAAGATGCAGTGCTCCCTCCCCCTATGTCTCTGTGTCTCTGGTCTGAGGCTGGGGCTGAGGCAGACAAGCTGGGAAGCAGGCAGCTCCACAGCATGGTAAACATCCTCTCTCTCTCTCTCTCTCTCTCACTCACCCCCACCCCCTCTCAGGCTGAAAAAGAGAGGCAGGGTGAGTGTGTGAACTGCAGCCAGGGGCATGGCATCACATATCCACAGGGAGCTGCTAGCTAGCGACTAGAAACCACAGCAAAAACAACAAGGCCAACCAACTGAAGCACCAAAGCAGCCGGCGGAGAGGCATCAAATGCAGGAAAAAAGAAACACAGGCCGCATGTGAATATGCTAAAACCCCTCTCTGCTATAGCAACGGTGTCTGAACACTCGCTGATTTCTCTAAACATTGATATCGAGAGTCCTGGAAAAAGAAAGCATTTAAGGACAACCCAGTTACATCAGATTAAAAAAAAACAGACAAAAGTATTAAACACTGATATGTTATGTAACTTCCCTTAAATTCCTCGAAATTTCAAATAGCCAGCGTGAACCTCTTATCAGGTGAGCTGCTGCTTGACAGGTTCCTCTTTCTCTAAAGAGGAACAAGACTGAACAGATACAGGTTCGAGTCAGAGCACAGCCTTTAGGAAAAGGTGTGGATGGACAGGTTTAATGTGTAATCCCCTGCTGACAATAAGGGGCATCACAAATACTCTGTTTTACCGGATGCTGATCACCAGTGGATGATTAGCATCTTAAACAATCAGAGTGCAGCCCTCGAGGAACTCCTAAGTGCTCTCTTGAATCAAAAAAAAAAAAAAAAAGCTAATCATTACTATCTGCTGTTAGCTCTAATGATATGTCCTGTACTGAATCATCAAGTGTAAACAGAAAATCACAGATTCTACACAAACTTATTGAGTCGGTCAAACTATAAGGCAGCTAATTGGATAGAAGCATACAGAAATATTGGGATAATAAACAATCACCAAGCATGAATAGAAAATTCAGTGGACTAATGAAGTGATGAAACCTATTTTCATCATTATAAAGAACATGACTCGAGTAATACGCAAACATTTGATCTATTGCTTCAGCTGTTGTATACATAGGTTATGCATTCACACCGTATGATCAATAAGATGTGACCCAAGCTAGCTGCCTGCTACCCTCTAAGTCGGTTGAGTGGTGACTGCAACGTGCATCATCATCATCACAGTTCGACAATGTTCTTTCCTCATATTGTGGAGGCCAACTTTGCAGCACCAGTAAAACTTCTTCAGAACTGAGCCGGATTTCTGTATTTCTATCTTTACATTCCACGTTATGTCGGAAAGCTTGACTTCTGGCATGATTTATACTCTTGTTGTCGAACAAATAGTGTAGGATCCCACTATAGTGTAAGATCCTTGTGCAGCTCCAAACTCTTATTTCCTTTGAATATTTTAAAGCATTTAGGGGATGAACTAGAGGTGGCCTTACCATCGCAATGCACTCGCACTGAGAGTTCTACTGCTGTTGAATTTAGCATTTCATTGAAAAAATACCTTGAGCAAATTCAGAAAATCACAAAACTGCTGCTGTCTTCATTTACACTTGATTTCCACCACATACTTTATTCCACCAGAGTTCAGACACCACTCATTGTTTAACTTGAATCCCTCTGTTGAGTACATGTTAAAGAATTCACGATACATAGAATTCTTCATCGCTCATCATGAATAGATAGTTCTTACCAGTCTTAGTTTTTTAATATATCATTCAGACGCACTGAGACACTGCTGAATCTTTTAAGGGTAACAAAGGAATGAGTACAACCATTTTGTACTGGTGGAGAGTGTGATGATGTAGGTTTAGTGCTGGAGCACAGAGACAGTGAATGATCTTCATGGTCAACAAAACAACATCTTCACCCGTTTGTGAAGATGTTGTTTTTCCATTTCAATCCGACCAACCTGAATGCAAAGGAATCAAGAAAACCTTGAAACATGGTTTTGTTTGCAGATCAGAGTATGTTTTCAGCAGTAACCCAGTCTCCGTTATTATGCAGTTCTTACAAATACATTAAAAAATATCTGGCTCTGGTAAAACCTTGTTGGTGAAAGAGGACAGAGGTATAAATAAAATAATTTAGCAGTTCCTTGGCCTCTACCCCTTCATTTTAAAAGAAGCAACGACCCAGTGGCCTTCATGCTCACCAAATGCAAACGCTGCTCAAAAAAGATGCATTTGTGATTCGAGGCTTAAGTAGCCCGCAGGAAACCTTCAGCAACAATTTGAAACCATCACCTCTATTATTTAATTTTCTCTAGTCCATTATCTGCACAAAACACACATTCTCAAACATGAAGCGGGGTCTCAACCGCTTCGTGGAACGACCGGAGAGACTGTTGGGTAGAGAATCAGACTTAATACTGGCACACACCCCAAAATGTA
Source organism: Maxillicosta whitleyi (assembly GCA_029822895.1). NCBI lineage: Eukaryota > Metazoa > Chordata > Actinopteri > Perciformes > Neosebastidae > Maxillicosta > Maxillicosta whitleyi. The sequence goes on from JAPSES010000219.1 coordinate 15,325,037, forward strand.
GAAACAAGGGCTGACGGGAAGGAGGGGGTGGATCGGTGGGAGTGAGAGGCAGGCAGGAAGAAGAGTCTTTTCAAAAATTCCCAGTGAGGGAAGTCCTTGAAATACAGCCTGGAGAAACCTGCAGTTGAAACATCAACACACAAGTGAAGCTGAAGGCTCCAAACACAGCCTCACCTCTAATAGTACTAGTGCTTAGCTCCTCGCTGTTGCCAGTTCAGGACCCACAGGGAAATAAGTGCAGAGTAGAATGAACTTTCTTTACCGTGTTGACAGTGAAGAGGCCCAAGTGGGTCTAAAGCACTACCTGTGTTTGTGTGTATGTGTATCTATGACAGAGATAGACAAACACACAGAGACAAACCATGACTGACTACAATGGTCTAAAGGGACTGCGTGCTTCCTGTGCCACTGAGCAAATGACATCTTTCTGCTCCATAAACACTTGTTCACATTAAGATCTGCAGGGACCACAAGATGCTCCGCATTCAGCATGTGTGTGTGTTTTTCTTGTGCGCATACATGAAACAAAACACAAACTAGTGGGACAGACGTGTAGCAACCTGTCTTGCCCTCTTTTATACATTGACGAATAAAAAAAACAGATAAAAAGGTAAATAAAAACTTCAGCACTCCGGCACTTTTTTCGCTCCCATACTTTTTCCTCTCCAAGCAAATGAGTCAGTGTGTGGTGGTGTGTTTACAAGTTGAGGTGGACTAGCTATGCTTACTAACATGGTGGGCTGCATTGAGAAGATGCCATCAGCGATTACGGTCACAGAGCTCAGTGGTGACAGCTTAAAGGCTCTTTCCTTTTATTTCTCCACCCCTTTTGCTTACAGACACGCCTCCTCTGTGCGGATGCGTGTGCATGCATGCATGCATATGTGTGCGTGCGTGCCAACCCTGAACTGCACAGTTACAGGCTTGGGGTCTTTTTCCATTCCAATCAGGGGTACTGGCTGCCCTGGCCACCCTGCAATATTTAAACACCCCTACCAGCTGAGGAAGAAGCACAAGGACCATCAGCACACACACATACACTATTAGAGTTATTTAATTGGAAGCTGGTACATGCTCATTACGGTATTTGAGATTCAGGAAAATATTTTTGCATGCATACACATATACACACCAAAAATATACAGTCAAGGACGCTTCCATACTGTGAGAAAACAAGCCAAGTCCACACATATACACAGAAACGCACACACCGTCAAACACACAGGGTCATGTGGGGCAGCCTTGGGCAATGGGAGAAGAAGGAGGGGAAGCAGAGTCAGCCTTGCCCTCAGCCATGGCATCCTTTCCTTGCCAGCTCTCTAAGCCTGGGGGGACTGAGGTAGAGGGGGTAGGGGTAGGATCCATCAATCCCCCCCCACCCCCACCCCCCTCCTCGCCTTTGCAATTCACCCCTAAAACGCGCACACACATAGGCAGAGCACAGGCCTAGCTAGAAGCAGACAGGCTTACAAAGGGGTGAGATCACTGAAATAAAGGCTTTGTTGGTGTGCCAGTGTCAGTGTTGCCCTCTCTGGCCCATGAAAACCTTGGCAGCTAAGTCCAGCCTGTCTGTTGGAAACAAGTAGGACAACCAAGTGGATGCCTCAATGAAAAATATAGTTTCAGGAGATCTAGCAGGCGCTTACGACTAAAAAACAGCAAAATAATAAATAAAGTAGTAGAGCAATGGATATGTATCTGGCCCACTAGCCTGTTTTCCTATTATGAAATGTTGCAGCAAGTCTCCCTGGCCAAAAAATTTTAAAGGGAGTCTGATGTATGGGTGTTAGAAACGCAGCCACAAGCAAAAGAAAATCTGGAGTTTATAGTAAAACCTGGAAGGAACAGCAACTTAAAGATTGTTAAGAGTAACTATGCACGATGTAGCCCCTCAAGCCAAAACTTTTCACATTTAACAGCCTTGACTTAAAGAAGGAAGATCTTAAAGAAGAAATAAAAAATATAAAGTTGGGTCTATCGATGGTGTCCATGGTAACCAGGTGGAGATCACAGAGAAGTTAGCAACTGAGACAGTATAGCCTGGAGTCAAGAGGACCACCTCCTCACCAGCTCCCCACTGTAGCCTTTAGACAACCTGCCATCAAGGAAGGAAATCGCAAACAGTCAGGAGAGAGTAAGTGAGAAAAAGTAGTATAATGTACAAGCCTGCAGGTGTTTAAAACTGAGAATATTCACATTCCTGTTGCTCTGCTTGGTCCCTGCGAAGAGACCTGGCCCAGACAGCAGGCCAGACGT
>JAPSES010000219.1:15344594-15372207 GCA_029822895.1 Maxillicosta whitleyi
ATTTAGCCTTTTGATTTGGCTGAGTGGAGAGAGCTGCAGATGGAGGGTGTGTATTGTCAAATGTTGACTGTTTTGTTTTCCCCTGACTTCTCTGTGAAACAAACACAACTCCTTAGAACACATTATTGTGGAATATCAAGAGCTGTAATTCCATCAGTAGCTTTAGAGTTAAACTGAAAAATCTTCTTAAAGTTACACCACTCTGTAAGCACTGACTGTGTAACCCATACCATATGTTTACCTTTGTAGTATATATAGAGATACTTTTTGGTTTGGCATTTAAAAGGTTTTTTTTTTAATTCATCAAACATACTTACGCTGCTGAAATGTCTAGCCCATTATGTGTGATGTATGACTGTGTCAAGCATTTTGTTTTATCTGTCCAATATGTTGTACGTTGAAGTATGACTTCAGATGAAAATGAACCTTCACTCCAACTGTGGCAACATTTATGCATACTACTATATATGGTCCATAAAAGTAAAATTAAATAATTAAATAGTAACGAGCAATTCTTCCTTTTAAGAAGCAGCAAAACCAGACCAGTCCAGATTAAAGTCTGGATGAGATATTTTTACAAAAACACAGGCAGGCACTTCAAAGTTGGCTTAAAAGAGAAGAAACAAGAAACAGTTTAATTAGTGGTCTAAAAGGCAGCAGAAAACTCTGACGTGAAGATGTATTTGCAGGGGCAAAAGCATATTTAAGGTGCTTGCAAAAATGCACATATAAGGCAAAGAGTAGCATAAACAGAATGATGCATGTAACTGACCCACTGCCTGTGCTCATGTTGGTGCTGCCGTGGAAGGTAGGTTCAGTCCTGAGGCGAATACCACTGGGACTCTGAGCTAAAGTTTCCAGAGCAGGCAGGTAATACAGCACCTGTCAAAAACCCACACACATAAGGTTAGACAGTGCCTTCATATTTAAGTGGGATCTTGTGTGTGTGTTTAGGGAGCTGAGGTGGCTCAAAGACACAAACTATGCAAGAGTGTGACATTTTTCACTGCAATATAATATAATAGGTCAGCCACATCAGTAATCGTGTCTGTGTAGCACTGAACAGTAATGCAATCCATACCAGTTTTCACATTGCTAAGTTAAATAATGCAGAACATCTGTGTTTTATGTCTGGTTAGTGTAACAACATAAGGATGGTGTAAAATGAAACAAATTAACACTACTATATTCATCAACAACTGTTAAAGTCAGTTATGCATAGAGTGGATGAAAATACTTTATTTATACAAGAAATAAATACGCACCATTTTCTTGAGGGAGAGGGGTTCATCTCCAACAGTGGATGCATTTCTGCAGCAGAGATTCCTGAATATAGCATCAGCCATCACCAACTTTAGTCTGGTAGAAGGAATCATGACAACGAGCTCTGCCAGAACCACTGCAGACACATCTAGGATATAACAGGAAGTGTTACAGACAGTTCCTGATGATAAAAAGAAACTTAAAAAAATACAACCTAAAATGACTGCTTTTAGTGCGACTGTTAATTGTATTTATTACTCAAATAGCTTCTGCACATAAAGTATTTAGTGACCTCCATTCAAATTTGGCAAATCTTTATCTCTCTTGCATTGACTTTGTTGTGTTTTTGTTGTTATGTATTTTTAATAGTTGTAATACATATATGTAAATGATAAACTGAGGCAGAATATTGGTAAAATTGCAGCTCTTATTATTAATACATTATTAATACAATTTCATATTATTCAGATTTTTAAGGAAACTTTGTAGATGTAAACATTATCATAATATAATTTATTTTTTTTTTCCATTGTTATTTTACTGGCCCGGCCCACTTGAGGTCATGTTAAGAGGGAATATGGCCCCTGTTTTTGACACCCCTGCTATATAACTTCTACAATATTCTGATTTTTTTTTTTAAGTACATTTTTTGTTTTTAATACTGTTTACGTATTTGCTGTATATTCCAGTTATGCATTCCTCGGTCTTTGTAGTAGTGTACACAGATGTGTGGTCATAAACTTACTTAAAACAATAAAGGTAAAGGCTGCCTAATACATATTACAATACACATTTCTACATGTAAATATTTTAATCAATTTTAGCAGACAATTAGATTAAATCAGATTAAATGCAAACAAGAAAACCATATAGAAATAGAGAATATACTAAGGAAGTCAAACTATTTTTTATTCCTTACCCTGGCTGACTACAGCAAAATGCTCTGCTAGGTCATTCAGGCCTTTTTCCACCAGGTGCTGGTTCAGTTTGTAGTGATGCTGACACCAAAACTCCACCACCACAGACAGGAGATCTATTAGAGTGTCTACCATAAGAGGAGTCTGTTTGTCCTCCCTTTCGGTGTAGTCCTAAGAAGGAAATGCATTCACATTCAGACTCAGCAGAAGTATGCAAGATGTACTAAAAATGTAACCTAATCAAGTACAATACAACTCATTTTAGTGTGTCCTGTAATATTTACCTCTGTAGTAGCCTGTACTAGGAGCTGAGTTAGTCGTTTCACAGCACTGGACAACAGGGTGGAGCGCTCCCACACAGTCCAGAAGGATCCATACAATAATGACCCTGATACCGATGCCTGAGAGACTCCTGATCCACGAAGCAGTACATATTCCCTGAACCAGAGAAAGGTAGAAGACCAAATATTACACACATATAATACCAAACACTGCCTTCAAAAAAACAAAAAAAAATAAAACGTATCTATTGAGCCAGGACTGTGGCCCAAAATATCAGTTTGTCTATTACCACAGAGCAAATCACCACCCTAGTTATATCATGTCTAGACTGGTAACGTACATCTCAAAAAAGTACCAAGGCAATCATATAGCGAATACATCAACCCGAGTCACAGCGGACATTTAGCTCAGTTGTTATCATCATCCGACTGCAACGTGGAAGACTCAGGCTCAATTCCTGGTCGGATTAGTATTACTTTTTTTTTTTTTTCCCAAATGATTTTCAAATGGGTGGGGGGGGGGGCAGTAGGTAAATCCAACATTGATATAAATCAGCCTCTGGGTCAACATTCAGAGTGCAGAAATCCACAGGATCACTGCACTCAACTGACACAGAAATCAGAGGTCACATGGCATACACCTTCTCCAGCCTTCAGAGCAAAGAACTCCATAAAACAACATATAGAGCATTTACAACAATAATTCATATTCTACACTATATACTATCAACAATTTGTCATTTCTTCCATCAATTGCCACAGTACTGTGGTAGTAAAAATGCACAAAAGAATGCACTGAAGTACACACCATATATCACCACAGTATTGTGACAACAGGAGGCAAAGGAGTTCATGTAACAGTATCTATGATTGGCTCTAGTACAAATGCTAACATTTGACTGGTCTGTGGCAACAGACAAACACAGTACTGTGGCAGTAGCCATTGCCTAAAACAAACTGCATGTTGAATCAGCTGCAAATCACCTCCAGAACTTGTTGTCAATTGAGAAATAGAATGGACCACACAGTTAAAGTAAACAAAAGATGGCAGCATCTTTGCCACAGCTTATATCTTAATTGTTACCCAGTAGTGACAGAGTAGAGTTCCCCCTGGAAAAGCCTGAGAAAAAATGCCAGAAGATCCCTATGAAAATGCAACAGCGCTGGCAGGACTGGTCCAGGGAGCGGGTGACAAGTGTCATCTCTTGACAGACAATAACTGAATGAAAACACACATATGGAGAAACAGTAGATGCATACATTTTAATATGTATCATTAAGCTCATAAATGAACAGGATATTTGAGAATGTAGAATTATTTGTGACAGAAAATATCCTGTGGCATAAGTTCAGTAGTTTACCTAATGATGGTTTCTAGAAAAGGCCACAGTCCTGCTTTACACCGAGGACACTGCAACACCTGGGTATAATATTTCTTCACCGGATTGGGAGCCAGCCAGGGAGGATTTGTAATGAGCAGCCTATACATGACTTGCTGAAAATTTCTCAGGAAAACAGATGGAGCATTACCCTGTAACATAATAAAAGGTAACACTGTCAGATGACATCTCAGTCCAATGGTCTCAATAAAATTGCACATAATAGCTATCACAACTTTCAAATAAAAATAAAATATTTGATGGAAATTATGCTTTCTTTATGGGGCTGCACATGAAGCAGCATGTAGAAGTTTTTACAGTCTGGTAATTCTGGTCATACCTGCTGTGCATGTTCTAGGAGGGCAACCAGATATGGTGCTGGTGGTAACAGGCCCGGGAACACAGCACTTCTGATTGAGTCTAAAGCTTCGGTGAAGAACCCACATTCTATCATAGTACCGACGTTGCTGAAGTCTGTTTCGGTTGCCTAGAGGACCAGAGATCAATCAGGAAACTTAACAGGAATATGGAGAGGTAGAGAAAACATGGTACTAAAAGAAACAGACGGCGGAGAAAAGGAAAAAATGGAGGGCAGAAGGGTAATGGAAATAGGAACTGAATGGACATCAAAAGTTCCTGGGGGTCATTTCAGACTGTCAGTTATTGGCAAATAACATATGGACTCAGAAAGAACAAAATGGAAATACATGAGCTCTTATAATAGCAATCTTATGGAGATCCACTTGGGTAAGGTATGGACAGGACAGTGGAGAGTATTGTTAATGGGCCTGCCAATCAAAACTCTCAGATCAGCTGACAGTAGTGGTTAAATCGGTGACCTGGGTATGATGCGCCCTTGCTCTCCGTGTCACTTTCCATTGAAATGTATGACATAAAGGTAATTGAATGACCTGATCTTCTTGATGAAACACAGTTATTTTAGAGATGTGTAGTAGTGATCAGGAGTGTGGAGCAGTTATATATGTGTGCCTACTTGGGATTGTGGTCGGTGCAGGTCATGGTAACCCAGAAATTCAATGAAGTGCAGTCTTGACTGGCCCTGTGGAAAAAGGCCTCAGATGCATCAAATGTAGACAGAAAGGTATTTCAGTAATAAGGCATTTCATGAACACTATGCTTTCACTATGGGTTGTGTTTAATGAGGTAAAAATGGTTCAGTGCTTGTCCAACATGCTTCTACTATCAAATACACACCTCTTGTTTGATGGCATAGTCCCTTAGTTCTGTTTCCAGTTTGGAAAAGTCAACAGAACCAGTTTCTCTCGTCTCAGTCAAAATATCACCTGCTATGTTGATATTCATATTTGCACAAATGTTCTGCCAAAAAAGAAGCAAAACACATTAAGAAGTTTTTTTTTTTTTTTTTAAGTCAACACTGACTGGATACACAATATTAAAAACCAGCAGGGCATGTGGAGGTCACAGTCTAGACTTGTCCCGATCCGATATTTAGATTGGATCGGCTGCCGATATTAGCAAAAAAAATGCGTATCGGTATGGGATCGGCCGATACGGAAAAAAGCAGATCCAGACTCCAGATCCAGTTTTTGAAAATCTGTCCTGATTTAGATAATCCATTCCATGTTTTTGCTGTGGTTTCCCTAAAATCTGGTCCGCATTTTTCAGCACATTAGAGTCAGGGCGATTGAGGAGTTGAAGGCATTTTTGTTTTTAAACAGTTCACAATATTATTTGCACTGATTTTTTAAAGCCTTGGTTTACACTTGTTCAAGAGCTGATGCTGAGTTAATAGACTATTTTCCACTCAGGATGTTTGCTTTTTTAATACAGTTTACAGTCTTATTTGCACTTTTTACTGACCACTGATGACATTTCTGTTCCTTATTTATAATGATGTCTATTTTGTGTTTATCCCTAAATAAACAGGTCAGTTTCTTGTTGCCAACCATTGTGTATTATTTAAACTCACCTAATTCAGCTGGATAGCTGTTATCAAGTACTAAAACCCTTTAAAGAAGTAAAGAAGTAAGGAGGCTAAATAACTTTGAATTTTAATACATGCTCGTATAGGCTGGTATCGGTATCGGCATCGGATCGGAAGTGCAAAAAAATATCAGTATCGCATTGCAAGTGCAAAAACCTGGATCGGGACATCCCTATCACAGTCCACTGTTCTTTTCATTCCACAATATTATTAAACCAAAAAATGACAATGTGTTCCTATGTTTTCCATCTTTTTCTTTTTTTGGTGTCACTAGTTTAACTGACTGTTAGAATGTTAACAGCTACATCATTGAAAATAGATGTGGCTCTATCCATTCTTTCTGTATAAGAAGAATAAGCTCCTTGGGCTTGTTTTTCTTTAAACAAATCACACCTTTGAGTAAATGCAGACTCTCTACAAAAGAAACTGCCACATAAAGTGTCTAATGTCTTTGCACCTTCCACTAAAATTAACACTATACTTCTTGCATAAAAGCTATCATGTCAGTGATCACAACTTCCTTTGGTAAAGGCACATAACAAATAGAAAGGCATGAGAAATCCTGGTATATTCAAGATATGATCGACTCCGTGTCAATTCTGTATTGTATGCTTAAATGTGAGGTGAACAATAATCCCATAGCATCAAAATCACATAGTTAATACTAAAGAAAATGATTAACCAGAAAACCACTGTTAATTATAATGGTACCAAATAACAGAGAAGGAATAGAAATACCAAACATGTTTTATGCAATAGGGTAGATATTTGATGATACTTTTTAATAAAGATCTCACTTACCCCAAAGAGGTGCTGGACAATGTAGCTAACAGGGTAGCAAGGAGCATTGTGGGATTTGGAGTCCTCTGTAACTGGTTTGGCCATGACATGAGTGATGGAGGCATGAGAGGGAGGACAGTGGTAAACTTGGGCCCTGCCAGCCTTTAAGAGCCTGGTAAATGAATAAAGTATGACTTGTATATCTTATCTCAGAAAAACTTCATTTGTACATGAAAAAGGGAAACAAACCTTTGAAGAAGTCTGTACAAAAATATTTTAAGGTGCAAGCTTTCAGTCACAGACTTTTTTTTTCCAAGTATCAACACTCCAATAAGTTGGCTTTTTTAACTTTACCTTGGGGGATTCCATGCAGCCATCTTAAGTGTTGTTTCAATTCTATAAAACGGAAACTGGAAAAACTGATATTTTCTACTCTGTTTTGGATTTTCATCCACACAAAAACTCCAGTTTAGGTGTCTGAAAATGTTTATTTCTCAAAAAATATTGCTGTTTGACTATCTGGTGTGTGTGATGTTATCATTGAAAACGGAGGTGGGGAAATATCTGTTTCTATAAATACCCGGCTACGTGTACAGAATGTCCTGAGAATGACAGTCAGAGGGCTGAGGGGATCTGTATCACCCACAACAGCAATGCAAGAGAATGTGTCCATGATTATGTGGAGCGACGTAAATAAAGCTCAGGCTGCCACAGTTATCAATATAATGAGGCAGATGGATATATTTTGACCTAGGTAATGTCAGTTAATAAGAAATGGAAACAAAAGAGAATGCATATACATAATTATAAAGAGAAGAGCTGATGGTCAAATATTTACTCATTAAAGAGGTCATTTAGAGGTCTTTGGTTCATTTATTTGTGTATTTGGACCCTAATAGTTCAAAGAGTTTGAATTTGAACCCTCCAGATGCTGCAAAGTTATCTTTACATTAATTTTGGCAAAAATTGAGTGGATTTCTACAACCCTCTTAATCTGTTACATCTATAACTAGTTACATCACAACATAAGGTCAAGACTTCCAACAAGCATTTCTCCAAATATGCCATATTTGTTTGTCAGCAGCAGAGGTTGTAGTCCATACTGAAAATATGTCCAAACTTCAAGCCAATTACCTAAAATGTTCAGTTATTGGTTGAACGGGAGAAAGCAGAAAAGCCAACAACCTGGAGGGGGCGGGGCATGGAGTGTCTCATGTGCATTAAAAGGGCTGGTGCTCAAAATGAACTTTCTGGTGTCATTACCCGTGGAGTTGAATTAATGAAGTATTCAGACCCAAACAGAGCATTTATAGTTTATGTAGACCACAGGGAAATGTTTTAAAATGCATAATTCTATTTAAAAATAAATAAATAAATGTCACTCCTTTAAGTAATTTTATAGTTCTGGGCATCTACTGTATTTTTTCTACTCACTTGCTGCCTGGGTTGATATTGTTTGGCTTGATGAAGCATTTTAATAGCTAGAATTCAGAATTTTTTTCTTGGTTATAGGGTTTCTATATGATTATAGATGGTGCGGAATTAAACCTATACCTCTGTGATCTATACATTGCTGTTTGGGCATCTGGGAAGTGACTGAAAAAGGGCAGGGAAGCATGTGTATTATATTTATCCAACTCCACCCAATTTCCCTATGTTCTCCAAGTAGCCTCCATGTGACCTGTCATTACCCATTATTACAGTGAGGGGAAATGAAACAATGATTGGAACATATCTATTTAAAGTGATCGCAGCAGTGCAACAGGTTAAACAAATGACTTCACTTGATTAACTTTAATACAAGACACTTGTGGTGGTGGGTTGGACTTCCACAAGAGTTTTGGTCATGGATTTAGAGAACTACAAATTAAAAATGTGGTCAGGAAGCACTTAACATGTTCGTATAGGGTCACAATTTAAACCAATGCAATATACAACAACAGAAAACAGACCATAGCCATCATAAAAATACAACACGCTGGCTCTGATTAAATTAATTCCAACATCACACTGTACAGATGGTCAAAATAGAGAAACAGACCTCAGGAAAATGTTGATATAACATCTTACCGGTTGAACATAGCCCTGCGTGTAGGTTCTTGGACCATCAGAAGAACTCTCCAGTCCTGGAAAGCCCCTCTTATCTTCCCACTGGCCACCCGCTCCCTCCACAGTCTGACAGGGTAGTATGTAGATATTGTACCTGTGGATAATGCCACCTCATAGGACCCCTCTGAGAGCCAGAATCCATTTTTAACACTGTCCAAAACATAGTCTGGTGTCACAACCCATTTTCCTAAAATGAATGTAAGACAAAAGCAGAAAATGTACAAACTAAATGCAGCATTGTTATATCAATTTTGACCTCTATTTAATTTAAATATTATTAATTTAATTTATAGGAAACACTGTGTCACTAACCTGCTGCACAAGCTGCCAAAAACTTCTCACTAGACAAAACTTGTGGGATTATAAGGTGAGTGCTGGAGTGATCATAGACCTGCATGATAATCAACACATGTACATGTAACACATAACAAGATGAGGCAGTTATCTGTAAAGAAAAAAATCCTTACACAGATGATAATATCCCAAATGATGAGATGTGCATTAATGTTTTACAATAGCCAAAACACTTTTATAAATAAAAGATCGGACCTCAGTCAATAAATACTGTAGTAATACTGAAATACTGCTGGGTATCAGACACCATAAGTGTACTTCAAGACAGTTATATAAATTCAGTATCTACCACAAACTACGACTACATCACCACTAAGAGGAAGTGCTGTCAGCTAGAGGTGTGTTTTCTTTATCTCAAAGTATTAAGCTGTGACGCAGAATTTCCATAACATCAACCACAGGGGAGCTTTCAGCACTGCATTTGTTTGAGCATAACAGTATCTATGTACCATCTCTTAGCTACTGCTGTGGCCTCCAAAATGGGAGGAAGGAAATCCAACACAACTTTCCGATTGAAAGATTTTTTTTTTTTTAAAGCACAATTTTACTGCTATTTTGCCAGTATTCTAAATACTTTTTAGACAGTGGTAAGTGCAGTTTCCCAAATCTTTGAAAGGTTCTTTGACAGCAGTTGTACTCACCGAGCCACCTAGGTATCTTCCACGGAGCTTCAGGATTCCTCGAACTAAAATCTTCTTCTTATAAGGGTCCTTGATCCCAGATATCTGGAAAATATGTGTACAGTCTGCCATGCTAAAAAATAAAAAAGCAAGAGAAAAGAATAATGAGACAACAACATGGAAGTAGAGAAAGAAGCTTTACTGAAGATAAAAATATTTGTGTAGCTCTTGTTTGATTGCCTAACATAATAAAGGACATTCAAGCAATCAAACATTAATTAAAGTAGTCGAAGTAGTAAAGTTAAATGTTAAAAAAAAAAAAAATGCATCTGAACACATGGAAGAAGACTCATCCTTTATAGAAGTGAAAATAAAAAAAAGTGTAGAAATGCTCCATTACAAATGATTGTCTCAATTTAAAAATGTTAAAATGTAAAAGAAATAGTACAAAAATGTACTATAAAGTAGCCATTACCTTGGATGCTTTCAGTGTTATTAGAAATATTAACTTAATATTGTCTGTTAATAAATTATACATCCAAGTCCATTTTAATTACTATTAATAATAATAATACATCTACAAACATTGTATACTACTTTACGTACTACTGCGTAAGGTAATGGTACAGAAAAGTGACTAAGTGAAATAAGCAGTGACGTGTTAAAATACAATAACTGCTTCTGAAATGCAACAGGATGTCATGTAGCACATTAATTTAAGAAAGTACAAGTTGATCAAATTATTGTAAAACCTCTGAAGAAAATGCCACGTGTATGTACAGGCTGGTTTAAAGCTGACTGATAACTATAAAACATAGTCATCGGTGTTTGACTTCCAGGTTAATGGAGCGGACTTGTCAGATACCTGTCTCATCCCACAAAACAACGACAAAGTCCGGTGTCTTCGTTCGTGTTGTCGCGCCAAATCTGACAGTGTATCCGATTATACGACAAATAAACGCTATATCTCTATGGGCGATTTTTTTAAAAACCTAAATACGACCAGCAGCGCAAACATAGACCGAAACAACTTCTCTGCTGACAATATACATACAACAGAGGTGTGTAATATTTTTAGCAAAGTTAACCGTCAGTAAGTGTCATGTGGTTGACAGCTTCACTGTTTTGCAAACTTCTTTTAAAGGGGTGTCTGCGCGTGCTTAATCTAATCTAATATTGTCGTTAACAAATTTCAAATGCAAATATTTCCTCAAAAAGATTCTATATTATTCCAAAATTAATAAATTATTTTAAAAAGTATTACTATTATTGTAATATACTGCCTATCATTCACCACTATGGACCGGTTACCCCTATTCATTTTGTTATTTGGACCGCGCCAACAAGCGGAAGTTTTCATAGAGTTACTTCCGGGTTGTTGTCACGGACGCTTTCAGTCCCGGAAATTGTCAAAATAACGGGATATTACACAGAACTGACAAAAACAGCTGGGATATTTTGTACATTTGATGACTTTTCAACTTGTTTTCGGCTAAATATGGTGCTTAGGCAGTAACACGTTTGTTTGTTTTCGCTGTGTAATGCAACGTCTATGAAACCATTCAGTGACACCGGAGAAAATGTTGTCTATCGTTATGTGATATGACGAGACAACAGATCTGGTAAATAACTGACTCTGTTTACTATATCTGTCTAACTTACATATTTGCAATGTAGACAAATTCCACAAATACGTGGCTTCGGGTGATGGTGTTCATGTTTTTTTGGGGTTTTTTTTCCAACGATGGACTATCACTTTATGGAAAAATACATTTAAAGGAGCTTACAAGAGGTAGGATAAACAAACGATGTCTTCTGTCAGAGTTTTGCTTTGGTTTTATGTAAGATAAAGATTATAGATTCAACGTAATTCTGTAACTTGGCAATCAAGACATTCAATTCACACCTCCTTTCAATTTACAGTTTCGTGCTTCACTGTCAGGCCAAATAAAACATCGTGTCAAACATAGCCTTTCTCTTTTACGATTTTATAACCCCCTATTCTCAGCTTTATCTGATCCAGGTGTTATGTATACCTGCTATCATAGATTTGACTAGAACATACTTAATTGATATATTGATGATATTATTATATAAGTTACTTATAGACATATTAAATGAGAAAAGCTCTTTTTCTGAAAAATGAAAAAATGTTATTGAGGTGAAAATAAATATAAAGTGATAATGGACAGCAAAGTTGATTCAGTGAATTAATAATTAGTTAACCATTTAATCGTTGATTAAAGGAGTCTGCTGCCATCAACGTGATACATGATCATGTAGTGCTTTTATCTATTTTATTATGGTTTGTGATGGTAAGTAATTTGTATAATTTGCCTTAAGGTAAAGGATAATAAGATGGATATCTTTTACCAAATGCAAGTCAAGTAAGGTTAATTTTCAATAATTTTATTAGCCATAATCACAACAAAAAACAAATCCAAAGAGATTTGTGATTGATACAGCATACAATATTCTTGCTGATAAGACATTCTATATATTGGTTATAAAAGCACATTTTATCAGAAGATTGATTGACCAAAGTGTTCACCAGTTTTATGACCATGATGTTTTGCTTTAATTCCTTATCAGATGCATGGGGTGGGGGGGACTATCTAACTTATATGTGTATGTGTTTTTTGTTTATGACAGTTGGCTTTCTGTTGCACTGTAAGGGGACTTAAGTAGAGATAAATCACGATAATACCGCAGTAACATATGATCTGCACCAAAGTAGCAATATTGTCTTGTTTTTCAATTGTTGTAATTGACTCATTGCTCAGGGCACTTTAATAATACTGAATGATGATGATTATTCCCCCAAAACAGCAACAACAAGTAATATTAGGATTAAATCATGTATTATTCATTCCTTCAGTGTAACCTGATCACATAGGAATTTTTTATTCCATAAGTTGTTTTCTTTTTCCCTATGCAGTCCTATACAACATATTTCAGGAAGATATTATGTCCACATATTTTCCTGGAGTGGGAAAAAAGACCAGTAAAACTAGAGAAATACCTCTTAAATTTAATAAAATTATAACTTTATCAAACCAGATAACACTAAAGCCTATGGCAAAGAGGACAGGAGTTAAAATGTCAAGAATAAAATCAGTCAAAAGCAGTACCACATGGTTTCACAGTAACTGTAAATCCATGCTGCCCCCCCCCCAGGCATGCATTAGATAGTTCTCAGTAGTGTTGTGATCTTAGAATATGCACCTATTTAATTTATTATGTTTCCTTTACAGCTGACTGTTAGGTACCCCTTTAAAATAATGTTGACTTTAACTTGACATGCTCTAAGTGGCTTTAAAGCAGCGGCCTGGGGGACGTGCTGCTAAATATTTCAGAACAAACTCATTACTGTAAATGGGCCTGTGTGTGAGTCTAGCTGGAGTAGACAGGCAGCAGAAAGAGAGATAGGACAGTGATGTGTGTTTGTACGTGTGTGTTTCTTTTCTAATAGCTGTGGATGTCTCAGGCAAGTAGCATCTCAGCGCCTAGCCCCGTGTCCCTGTTGCAACACTGTGAAACACACAGGGGCTCCACTAACATCTGCTTTGTAAAGAGCTAATGACAAGACAATGGAGACTGCATGATTTAAAGTATAGTACTAATGAGGCCCTGTGTGCTGCTGGGATAATTCTGACACACACTTACATGTACACACTTATGATTTCAACAGATGATTGCTGGCAGACCAGGAGGTAGACACATCACAGACATGGAGTGTATACATTCAGATGTGTCCATCTGTCTGTCTGTTCTACCTAAAGACAAGTGTGGCATTGCGGAACACACACAATGACTTAAAATCACATGTACACACACTGTCTGGGCTCAGCTCATATAATTACAATGTTGAGTTCCTAATCCCTGGATTGAAAATCTTCCCTTTCAGCAATGACTGTATATAGACTCCTTCTCAGACACTGGCGCAGAGGGAGTGTGATGATGAGGGGAAACAGTAAGGGAGAAGAAGAGAAGGAGAAATAATAAAGGACAAGCTTAACTGGTGGGGCTGTCAGTGGAGGAAAATAATATTTGTCCAGCTGGACAGGCCTCCCTTTGTGCAGCTAAATGAATGTTGAGCTTCCTGTCTGCCCTGTCAGGGAGAGTGGCATAGACTGTATGCAGCCGCAAAGAAGCAGTGAGGAGTGCGGAGAGCTGTTTGGAGTTTGACAGGGATTATTAAAATCAGAGCAGATGATGAGGAAGGGGCGAGAGGCAGAGTGTGAGAAAGCCAAATTGACACAGACACTCTCCATTACCTTCCACTTGACTCGCGTTGATGACAATGTTGATATGAGACCCAGCAATGTGGCACAGGCATGGGATTGGCTGTTAGCATGATCGTTAAGCACCACAGGGTAGGGGGGCACCCCTCAGTTCTGGCAGAGACGTAAGGAGATGAGTTGTTTATTTAAAGCCCTGACTGAAGAGCATCTCACCTCATTGTTTATTTATTTGGTCTATTTTTTTCCCTGTTTTAACTCACTGTAGTGTCAGTATGTGGAAATGGTTAGAGGCAGAGGCAATGCATTTTGATCAGGGGTCCTCCTCCTCCAGTGAATTTGTGAAGAGAGAGGAGGGGAGCTCGAAATGAGAGGCAGGAAAACAGGTTTTGTACTTTTTTTTCAGCTGCATTTGATTTGTGTCTTTGCCTGTCAATAAAGTTTCTAATTATTACTATTATTATTATAGACCACATGACTATGTTTGTGGTTGGTGTTTTAACTATGATAACATAACTGATTTCTGCTGATTAGCTACTGACCAATTTAATCCTGATACAATAGTTATGTTTCCCATTATTCAAGTTGGTGATGTGCAGTATTATGATATTCTGTTAGAATGCTTCATAAAAGTTCTGCTTCTGCCTTTCTTTCTCTAGCTCCTTCTTCTTGCACATCAACATGGAGTGGCCAGGAGATTTTCCTGAAGACCACACTTTTGTGGAGCTGCCGCTTAGAGGGGTATCCAGTGAGCTGGACTTTGAACAACTTCTAAAAGACACAGAAGAAAAGCTCACACTCAATGCAAACAGGTGAGTCTGACTAAGAAAGCACTAGCTTAAAATTTCTCTCTTAGAGATTTTTATTGTAGAAGAAACTCCCATTTGAATGTTACCGGTCTCCTATCATTTCTCAGAATATTGCTTTTCTCTGCTAACGTTTCATCTTTTGTTGAATCCAAACTATGGTGTCAAAGCTGTGCTAAAATTAGGTAGCACTTCAGCTGACAAAGAAGTCCTCCAAACACATATGACAGTGAAGCTAACAGAGTATAACATCCACAGAAATAGAGCAAGTTATAATGCACACTTGGGTGTAAGAGTGCAGCAGTGACTATTGAAATCTGGTTATTATGGCAAATTCCTACTGGCAAAAACCTGACTATTTAATTGTTTACACTCAGTTAGATTTCTACATGGATACTTAAATGTCAAAACACTATGTGACAGTTTAAAGGAAATACCAGATAGGAGTTTCCTCCAAAATGACAACGCCTGTCTCCTTTAGCACATTATGGCTTCTCAAATAGCTTGATGAGAATGAAAATGATGTAGATAACATACTATGGCTCTCACAGTCACCACAGCTCAACCCAACTCAAAACCTATGGGACAGTTTGATTGACATGTTCGACGGGGCGTTTCACCACTGCCATCCAAACACCAGTGAAGGAATATGTATGAGAATATTGGTGTTCGTCCAAGGTGCCCCAACACATTTTTGAAACATCAAATTTTGTTTCTAACTCTAATTTTTTTTACTTGTTTGTGTGTAGCAGGATTGTTGATACTGAAACGGGACATCACCAGTAGCAGTGTATATTGTAACTCAATCCAAAGTTTGACTTCTGCTTACATTAAAGTAAACACAAACACTAAAGTAAAAGTATGTTTTAACAGTTGAAAAAAAATCTGGCTATCCTTTTTGTTGGTTGTTTGTAGAGTATCATATATAGGTAACTAATACCTTGAAAATACACACCCAAGCCTGAATGAAAACATAGTAATGTGGATATTGGTGATAGAGGGAGGTTTTATTTACTAAATGAATACGACATGAGTTTTGAAGTACTGCATTGTGGTTAAAGTGTTGGATGATCTATTATCAGTAACCCTGAATTGCATCAATAGTATTTTCTCTATCAGTCAATTGTATTGCTATTATAATACACAAGAACTGTTTTGGGTTCATGGAAAAACCCAGTGTTGGAAGTTGTATTTAATTTTCTGCTGTTCAGTGTCATCAAAGACTGAAATATAGATGGCTGTCAATGATGGCTGATGGGGATAGTTCGAGAGCATAAATAGATTGATAAAGATGCATGACACAGGGGCAGAGAAGAAAAAAACCAAATCTATATTTCAGGTCTTTTATCGTTTGTGGCGTTGTGAGGCTGAGGGCAGATGATGAAGGACAAGCTAAATGTAGCAAGTGAACAAAGCTTCACTCTGGCACCATTAGTCTGGGACTCATCCCTTCCTCACTCTCTCCCTCTCCTTCCCTTTATCTCTCTTTCTTTCCTTCCTCCTTCTAAATGGGAACATAATAATTGAAGATTCCACATCTTGAAACGAAAACCCTTGGGTAGGTAATTCAAGGCTTATTACCGAAGGCCGGGCCATTTTTCTGCTTTCTAAGCATTAAAGGGTTATTTTGTGTTCCTGCAGATGGGAGAGGGATAACCATTATGAGAACAAAGCGTCCAGATAATGGAGAATGGGGCTAAAAATAAGGCAATCCTCCTCTCGCCGTAGGGGAACACTGGTCAGTGTCTCAGTCAGGCTCCAACTAACTTCCTTCCAGATTACTTCAGGACAGACCTTATAATGTCGAGACACATCCAGGAAAACATAATCTTACAAGGCCCCTCTTTTACCTCAACCAGGGTGGGCTGTAGATGAATAAACACCCACATACACACTTCGACAGCCTACTCACCTGCTACCTAATTGACTTATCAGTGTTTGGGACAAATTACGGAAGTAGGGGAGAGGAAAGGGAAGACGGTGCTGCCCACACCCGTGAAGGACTTCAACCTGTTTATGGGTCAAAGTGACTGGCCTACTCCTAGTTCTCAGATGTCAGAGATTTGTCTAAGAGCTGCTCCCTAATTGAAGGAGATTAAGATAGGCTGACAACGGAGCCGGCTCCCTCAAATTGAAATGCTGTAATCCATTAGTTTTCATCAGATGGGACAGTGGCTCGGTAAAGTGTTTGGGTGGGGAGTGGTGGGCCACCAGGAAAGACCTCTAATGAAGTGTCAGCACAGGCCAGGAGACTGCAGACAGACCTCTGGTTTCACACTGCCAAGGCAAATGGGTCTCACTAGTTGCCTGCCAATCTTGATCAGGCTATCAATACTTTAAATTTCAGTGTGTGTATGTGTGTGCATGTATCAAGTGTTTGAGATAATCAGGATTTTGTGGATGTGTTCAAGCAGGTAGAGTCAAAAACCTAAAGTCTATCGTTCAAGGTTCCCTCTCAATGAACAAAAATACTGATCTGTAGTCCTCACAGTATGTAGTTGATTTTGTGTTTAGCTGTGCGTGACACGTGTGTTAAGTTAGTATATCAGCTGTATCGGTTCTCTGGTATCATTGGCTAGGCTGGGTGGCTGGGGGGCTCAGGGGTGAGGGCACTAAGTGGCCGACAGGCCGGGCCAGGACAGGATCTGTTTTCAGCCTGTTCATTCAAGGCCCCTTCCCCTCGCAGAATGGGGCCCTTTGATGGAAGAGATATTTAGTTCTCAGGCGGCTGGTTTGGCACTGACTGAAGCTGGGGCTTATTTGAAAGGGATCTTCCTGCCCCCATTGCCTCCAACCCCCCCCACCTCCTGTTGGAGCGTAGGGGAGCGGAGCGCGACAGACAGACAGCCCCACAGCAGCCCACCCACACTAAATTAATTCTGACAAGGAACTTAAGATAACGTCAAAGCGCTGACTAATCGCGGGATTGGGTTTCTGTAAGTCAGGGAGCTGTGAAATGTGCCATCATATCTAATAAAAGACCTCCGGTTGCTCCCTTTCTCTCTCAGCGGTGGTGGATGTTGGGGGGAGCCCAGTTACGGTGTCGGCTGTCTGGCAAGACCAGTCAGAAAAACAATTAGATTTCACTTCAGCAGTAAAAATGCAAGTTTTGTGTGTGTATGTGTGTGTGCCAGTTAGGGTAAGATGATTGACATGTTTGTCAAGAGGCCTAAAGAATCCTTTCCTTCCAGTTTCCTCTGCCTCTTTTCTCATTCTCCAGGTCTTTTGTTGAGTTCTGTTTCAGCGTATTTGCCATTACAGATTCGTCCATTGTCGTCTTTCCTCAGAAACTTGAATGGCTTTATTTTCTGTGATTTCTCTGTTTTCTACCCATTTCTACCTTTCTCTTCTCTCATTCTCTTTCTATCTTTTTCCTTGGTGTTTGAGCTGCCAGCAGTGGAAGTCATCAGGTTTGCAGCTAATCCTACCAAGTTGATTAGGCTTCAGGTAGCTTTCACACCAACGGGCAAAAGGTCGCAACATTGTGGAGAGCTGGATGGACTTCTTGACACAGACTATCCACATTGACTTTATAACTTACAGCACAAGGCCCTAAGGAGGGGTAATTGAAAGGCGAGAGTAAAGAAAAGAAAATTAGGAAAGTAAGAGTTTGGCGCAAAGAGAGAGAGAGAAAAGTGGTAGAGCCATGGATTGAAAATGCATCTGAAGAGGTGAGTGAGAAAAAGTTCCCTGTTGCTGTAGCCATTAGAGTGTGTTGTTTTGTTGAGCGAATCTAGATGATAGGGAAGAAACTAGTGTGAGAGGAGGAAGAGCCATTCTCTTCCCTGTCCTAATCTATGACTTCAAATAGTCTCAAGGCAAAGCAGTGTTAAGTCCACAGTCTCTTTCTCTTTTGTTCACATATGGCAGAAGTGAATCCCTGAGACTACAGTGAACGATTGACAAAGAAAGCTGCAGTTTAATTTGACCTCTATTCTGTTATAAAACTAACGAGAAAAAAAGACACCAGGTTCATATACACAGTGCCTAATTACATTTTCAGTTTTAATGAACTTTTGTGAGGAGAATGCTACAGATGGAGGCCCATTTGAAACCTGCTGTCTACGTGAAGTCCTGGGGTGGAGCCCAGAATGAACATCTATGTTTATGATGTGCTATAAAGACACATACAGAGCTCTGCACTGCCAGTTAATCTACAGCAAAAGTTCATTAAAAGGCCTGTCATATGACGGAAATCTGTGCTAACAATTAAAAATTATTACAAGGCTGACTTTCACATTTCTTTAAGATATATATATTTAATAAAAATCTTAGTGAATTGTATCCAGAATGTTCATTTTCCTAGGGAGTAAAGTGGTAAAGTCGCCTCTATTAATTTGACACAGTGCCATAAGCAATTCTTAGTCATGCTGGTTTGGTTGGGCCTTGCTGAACCTGTCTTTTACAGCTTGTGAGCTTTAGGCAAATATAGTTAAGAGATAGTGCACTCACAATCTGTCACAGGTTGAGGCACTATTGTTTCTATAACATACATGAATGCGCACACATAATTTAACAAGGTGAAAGGAAAACATGACAAAAATACTGGGAAAAAAATACAGCCAATGTATAATCAGGGTTCCTGTTTGTCAGCAAGTTGGTGTCAAGAGATTAAAGTGAAATGTATCATCTGGTCTGCCTAAAGAAGGAGAGAGAGGAAAAGAGATAGTTAAAGAGAGAAAATGATGGCATTAGGCAGTGTTCAATCTAGAGGATAGCGGTTGGTGAAAGTCTATAACATTTTATCCCCTTACGATTTTCCCCCCTGAAACGAAAGTGTGTCAGATTGAACGGTTATTTAATGTGTTGCCATTGTAAGACATCTGGATGTGTTCATGGCCCAGGAGCAGGCAGGAGGCAGTTTATAGACCTGTGGTAGGGGATAAGCTGTCTGATGGGGAAATGGCACGTTGGCTCTGCATCATGTATACTAACACAGTAACGTGTGAAGACAGACAACCATAATAATTTGCAGAGCTGCAATTAATTCATTTTGTTATTTTTTATTATTTAACAATTGACTAATCATTTAGCCTGTTAAATGTCAAATCTCAAGACACACAGAACAAAGTGATGTCACAAAATTACTTATTTTGTCTGATAAACACAATATATTAAAAAAGGCTAATGAAAACAAAAACTATTGACAGTTGAGATTCCTCTGGTTTTACTGGATTCAGTGTCAGGCGTGCACATTCATTTATACATGCAGTTGCAGTGCACACACCAGAACGTTTAATTATCCAAGTATGTAGATCTGCACGTACACACACCCACACACACATGTATGCACACAGTTCTACATGAGAAAATATATATGCATTGATTTGCATGGAAATGACTAAACATGTCAGGCCCAAAGATGTCATTTCTAATCTGTCATATTAAAGAGGAAACGGAATAGCTGATGCAGTCTGTTAAAATCAAAAGAGCTGTGTTTGTGCGTGTGCATGTGTGTCAAGGGGAAGAGTAAGACGTGAGACGGCAAGAAGCGTGTGTCTCAGATGCCTGCCGATGCCTGTAACTCCACTTCACACCAGATGCTTAGCAGACACTCACACGCTGATATATCGATGTCTATGTTCATTACTGTTGATGCTTCTGCATCTTTTTTTTTCTCACAGCACAGACAGTGAATGAGAGTGAGGGAGAGTAAAATGTAGTGTGTAGGTCCATGTGTATCTTTAATGTGGTGTTTTTGTGTTTGCATGACTGTAATGTGGTTGGTTTTGTGGGTTGTTTTTTTTCCACGATGTGTATGTGGAGCACCTGGGTCTTTATTTGGGTGTGGTAGTAATCTCTCAACAGTCTCCTTTCATAATGAAGCTACTCTTCCAGAAAATCCAGTCAGGTTGTCCAGGGAGGAGATGGAAATTTACCTGGAGCATGCTTTTTTCCTAACCAGTTGCAAAGCAGAAACATTCCATTTTGAATTAAAAAAAAAATACCATAAAAGCCATGTTTATAAATTTGTTTGCAGATGTTCTTTCTCCTTCATATTTTATTCCTGTCTTTTGTTGTTGGTAAACATTTATGTCTTTTTTGCTGAGTGCCTCAGTCTTGTGCTCTGAAATGAATAATGTATACTCTTGCATAGTTTTACTGTAGCACCCAGACTTATACTGTGTATCTTGCCTGTCACTCAGTATTGAACAGCAGTTGAAGGAGCTCCAGGCCAAAATGGGAGACTCACAGTCAGGGGAGCGTCCACCAAGCCCATCAGAATGTCTGAAATGGTTCAACTTCAGACTGAACACCACAGCTAGGCCTGTTGCCTCAGGAGATCTCATGGACTTCCTCAAAGCTTTGGTAATCAAACAGGAAGTTGTTGATGATTTCCCTAACTGATTGTGTAACAATGTCAATAATAAACACATTCACAAAGAGTAAGTGAAAGGAAAGTACAATAAGACTGATGAAGGATGGATGGTTATCACAGTTTTATCTTCAGTTACATTGCTGAGCATCCTTAATTCCCAGATGATTTCACTGACATTCTATTATTACCATTTAGCTATTGTGTGTTTGTTTACAAGACCTCCAGAGGTCCAATTTGCTACTGCTTTGGAGTGGCTCGTAAAAATTGACATTCACACTGTATTGTCGTATAACCTTGCATTTCTACTCCTCTGTTTCATTCAGCAACAGTACCTGAGGTCTGATGAAGAGGGGAAAGAGGAGGTGACACTAGAACTATTGCTGAATCTGTCCTCTCAGTGTGGTGTCTGCTTTCCGTGCACCCCTTCTTTCTCCGCATCCTCCTCTCTTCCTCCTTCGCTCATTAATGCAGTCAGAGATGACTTTTCAATAGAGGTGATGCACATTTTAAAACTGTTATTTTTCAGTTATTATATATACCTGTTAATGCATTAGATTATTTTTTGTATCAGAATCAGAATCAGCTTTATTGCCAAGTATACCAAGTATGTACATACGAGGGATAAAAGGAATTTGTCTCCGGATTTTTTTTTCTATATATATATATATATTTTTTTATAGTTCTGCCATTAAGTATTTATTGAAACAGTCCGTATTGATTGTATAACTGATTGCGCTGTTTGCTACAAAAAGTACTGTGGTTGTTCATCCTTTGTGTGTTTTTTACTTCACTATTTTACCTTTTTCACAAGATTCTGGCAGCATGGGATGATGTGCGTCTCCAGCTGCGCCGCCACCTGCTGGATCGACTGTCTCCCCGCATCCCAGAGCATCCTGGACCAGGACGTATTCCTACCCTGTCTATCCCTGAACGGGTCTATTGTCTGCAACAGCTGTTCTTTTTTTACCCTGAGTCTGAGGCGCTTTCACATTACCAGGTGCATTAAAATAGCAAGAAAATTTGTGAAACATTCAAAATTTTATTCCATTTCCTGTGTAAGATTAATGAACTGGTTACTTAAAATTAATTTTAACATGCAGGTATGGATTTATTTATAACCTAGCATATAGAATATCTCCAACAACAAGATAAACTGGCTAAACTACTGCTATTGTAAATATGTCAGTCTGCAATCACACTGTTGATATTCTTTCACCAGGGCATCAGAGCCCAGTCTGTGCTGGTTCTGCTGCATTCAGCCCTGAAATCCAAAACAGGCAGTGAGACAGGATTTGACAGACTGACCGTGGGCTTCCGCTCTGTGGTACCAGCGCTGACCCAAGCTCTGACAGAGGAGGTCCATGTTCTGTCAAGGTCAGCAGAGCCACATGCCATCCTGGGTTTCCTTAATGCAGCCTACCTCAACACTGTGGCACAGGAACTGGCGTCCCTGATGGAGAAAGAATGTGAGGCAGCCCTTAGGGACAACACCACACTCAGCAACAAGATAAAGAAACACTCAGCAAGGTCCCGGGCAACCGTAGGTGAGTGGTTTGTCTGATTTATTTTTTAAATCCCTTCACTTTTCACTTTCTGCTCATTTCTGCTCTTTGTCTCCTAGAGTGTGTTCATAGGTTTTCAAAGTCTATTTAGATTTCTTCCCTCTTTCCTACACTCCTGCTTCCTATAGTAAAAGGTGATTTTCTTCTTTTCCATTTGTACTTTTCTGTTTTGTAGTGTGTAGTGATCTGAGCCAAGGCCTCTGTAAGTGATTGTCAGTAACTGCTGTTCCCCTTGTAATTGCTTTCTTTTTACTGCCCTATTTCCTGTCTGTGTCACTTGCCTTTTTTACCAACAAATATAGAGGAGCAGCATTTGCAGGGCCAAGGCTTCTTATGAAACTAGTTTTAAACACCATTTACTCACATACTTTATGCGACTGTGATGGACCCTTAGCCTAAGAAAGGTGCAAGCCATATACAAGGTCTGTCTATACTGTGTTTGGACCAGAATTCATATATTGCTTCACCTTGAACCTAAGGCAATATGCACTGAAGTCATCTTGACCAGTGGACTGTAAACGGACGTAAACATAGCTCAGCTGTAACGAGAACATGAGGCAAAATTGACATCGGAAAACAGCTTTAAAAACTTACAGTATTGAAACGGGATCGATCGATCATAACTTCCGTCTTAATTTTGAACAGTGTTCCAACTCTATATAAATCAACTGTGGCTTATGGAAGAGCTGGCAAAGGAGTAAGGACAAGACTCATAACCTTGATACATAGTCAGTTGGATATTTGAGAAAAAAGTACTTTTAATATTTTCCACTAACTTGTCACAGTCTGATGGAACAGGCAGTGATGTTATATATTGAAACCTGAGAAGAGCACAGACCTTCACACTCCATGTCACTTTTGATTCTTAATTCCTCCTATTCTCTTTGTTTTGGCCTATTTACAGCTTGCTGGGGGTAAAAATTCACAATAAAAAAAAAGTAAAATACGTGAGCTATTGTTTACTTTTTCAAAAATGGTGCATATGTCAGCTTCCCTGTGGAATGGGGAGAAGAGTGCTTTTACATCTGCCATTCTTCGATAAACACACCACCAGCCTTGCTTCTTTCTCCCTCCCTCCATCGCTCTCCTTCCATCTCCCTCTCTGGTTTTTACTTTCCCTCTCCTTAAACGTGAGATGAGAGGAGGCAGCCAGGATAATTGGCCATGCGTCAGTTGGGCTGTTTGATCACGTAACGCGGCGGAGGCCTACACCTACGTGCCGCTCAACAAACCGTCAAATGTAGCACCGGAGGCAGAACACGGCTCCAAAGGGAGCGGGGGACCCGTGCTGTGTAATGATGGTAAAATGGAGCAGTTTTGCCTGTGCTGGTTTTACGTGTGTATGTGTGTATGTGCTGGTTTGTGTGTGTATGTGTTTGACTATCAGCTGCAACACAGCTTTGAGGGCTACAACTGGGATTACATTTTTGTGTTGTTCCCGTTTAAAGTATCTCCCCAAAAGCTCCAGAACCCACATATCAACTATCCCAATGCCTGTGGCTCCTAAAGAGTCATATCTTGAACATTAGTGCATAATCTGTTTTCACACTTTACTGTCTATACTGTATGCCATGCCCATAATTGTCAAGACAATTATGACAATACTTAAAAAAAAGTGATTCTATTTTCATGAGCATCCAATGACTCTTTAGATCTCTTCCTCCTCCCTGCTGTGTTATTGTTTATTTCTGCAGAAAAGGCAGGCAGTAGGTATATTTTGATAAGAGCCATGCCTAGGAGACTCCCAAGGGAGCAGCACTGTCTGTAGCATCAGCCACTGTCAAACCACTGAACCATTTAACAGCATTCACAGCGAGATCTGCCTCCTCTTTTAACCTCACCAACTCAAAGGCAGGCTCTGACATTGTACCTAGACAGATGTAAAGGGTCTTAGCCTTCTTTTTTTCCTTTCCTTTCCCCTTCATCCTTTTCCTTCTTTTCCTTTACTTTACCCCTCTGCTGTCCACTTTTTCTCATTGTGAACTTCCCATTTTCTCATACTTTTCCAAGTGTAATGGGGTGAACAGTGAGACTGGGGAGTGTGCTGGACAGGTTGGCTGGTCAGGAACAATGCAGTCTTTAAACTTTACCAACACACCTCAGTAGTTCTGCAGGTTACAGGGTAGGCCAAGTATGCATGTCCCTATGTGTATGTTTGTGTATGTGAACACATGCAGACTGTCAAAGCGCTGTACATTGAGTTTTTAGTGCCTTTTGCTTTATATAATTATAGTGGCAGAAAGTGGGATATATTTTCTGCTGTAGTCTTCTGTGGACAAGGGTTGATGTTGATTTCTATCAAATAATTTTTTTTTTTAACAATTGAATTTGTATTCAAATTTCTTTATGCAAATAATTACATTATATGAAGTTATTCCTTCTGAAATATAGATAATAGAGGAAATATAGATAATAGAAGAGTTTAACAAACACTAATGCCCAAATCATTAGTGTTTGTTAAACTATTGTTTATGAAGTGGGTGTAGGTTGATGCTCAGATGAGTATACATGTGTGTTTTCAATTTCCTTTGAACACGTGATATGTGCATCTACCCACTTGTTTCTGAGTCAATGTTGAGTGTACACGTGTGCCTGTATATGCGCATTAATTGCAAACTTCTTTGGAAAATTGTGTGATCAAGAGTCAGTTAATACTTCCCTTTTAAAAATGCATCATTAAATTTCCATATGGCATCTGTAATTTGCATATAGCATACATAGGAGATCTGTGTTTTTGTAGGACATCAAACGCTTGTATTCGAACTTCTCTGCATACACACATACAATTTATTCCCTAACAATCGTCCACAGGGGTGAAATCGGGGTTGTGAAATTTTGTTCAAACAGTTTGCAGCCCCATTCTGATAGCACTGATTTGAATTCCACTTCGACTAATTTCCCCATATGACGTCGTTGGCAGCTCCATATAGATAAAAAAAGGATTGAGTTAGAACATGTATAGCAAGCACATTCATCCCCACTGCCAACCCCCTCCTCGCCCTTTCTGGGTCTTTGAACTCTTTCTTAGAGAAAGCACAGCAGCCTATTCAGCGGGGAGAGAGGTTCTGTAGTGACGCGAGATAGCTCGGCTGAGGCTCTGACTGGCATTGGAGGTGCTTGTGGGGATTGAGGCTACTTGGGAATGGCGTTTGTTAATATTTAATAAGAGCAGCTCCTCACTAGATCATATCTCTGCCTGAGTTTATACACACTGTCAGCCAGGGACGTGCACCCGCATGCTGCCATGTAATTATGGGCTAGGTAGGAGGGTTTGTGTATGTGTGTGACTGTGTACACATGGGTACATGTGTCTGCAGTTTGTGGATGATGCTTCTTTATGCCTCTTTCTTCCTTTGTCCTTGTAGATGATGAGAAGGCCTTGTTTAAGAAAGTTACCACACAGAGCAAGAGGTTGTTTACTAATCTTAATGAGAAGAGCCAGGTCTTTACACTCTGGTTGTGTTTATCTGTGTATTTGTGTCTGTCAGTACTAATTTTCTCTAAATCATGGCC
Organism: Maxillicosta whitleyi; assembly: GCA_029822895.1. Lineage (NCBI taxonomy): Eukaryota > Metazoa > Chordata > Actinopteri > Perciformes > Neosebastidae > Maxillicosta > Maxillicosta whitleyi. Next base: position 15,370,705 of record JAPSES010000219.1, read on the forward strand.
CCTATGAAATCACAGAAAAGAATATGTTTCATGGCCCTTGAGAATGTGTATTATGCGTACCATTTATTTTTCCCCATTTCCTCTGAGTGGTCACAATGGCTTTTGTGTATCACTCTTGAAAAGCTCAAGGATATGAACATTTTCCTGGCACCTTCTATTCAGAAAGCACAGACAAAAATGGCTGACTTATTGAGAGCAGCCAGCACTTTGTGATGAAGAGTCGGTGTGATTTGCCGAGGGCTTGTAAACAATAATACGAACAAGGGCATTAAACAAGTGGTTTTTAATGAAATGCTCCCATCAAGACAATACATTGCTCCTTGTTCTTCATCCAAGCTGCTTCATTCAAGCAGTCAGAGGAGGCAAAACTCTAACCCTTCTCTCTCTCTCTCTCTCTCTCTCTGTCACTATAATATTACCACAGAGAGACAAAAAACAAAGCCACACAGAGCAAAAAAACCCCATGAAGCGGAAGAAAGTTCACAATGCTTCAGTGTCAATACCAGAAATACAGCCATCAAACTGCACCTCCCTCTTAGTAAAGTGACTTAATAGAGATATTATATATTTCTACCTCCTTCAAGGGCAGGTGGCCCCTGCTGTGTCCTGGTCGGACAGCACCCAGGGGCAGGGCCACAGGAGACCAGAGCTTGGGCGGTGTGTGCATGTGTATGTGTGTGCATGTGTCAGCATGTGTACTGGGGAATCACAGCAGGAAGCTTCCCATAATAAGGCTGTCTGAGTGAGCAGTGGGCCGCAACTGACGGAGAGGACCCCGCCTGTCACTGGGCATAGCAGGCGGTCCACAGTGGCTCGTAGCACTCCTATCCACGTACACACAGATTCATACACAAACAGCACCCTAGGGCACCCATATGACCCTGCTTGACACCACATGAGAGTGCACACCCAAGGAAGCATGGATACACAGAAAGCACATGCACAGAAAGAAACATGTAGGAGTGCACAGCCGTCATCGTGTAACGCCCCATGGGCAAAACACTGTGATAAGAATAAATATACAAAGTTGTTCACAAATACACATAAATGCATACACTTGAAGAAATTAATCAGCAAGCTACTAGGAATGTTGTTTAACATTCATATCAAGGTGTGTCTGAGAAAAGTAGTAGTATAGTAGTTAGAGAAATACAGTATACAGGACAGGTTGTATTGAGCCATAATCAGTTGTAAGTCAGAGTTCATTTTCACTGCTATTATGCCATTTTTACCCTGCCCCCCGGAGGGGAGGCAAGGATTGGTTTTTTTTTTTTGTTTTTTTTACCTCCGCCAAGGAGGTTATGTTTTTGCCTGGGTTTGTTTGTCTGTTTGTCCGTTCGTTAGTTAGCAGCATCAACTCAAAAAGTTGGCTTTTGATGAAATTTTCAGGATTTGTTGGCAATGGCACAAGGAAGAAATGATTAAGTTTTGGGGGTGATCCGGAAGAAATCCTGGATTCTGGATCACTTTGAAATTTTCATTAACATTGGGGTCAATGGGGCC
>JAPSES010000219.1:15382256-15407867 GCA_029822895.1 Maxillicosta whitleyi
CTCTCTTTCTTTCTCTCTATTCATATATATATATATATATATATATATATATATATATATTTCTCCCACTCTCACCTTTTTTTGACCCCTTGCTTTTTCTTCCTTCTCAGCACGTTAGACTCCCCATCTCTCCTCCTATGTACTGTAACATTTCTGCTTCAATGTAGCTAACATGATGCATGCTGTTATAAAATTAGACAAGTGCTGATGTATCTATCCTCAGAAGTAAAGGTTTTATTTGACCTGATACAAATTATGCATGTTCAGCAGCAAAGTGGAGGGCTTGTCTTTATTGCCCCTACATCTGTATTCTACATTTGCACTGATGTTTGCCTTTCAGCTGTAATGGCTTGCACAAGGTTAGGAAAAAATGCATACGTAATACCCCGTTCAATCTTGAATCCTTGTCATTCTGACGACTCCTCACAAATGTTCCATTATTTACATCTAATGAGGTCTCTTTCTGATGTTTTTTTTTCCTCTTTTCTCTTACTGACAGATTTTCCCGTTACTGAGATCATCTTGTCTTGCCTTTGCCTTCTTTCCCCTCATAGTTCTGTGGAGATATCATGGCTGAGCTGAATGCCTTACTACCCTTGGCAGCTGCCTGCAGGGACAGCCATCTCCTGGAGGTGCGATCAAGCTTTGTGGAGGCATGTGGCAGGGCAGCTTTTGCCATGCTGGGCCGTTTACAGGAGAGAGCCCTGGAGGTTCCATCTTCTGCACCCCTGAAGAACCTGCCTGCTCTGCTGGCCAGTTGCATTTATGTGTGCCAACAACTGGAGCACTACCACGCCAGGCTGAAGGATTCAAATATTCCTGCAAGTAAAGTGTAAGAAACGATAAATACATGTTATTCATTGGAGAGTTTTAGAATCTCAGAGGGACTTTTAGATCTTTTTCAACACATGCAATTGCACAAGAGGAACGAAATCCATAACGTCCAAAATCTCACCACTCAAAAACATGTATCTTGCAATGTTAATTTATTAAAATCGTTGAATTAACCTCTACAAAATAACATCTGTGCAGAGCTAGATACTTTAAGTGTTTTGTCCTGTTCATCTTCTAAATGGAGAGGCAGGATTTATGAAGAAACAAGTAGTAAATCTGAACCTGGTATACATCTTTTACAACTACACCATGGAAACCCAAATCTACTTCTGCACAGAGATTTAAAGCAGACCATAAGAAAGCAGGAAACATATAGTGCCGCTAGATAAATTAACATTCACATATGTGGAGTTTGCAAATTATTATTCAAAGCTGAGCTTTTTTTTTTTATTATGTCTTAGAACGTGACTTATGTGTCAATCATAAAATCAATGGAATGGAGGAGAGATGGAGTGGATCAAAGAGATTGCAGATTCCAAAATGTGTGTCTGGTGACAGTGAAAATCTGATTTAGAATCCTGATTAGAGGACCAGAGAGGAAAAAATAGTAAAAATGACTGACAGGCAGTAATGACACCCATATTGTGTCTACATTTGGTGGCTTTTTATGCCTCATAATCTGCCCCGTTAACCTCTGCTCTCTACAGATCCCCTGTAAAGGCATCCCAGGTGCCTCCAGTGCTCCTGTTGTTCCACCTCTGGCCCTGTGTAACCCCCCTCGCCCCCCCCCCCCACACACACACACACACACCTGCACTTGCACCTTCCTCCTCTGGTCATAAAGCACTTCCCTTTCTCCTCTTCATCCAGTTCCCCTGGTTTTAAGCCTCTTGCACCCCTGTTAAACTCTTACCTCCCTCTGGAAAGTGTCAACTCAGGCAAATTTAAAGGATATAAAATGTCACACTCAACTTTTAGAATAAATCAGCTGTCCTTTCATCAAATCACTTTATCTCATCTATGTTTGAAACCTCCTTGAACATACAGTAGTTAGTTATGCATCTGGATAACAATACTGAACCCTATTAGACTCTAGACCTCAGTGCCCTCTGTCTTTATTCTTAGAATGTGATGTATTATAGATGGTGTATTTTCTGCCACCACCTTTCATTAACCCCAAGGTTTTGTTTCCATCCAATATACTTAGACCCCTGACCCTGCTGCCTATTCAAAAGTACCGAGATGCAGCAGAGGCTTTAAGAGACCAGTTGACCAGCTACTATGTCCAGGTTTGCTCCACTTGCATTCTGCAGGACGCAGAGAGCCACCACTGGGCGGACTCCCAACCTTTCTATGAGGTAAATGTCACACTCTTCTTGTCTAAGACATGAAATCATGCAGAAATCTAATACCTCCTTTTTTTTTTTTTTTTTTTTTTAAATTAAAACTCAGGTTACTTGAAGTTAAGAATCATTGCACATCTCAGGCAGCAGCAAAATACATCCATACACACATGAACAGACATAAAATTTACATAACAATACATTTTAGAATCATAAAATAGCAACAAATTCTTGAATACATCACCAGTATCAATATACAAATGAATCAGGCAAAACATGTACAATCTGAAATGCATCCCTTCATGCCATTTAACATTGTGTTGAACATATCTAATAAGTTTCAGGGGAGTTCTAAGCAAAAGGAACAGTACCTACATGCTCTTCTTCCTAGCTGCTGAAGCTAGCTGCTGTTCTTGGACTGACTACTTCTCATACTTTTTGAAAGACATAGATATGAGCATATGATAAGCAATGAGGGGAACTTAGAGATAATTCTCTGTTTCCTGGATGATTATTATCACACTTAAAGTTTCTGTCGTTGATCATAGCAGCAGAAAGTCTCTGAGTATTTGTTATTTAGCCCTCAAATCAAAAGGAACAGTAACATGTAAAATAACACCAGAATGCTCTGATCTTAATTTGATTTCTTTCATTATAAAAACTGAAATTTCGAGTTCCACGTGCAGGCATTCTCTGTAGATTTTTAAGGAACTGTATTCTCAGGAGCTTCCTCACTTCTTTTTCATTCCCACAATACACCTTTACCTCCCACTCTCCCTCTTCTAACCAAGCCTTCTACTCTGAGCTCCCTGAGAACATCTGTGGCTTCCATGCTGCCCCGGGGGCTCCAGGGATTCAGCTGTCTGAAGTCTGTAGTCTACACTGGGACTGTCTGGAAACAGCATAGGGCCCCTGGAACTCCCCTACCTTTATGCCCTTAAACCAATCTAAACCTCCCCTCTCTTTCATACTTTACCCCGCTTTTGCCTTTTTTCCCCCCTTTGTTCCTCTCTCTCTTACTGGGTCAATGGTGTCAGACAGACCTGCTGTGCGCAGGTGTGTGCTTTTGTTCAAGCATGCCTGTGTGCATCTGTACAGATGAATGCATGTGTGGGTGTGTAGCAGCAACCCCATGATGTGTGTTTCATTCAGTATGTGTATGTATGCATCTGAATATTTGATGTCTGTTGTATGTGTGGCAGTATTCATCAGAGTTTCCTCTCCTACATCCCAAGCACTGTGTCTTGGCTGTTATACAGTTCAGCATAGCCCCAGAAAGATCTTTTTCCAGCTTACATTGTTTTAATCCTTTATGTTATTTTACACGGATATTGACATATAAATAGTTGTTGGCAGAGAAAATTTTAATATACTGTAATAACAACATATGAGGTCAGTGGAGGCAATCAAAGGAAGTTTATAAGATGACCTTGGCTGCATTCCTTGTCTTGGATTTGGCCTTCAGAGTGTTCTGTGCCAAAATGCTTAATTTCATTTCTAAAAAGAGTCTTATGTGTTTCCAAGTTTATTACACCCTCAGTTCCCCATCCCAGATCAGGCCACATTGTTGCCAGGCCATCATCCCTACTGGGGATTTTTTCATACTTGACCTGGCTGGTTAAATAAAGTCAAACTTGAATGAACAGATAAAACAGTCCAACCACACATGTAGTTCTGTCTGCTCTTGGTTCAGATCCAAAGTCTGTGTCTGGGTTTGCTCTGCTGAGTCCACAGGCGGAGGATGGCGGCCTAATCCCGGACATAGAGCTTGGTCACGCTCCCCATCAACCACCAATCCCTAAATGACTGGCCCCAGGGGGGAGGCAAAGGAAGGAGAGAACTAAAATACGAGATAGATGAGGTGAAGGGGAAACTAAATGGGAAGGGCATGATGAGTTGAAACTTGAGGAAGTGGAGGAGTTTTTGGGTTCGACATTATCTCTAAGCATTGCCCCCTTGAGCATTGTATTGTGATAGTTTAAATGTTCAGAGTTTTGATGAAAAAAGGGAGGTTTAATGGATAAATTCTTTTTAAACAAAGTTTTAAGCAAAGCTTTAGGAGGCCTAGATAATAATCCAAATCTCTCACCATGTCCTGCTCTTCTCTTTATCTGTCTGACTTTTTTGTCACTGTCATCCTTGCTGACTTTATTCAGAGAAGTTCTCAACTTTTTTCTCTTTTTTCATTGTCCCTTTCTCGCTGCACTTGCAAAATGTGTATGCTTGTGTGAGTGTGCGCCTGTTGTGATGTGTTCTCCAGGACTTTAAAGCAGTCTAAAATCCCATTGGGGGAGAAACCCAGGTGCAGAGTGCAGGTGGCGTGACCACTGAGACAACCTGGTGTTGACAGACCTGGCTCTTTCTCTGTCTCTTCTTCATGTTTTTTCTCTCTCTATTTTTATCTCCTCCTTTTCTTACTTTTTCTCAGTTTTTGCTTCACTGTCAATGTCCATGTCATAATAAATCTTTATCTGTAACCCCCTGCTTTCAACCTTCCTCCCATCTACCACAGGGTGAACGCTGCTCCTTTTCGGTGCAGATGTGGTATTACTTCCTGTGTGGGCTCCGTAGTGATCTGTGGCCCGTTCTTCCAGCAGAGTTGGCCAAGGAAGTGCTTGGCCATGTGCTGTCAGAGACTTTGCAGGTGCTGGTACAAAGATATGCTAGGGCACGACCTTCATACAAGAGGCACCTGCAGATCAGGTACTTACTGTAGGCTGGTACAATAATACATGCCAATCATCTTTAACTGCCTAATGCATATATATATATATATATATATATGTGTGTGTGTGTGTGTGTGTGTGTGTGTGTGTGTGTGTATACGCACATTGCATAAGCTGCTGCTATGTGGAATTTGCTCTTCACCATCCTCAAATTTAATGTAGCTTTGGCTACGCATAATTTGCCTTGACTTCGGTCATTACATTAGAAGTCTTAAACAAAGCCTCAAATAGTTTCTGCTTTCTCTCCCTCACTGTTGGCCTCCTTCCACTCTGATCCTAAGGGCCTGACGGTGGAGGTCTGAATGTAGTAGTGTTAGCACATCATAAATGTACGCTCTGTAAGGGCTCAAGGGGTCCTACACTCCATTTTCCTCCTTTGCTTTCTGTTCCTAATAGCTGGATGATGACAATGAGCAGGTTAAACTATGACATGCAGTTTGAGGATGAAAGAGTGACAAAGATAGAGTGCAGAAAAGATGTATATCAGTGTATGATGTCAACACAAAGCCTGTTTTATAGTGCTTTGAGATGTGTGTTTCTGGAGAGACAATTGCTAAGTGTATGGATAAGCTAAACAGATGGTTTTCTGTTGGCTTCTTCTGTTTTTTATTTTACATTCATAGGGGTTAAGTTAATTCATTTATGTGTGAGTCCAACCCTGTGCATGTCTATTAAACGTTTTGACCATAAGGAAAAACAAGAATGAGGACATGAAAGATGATAAGCAGCTTTTTCCAAAGCAATATATACAACTAATTTATTGGTATTTAAATATAAAAGCAAAGAGCAACATAATGAAGGCACAGTCCAGTAACTTCCAACTGTAAAATCACTGTGATCCTGTGTTATCTGACTGTAATGAAACTGTGACATGACGTTGGCCTTTGAAGACAGGGATGATCTCTATATGATTCTTGACGATTTATGTGTTTTCACATATTTCCTCACTTCTCATCCTTGTCTGTTTTCATATATACATTCACCTTTTCTGTCATGACTGTCTTTCCAAGATGTGACATTACAGCATTGCTACTGTATGTGGAGCAGCTTATGTGGAGTTTGTGTGAAAGTCCTGAGGCTTTGGTGCGCATCGACCCTTCTTCAGCAACGGTCATAATAGCAGGCGGCTCAGACTGGTCTCACATAATCCATGGCCTGTGTGACCAACTCCTCACAGTTCTCATCACTGTCACAGCTCCACTGTCCTTGCTGTATAGGTTGGTATACAATAAAAATACTACAGCAAACCAGCTTTTGACTACAGTTTAATACTGACTTGGCTATGGCTATTGACTCTGGAACCGTATGTTTGTCAAATAATATGGAGCGAACCACACAAGGTTTAATAATATGAATGAATTGCTAATATTCACAAAATGAAATGAAACAAGAGAATATTATACGCACAGCTGGCTATATTTGGTTTTATGACATTGCTGCCTGAAGTGATAGACAGATATGAGTTTGATAATAAATCTTTTTACTTTAAAGAGATATTATTCAAGTGTATGTGTGCAATCTCAAATATTCTAGGACATTTATGGATAATCCTGAGTCCACATCACATCGGTCTGACAGCACTGTTGTCCGATGGCTTAAGGCTATTGACCCTGACCTCTTCTCAGAGCAAGCCATAGGGTGAGTAAAACACCCATCATAGCATCTGTTGCCATCATATAGTTGGTACACATGTACATGTGTTTGTATGTTCACATACATCTCCCCTCACACACGCACCCTGGTATACATGTTCACACACACACACACTTCCATCCCATTATAGAAAATGTCACACATGTACATGCAGATACAATACATTCAACTGTAAATAACTAGAATTGCTTGATGTTGAGGGTTTCCAGTTAGAGTTTTTTTGGTAATATTACACAGATGCATACAGAGAAAGAAGAAAGAATAATGTGCTGTTGCTGTTGACACTGATTTTGTTTATGTTGCTTCTTGCTGATGGTTTACACATGAGCAGGGAGCTATAGACCACGACACGCATGCATACATGTGTGTCCAGTTACTGTTGTGACCTCCAAGGTGTAGTCAATCACTCTCTCGCTCACCCTTGACTCCACCCTCCTCCCCACTCATCTCCCTCACAGCCAGAGGTGATGTCATTGCGTGTTGATAGAGCACAAATCAAACGAACCCCCTTTCTGCTGCTCCTAAGAATTGGAGCGCTTAAATTAGTTTATTTTTATGACCTCTTTATTTCTTTGCTCCCACCTCCTGCCTGCGTGCTAGGGGTGCCGGGGGGCCTGCCCATGGACTGGGGCCAGTTCCACAGGTCGTCATCCAGGAACCCAACCTCTGAGGCCAAATCTTTCCCCAGCCCATTAAAATAAAACCCATTGTTATGGTTATTAAATAAAACAATAATAAAACCACAAAGCACATAAATATATCATCTAGCAATACTGGTCATAAAGACAGCATCTGTAGTTATGTTTTCCTGATGTATGTAGTATGGATGCACACATTGAGGCTGATGTTGAAATTTTCTTCTTGCCTTTGCGCATATATATGTGTGTGTCTGTGTGTGAACTTAATGCATCAGTGTGTCTTGGTTCTGTAAGCTGACCCTGTCCTGTAGCCGAGCAGATTTATCAGAGCAGTTAAAAGAGGATTTCTTCTGGATTTGCGGTCCCAGTGACATCATAAATTGCGCTGTCAGATCGAGGCATAGTTTTCCTCAGTCAAGCAGCAGGGTGCACCCTGCTCTAGCTTTCTGGCTCAAATAGAATGGTTAATATCTGGGCAGACAACCCTTGTTTAGCCCTCCGCCTCCTCTCTCTTCAGAAAAACTCTCCCCATTCCTTCCATTAGATTTTATTGAGATGTATAAAGTAACATGCAGGCACTCACATGTCAGCATGCTTTCACACTTGCACACATACGTAACCACAAGCAAGCACTAAAGGGTGCACGCACGCACTTACATGAGCACACACCAAGGATACGGCTCATTACCCACAGCTGGCTGCAGCCTCTTGGTTATACAAAAGATGTAGGAGGGGGGTACTGCTGTATATTCATGTATTTGGCTGTCTCCCAAATGTTAATTTGCTTTTAGCTGGCCAAGATTAGAGCTAATTCCTTCCTGGTGCTCACTATAAGTAAGTGTGAGAGAAAGAATTTTTACACTGTCTTGACTGACTTATATCAGAGTGAATGACACTTAAGGAAGATAGTGTTTAAACAAGAATAGCATTTTCCCCTAGATGTTCTTCCAACACAACAATGATATCTGTCTTTGTCTTCTACTTGTGGCAACAGTGATCCTCTGTTGTCTTTTTCTAACAGACTGCTATCTGTACACTCACCTGACACTGCACAACTGTCAACTTTGTTATTCTTCTTTCTCCTCTCAGGGAAGGCCTTGTGGGCCACACATTTTCTGTGTGTCAGTTGAGGCTGCTGACCTCTGACCCAGGAACCAATCCCAGGATGCTTCTCCGGATGCTGTTGTACAGAGACTGTCACCTGCTCAGAACACTCCTGGAAAATTCATGTAAGTCAGTCCCTACTTGTGTAAATGGATTGGTGTATATTAAAGGTTTGAAGGCCTTGTGTCTGTGTTTATGTTTACAGTTTTTACATCCTTATCTCATTCATGTGGAGAAAACATGTACTTGTGTTCAATATATTTTTTGTATTGTACTGCACTCTCCGATTCAATCCCACAGAGGCCATGAGTGGGAAGGTGTTTACTATTGTCTTAATTATGCTCTAACATACTAAGTAAGTTACGCAGACCTTAGATGAGCTCTCTCTTTATGAAGTTATCATCAGCATCTTTGCCATCATCATCATTTTTACCTTGGTCATCATCATCACTAAATCAATAGAGAGCAGTAATAAACACTCAACAGGCCCAGACGGAGCACGCACGCTGACCTTTAAAGATTTTCCCTTTCTTCTTCTCTCCTCCGCACTGGCAACAGTCTAACCTTTAAAGACTGTTGTGCACTCGCACATTAATTCACATTATAGCGACCTCATTAATAACAACTTTCACTGTCTCGTTCTCTCGCTTGGTCTGAGTCTGGCTTTAAGGCTCTGCAATGCCTCTCCCTGCACGCTGCCGTAAATCAATGCTGGAAGCGCTGACTGTCGCGTGTTATCACGGTGACGGGCTAATTAACCAGGAAGCAGACAGACAGAAGGAACAGCTTGACTGAATGCCTGCACTCCCATAAGCCACTGCACTGTCTTATACATCTACCATATATCCTGCATTACGGTGTTTCATGGAATGGACTTTTACATGTGATAATATCATAGATAAAACAACAACAGCAATTAGAGTTAATATTTACTTGTTCTAAAAGGTTTAACTAATTGACATGTTTTTTTTTTGTTTTGTTTTTTTATGTGTTTGAGTTAACCGATACATTAACAGCAAGAAACCAAACACAACCATATTTAGATTTTGTAGTGCCTTTTACTTCTACTAGGCAAAGTATGTTTAAAAACAGTACATTTTTACAACAATTTTGTCAGTGAGATATTTTACAATGCAATATCCTGTATCATCTGAGTCAAGACTCGAAAGCTAGGTGCTAAAATAAATGTCATTGACTATCAGTTTAAAAGATGTATTATCTGAAAAGGATATGTCTTTTACACATTTATAGTCTTTGCCTTTGCACAGGAAGCACACTATGTCTGGTACACACACACACACACACACACTCTTTTTTTTTTTTTCATCATCAGCGTCTGTTTCCAATTACAGAGGTTTGGAGAGGGGGCCTTTGTGAGTGGTTGACTGGTTGTCCGGAAGATAAACAGGTGTAGATATTGGCTGTGTATCAAGGTTGGATAAGCTTAGAGACCTAAAAGTGGGGAAAGAGAGAGAGAGAGAGAGAAAAAAGACAAAGAAACACAAACACACTGGAATTATTTTATATTGCAGTAGTGGTGGAAACTCCACAGAGATGTGCCAACACACTGTCATCTGTTTTTTTGAAGTCATTTGCTGCAACATAATGGGATCATTATTAAAAGCCATCTAGTTAACCTGCCATGCTCTCCAGCACCCCAAGTGGAAATTAATATTAGTCACCCCTGTTTCCTTGTGCCGTTGTAGCCACAGCAGTGATATCCCAAACACTCTTTCCTTAAGGACCAATTACAACACAGGCAGTGAAGAAGTTGCCGATATAACTCACATAATGCCTCCTAATAGACTGATTCTAGGTCAGGGTGGCTGGCCACTTTTCACTGTACAGAAAAACGTGTGATTGGGATTGTAACAAGAATGAGGGAGATCTTAAAGTTTAGAGTGTAGCACAGCACTGGAGACAGGAAATCACTTCTCATCTGAACTTTGCTCAGTGGTAGTGCTTCCTACCTGACTGTTATTAAGTTGGCTGCTATTACTGGTCCAGTAATGCAGCAGCTAATTTAGCTCTGTCTTTTTAAAATAGTCCAGCATTAGTCAGGACAGCATTGTGCTACCCTCCATCACAGCGCCCCCTCATTGACTGCTGCGTTGCATACAGTCTCCTATTCAAATAGCTGTCATCTCCCACATAGCAGACTGACAGACCGCTGGATGTCTGCCACCTCTGGAGCAATGGGCCTTTCCTCAGCAACCCCTGTCAACTTAACTCACACACACTTGTAAGAACATAATACACATATATAGACATCCATATGGGTTACACAGATACACACACCTCCATCCTCAGCCCTGTGCTTAGACACCAACCCCCACAAGGACACCCTGTCAAAACCTCTTCCTTTTCACTTCCTGTCTTCACGAGCTGTGGATCCCACAGCCAGGGGCTTTGAAATCTGTTTCTTTTTCTGTTTTTCGGGTCTGTTTTTTTTCTCTAACACAGATGTGGGTTTTTTCCTCCTCTTCTATTCCACAATGCCTTTTGTTCACCCTTTCTGTTAACATGTGTCAGGTTGGGCAGCCTTGACATTTTCCAATGTGTTTTTTCTATGTGCACAAATCAAGATGCTATTTCATAGGATAGGGTTTTGTATCTTTCATACCTATCTCCAGAAAGTTGATATTTTCTGAATCATTATTTAAAAAACAGATTTTATACAACACACCAATCGTGGAATGTGTGTGCATGACTAACTCTTTTCATTTCTGCATGATTCATTCTGACATTCTGAATACCCACACGTTTATTTGTATTGTGTACACAAGTGTCTCACCAGATTTAATTATTTCAGATTTTTGCCAAGAGACTGACATTGAAGTATCTACAGAGAATCGCAAGGCAGGGGATGACTTCATGGTTGCATTATTCAACCTTTTCACTCGCCTGAATAATGTTCCAAAGGCCTTGACTCAGGCCCTTCAGCCATACATGGAGAGGACATGTATATGGGAACATCTCTATACATTAGCAGGTAAATTAACCTGGTACCACCATTATGTTGTACCTTGGAGGTCATTGTAGCAAACTGACATACTTTTACTGGCATTCCAATCTTGAGGAGATTGACATGCAATGTGAAAGACTCTTATAACATAATAACACTGGTACTACACTAACCTGCATAAATAAACATTCAGTTTTAAAATTAATTCCTGCAACAGATACCCTCTTGTTATCAAATTGTTTTATTGTATCAAAACTTTGTGGCCTTTATTTATTTTATTTTATTTTATTTTTTACATTTTTCCATACCTACAGTATGAGGAAGAATAATTACCTTGTTATATTCTGTACTAAAATGACATTATCTTATCGTAAAGTATCATGTTGTCTGCTCTGCGTAACAACAAAAAAGATGCAAGTAATTTGTTTAGATTTACTAAATCTGCTCATAATGAATATTTGTTTTTTTAGAGGCTGTGATGATATGCATGTGAGCTAAAGCATGACTTTAATATGCTGTTACAGAGACCGCAATTAGTTCCAAACTCTTTCTTTTTTCTGCTTTCTCTGGTAAAGCTTTGATACAGAGCTTAATCAGAACTCCTGTGGAGTATGGAGCTCTTTTTGGTGGTGATTTTATATCCTGGGTGAGTGGTAATTATTGTAGCATAAATTAGGGTGATTGGAGAAGAGTATTTGGATGAAGACAGAGCAAGGGAGGGGTCGACAGAGGAAAAGAATGAAAGCGAGATAGACTGAGCCACAGAGAAATTCTCAATGTCATCCAATCATCATTTATCCTCACAGGGTAATTAGTTTAATTATTGGACTGTGCCAAATCTTTGTAGTATAATTTTGGTTACAGGATACCCCCGGTGCCCCCGTTTCTATTAAAATTGTTCACTGAGTTAACTTTCATAGATTACACTGAGAGTTTCTCTATTTCTCCACTTACACAGATGTTTCATCAGACAGTAGCAGGTTGTTTCAAATCAATACACTAGTCAATACAGTAGCAGGCGGTATAAAGTCTGAAAACCAAGTGACTTTGAAAAATATGTCTAGGTCCCACCTGCCACAGAACATTTCTTTCTCGAAAAGCTATATCATTTTTTCTTCATCTCTCCTCTTTTTGCAGGGGTCTAAGGTCACACATTTGTTAGGCGCCTCTGGAGATTTTGGTGCACTTCCATTGCCGCCTCTGTACTATATCTCTTTCTTGTAGCCTTTGGTTTTACAGCTGACACTGTAGGAAGTTTATGGGTGCCATACAACTTCACGCCGTAGCTGCTCTGCTATCAATATGAACAGGATATGAAAGGGCAGAGTGATGAAAGGCCTGAAGTGCACCTGGAGAAGGTAGTAAGTTTCTCCAGTTGGGCCACCTGGGTTTTATTGAGAACATCTGAATTTAAGTAGACATCATTCAGTTTATAGATAGATTTTAGGTATATATGTAATATGTAAATCATGTCGCACAGTTTGAAGAGGAGTCATTTTTGAGTTAGATCAATGGCAGTATCAGGTAGGTTAATAATAGGATAATGCACTTTATCGTATATGTTTTTGTATATATGACTTAAGACATTTAATAGTATGAAATTTCTTGTATGCATTTTTATTAGAGCAGAATAAATTATATCTCTTTAATTTCTTATTAACAGAAGAATGTGCTTGTTTTTGTATTTGCTTTTAGGTAGTGTTAAACTCAGCTGGACATTGTATCCTGTGTCCTGTTTCTTCTCTAATGCTTTGACAATGAATGTGCCAACACGTTTTAGAGTCACAGAGAATACTTGTAGAAAGATTATACAAGACAGTGTTGTAATAGTAAATCAGATAAATCAATGAAGCATTTATCTGGGGTTCCTATCCCGACAATTTGATCAGTTTGATCTATTTTATAAAACTGCAGCCTAAAATCCATCAGTTCTTAGTTATATAGTGGTCATTTTAAATGTTTATGTAAAGTTTATTCTCTGAGATCATCATTTTTAGACCCTTTTCAGATATCCTTCATTACCTGCTCCTTCCCATTGACCCTTTCTTTCAGAGTCAACACAGTCAGCACCTGTAGTGATCAGATGTCTCCATGGAACAATCACTGGGTCTACCAAGAGCCTCTTAGTGTACCTGGCTTCTATGGTGGTGGGGTGGCAGACTTCTGAAGATCATACTGGAACGTTATTCAAGCGGGATGTACCAGAGCATGTGCTGGCTAAAGTACCTAAGGAGTGGAATTACACAAACCTGGAGCCACTGTTGAAGGATGCTTCTTCAAAGTGTATGCACAGACTGTGTAGGATTTGACTGTGATGTGATTTTGAAGATAAGTCAGCTGTTCTAAATTATTTATTTGTCGAAGCTCACAGGTAACATTTTTTTCTTACAGCTGTCACTTCCCTAGTCATTCAAGCCATTTCCCTGGTCTTCACCAACCTGCCTTTGGTTATAGCATCTTTGCCTCTACCTGTTCGGTTTCTCTTTCATGAGGCAGAGAAGCATCTCTCTCAGCATGCCAGGCAGCTCCGCAGTGCAGGCTTGTTGGTCTGGGTTGTGCTTGGGTGTCTGATCCGGGGCCTGGAGGACCCAGACACACTTGAGCAGATGAGTAATTTTGCTTTGGACCGACGGGCAAAGGACCGCCTGGCACTGCTGGCTGAATGCCTGCAGGCTGCCATTGGAATACAGCAGAAGGTAAGGGCTAAGGCTGTTTTATTATTACTTGACAATGATATAAATAGTACTAACAATTCCATTCTCCTTTATGCCTGTAAACTAAAATAGATTAATATTAAAGGATTTTCTGTTTCTGATTCCAAAAATGTAGCAAGGAATCCTGTTGCATTAATGTATGACTTAAAAATATAAGTATTATATTGCTATTGCTGGTGTCAGCAATTTATCATATTCATGGCATTTATGATTTACCTTCATTGTGTGTCTGGTAGGGTGTCCCCAAACCCACAGTGCTCAAGGTTCTGCAGCTTCTGGAAGAAAAAAGACCCAAGTGGACTAACATACAACTACAGAAAGCTCGCAAACTGTGCTCAGACAGGTGAGACATAGAGAATTATGGTAGCATGAGCTTGATGCCAAAAACAATTGGTGCACATTATACTAATGTTTCCAGATATACAGTACAGTATGTATAAACATCATGAGCCTCAGTGTTGATCATTCATGGTCGGTCGCCTTCAACAAAATATGTAGAATTGCTTTCTTGAGCCTTTTGATTGTAAAAACAGTTCTTTCATAAAATGAATGCAAATTTCCTAAGACATTATTGTACATAGTAATTTATCAAAAGTAAAATGGAGGCTGAAGTTTGATGAAGCAGGAGGTTCAAACTCATCAAACTGATTGATGGTATATTTAGTTATTTGACATTCACCATAGATACTGAATAAAACAATGGATACAGCATGCCAGAGTAGAACTTTTTTTAATTGAGCATTCAAATTCTGATGTATTGTATCAATGTAATCATTTTTCAAGGAAAACCTTTATGGGCAAGATCAATGTATCTAAAAAGTGTTGTAGTAAATGATGGACATGCCATCCGACTGAGTGGACTGCAGGCTGGAGTGATGGGAAAACAGCTTTCACTTTGGGCTGATCTGTGACCTTTGGCTCAGCGCTCTGCAGCTGGTTCCCAGAAATTGTGTCTGTGGTTGCTCGCTTCATCATAACAAACTCTGGGTGCATCCATCCTCATAAAAAGGTGATTTGGTGGCCTAACAGAACATGTGCAATTAAAAAAAGCAGGATGAAATAAATAAAAACACTGACAAGATTATGCTCAGTTCTAGGAAATGTGGCCTGCTTCAGCTGACAGTAAAAGAGGATGTAATGGGAAGGAAAAAAAAGAAGAGACAGGGAGGTAGAGGGGTGGGGAGGGGATTGAGTGGAAAAGTGAAAGAAGAGTGATTATGTATCACCTGTCGGAGGCATTCAGTGGGATCATTACTATTCATTAAACTAACCTTCACAGGGAAGTGACGCCTGGCTTGTAAACAATCAGAATACAGTGAGAGAGAGAGAGAGAGAGAGAGAGAGAGAGAGAGGGGAGGGATGTAATAACTCCAAAAGAACTGGCACTTCGCTCACTGGCATCTTACATGCACACACACACACGTTGAACAGATGCAAACACACGCACACACATGCACGCACACACACGCAAGGAGTAAACCCTTCTACAATGAACATTTGCCCCATATGAGCCCTCCCACCTCTGTTTCCTCATCCCACTTTCCATCCTTCCTTTCCCAACTGTAACCCCCTCCCCATGCCACCCACCTTGTCTTTGCAAAGTAATTTGTAGAGGAGAAGATTATTGTTCTCCATCATGGTGACCCTGGCTGGGCTGACGGGATGCATACACAGATGAAGATGAATGCAGTTATTCCTTGGCGGAGGTCTGCCTCTTTCAGGGCACATTGGCCCTAATGACATGATTGATAGGCTGTCCCAAATCCGGAGGGGCCCTCATTAATCACCCTGCTGACTGAATCCAATCATCTGCTTCACCTGCACAGTGATGGACAGGAAAGGATACAGCGCAGGTGCTGACACGGATGCACAGCCACCATCGCCGACAACACCACCACCAGGCCGCCAAGCAAAAGAATGAGGGGATGTATGGATGAGACGGGACTCCTCTTTCTTTGCTGCTCTCAATGTCAAGCAGCCAATCGCTTCTTGACAGGCGACACTGTTTCTGCCACCTTATAATTACAAAGGGGAAGAGCGGAGGGAGAAAGAAAGAGAGAGAGAACAATGACAGGAAGTGTATGTGAAGGAGAAGGTTTGATGGACGGTAGTATCATATCCATCCATACAGGAAGGGCAGGAAAATGATGCAGGCGTCTGGCAGGGTTGCGGACTGCACATGCATAAGGACCTTGACACACAATTACACACACACGCATTCAGACTTAAAAACACATGCACACACCAATCATTTTTAGTGCACCAGCATCCTTCAGTTAAAAATCCCCCATGTATCTCATGAATGGTAATGAAAATATGGAAAATTATTTTATTATCTCTCGGTCAATAATTTTAATTTTTCTCCTACTTTCACCAATTTCTTCTTGCCAACAATTGAATGTTAAGTCCATTTGCCCTCTGGCATCAATAGTTTGTTTACAATTTAAAAAAATCATTACTTAAAACTCAGTTTTGGTTCATTTCTTTATGTAAAACAAGTTACAAATTTTATTCCAAATTCTTCTATGAAATATAAAATACTTATTTAGCCAGAGGTGGTTCACACATACTGGCTGACACCCTCCATCTTTCTTTTTCCTCCACTTTCTCTTTGCTCAATTCTGTGCTTTCCGTGCTGTCTTTTCATTTTTGGTCCCATCTCCTTTTTTTTTTCAGTGTATTTGAGCGAGGAAGGGAGAGTGGAGTCGCTGCGGCTGAACTGACTGAGCAGAAAATAGGCCTGATGCTGCTGGAGGTCTGCCACAAAGCAGGTGGCAGCGACTACCTGAGGCAGATCTATCACATCATCCAAGGCAATGAGGTAGGGAAACACTCCCTCTCCCCAGCAATTAGGTGGCTGCTGGCCTGAGGCTGCAGGCTGTTCAGGAGGGAGAAACAGAGGGATGAGGGCTGTTGCTAGTGTGCAGGCTGCTTTTCTGATCTTCTGTTTTTCAGGTGACCTCAAGGGTGCAAACCTACCGTGATTTCCTGTGTTGTACGTTCACCACATGTAGAGAACAGGGAGCCACATGGAGTTGTCATATTCAGTTTAGAGCTTATTCAGGAATAGCACAGTAGAAAAGAACATTGTCTTTTTTTTTTTTTTTTTTTTTTTTTTAAATCTTGGTAGAATTAGGCATTCATATCAGAAAAAAAGTTCAACAAATATAAAAAGTAGGACTTTAAAGTTAACAAAAGTTAACTTAAGCAAATGAAAATGTTATCATCAGTGGTAAACTCCAGGGTATATGATGGTGTACCTGCATAATTTTTAGTCAGCGCTGGGTATACTTCTAAACCCCCTAATGCGCACCATCCAGTAGTATGATATCTATCTACGTTCCAAATTACCCTTGTTCTAGGACAGTGAAGCCATGACCCGCCCTACTCTGCCTCTAATTGGCTAGTAATTGGTACCATCCCTGATTAAATTGGTTAACTTTAGTCATGAGGAGGGATGAGCCAATCAGAGGCAGAGTAGGGCGGGTCATGCCGAGGAAAATACAGTATTGCGTATTGCTAATTTACGCCAGAGCTAGTGCTCTGCTTACCGCTGGCTACCTCTGGAACCTGATTGGCCACCTCAGATGCCCAGTGCCACCTCAGCTGATTGACAGGTCACTACATGGCTCATTGAAAGATGCGTGATTATTAGAAATGCAAAGAAATGCAACGAGTGACACATATCGAGAGAACCTACTTTTATGGAATATATAATTTTGGGGTAAGTTTTAAGGTGATTTCCAGATGAGTCCGTGTTTTAAACTACTGACCATATGACTGCACATTTAGAGGAGAATGAGATTTTATCACCAAATAGTTCAACTATGCTAGTAGGCTAATGTCATGAAAGGCTAACTAACTATCCTACGTTTCCCTTGTGTTGAATACGTTTGGTATTCATGCAGCTGCTTATTTGACCAATAATACCTACTAACGGCTCCTGATCAAGTCATGATAGTTTTATAATAGTGAGAAAATGCTACTGATTTTTACGTAAACTAAATAGGAGGGGTAGACCCACTTCTCCAATGACCACCACTCACCACTGGTTATCATCATGTTTGGTGTAGAGTTAAATGTTTTTTCTGAAGAAGGGTGGTTAATGAACAAGATTGGCAGGGCCATACTCATATAAATAAGTACAAAGTATGTGTACAATATATAGAACAAACAATTGTCCCCTGATGATGCCAACATATTTGCTATATAATGAATAAGAAACACCTATCAACATATGAAGTTTCTGGAGAATGTGTGTGGTATCTACACTAATCATCCCCACAAAGAACCTGTAAAAAAAAACGTCTTAAGAAACAAGAAAAGCTACATGTGATTGTTTTAACATGCTCCTCCCATAAATTATAGACTTTCTACTACTTGTTTATTCAGTAAGGAGTATTATAAACACGTAGAGTGACAGACATAAGCACCATTCCTGCACTTTACTGCTATTGTTGGAATACATAAACAGCTATAACTCTGAATAGCAATTTGATAGGCTATATAGGATTCCCAAGCAACATTGCAGTTGCATTCCTGGCAGCTGAAGTATCTCCACTACTCAAGGTCGAGACAAGAACACGCAGGTCGGGGACAGACCAGGCTAGTGGTGAAGTGGAGCAAGAGGAGGTTCGGAGGCCATGTCAAACTGACGGATGGGAATATAGCACATTCACACCAGGATGCCCGTGTGCACACACACATATACACAGTTCTTATATGGCTCAGCTATATACTGTATGTTTTGTAAGACACCCATACCAACCAACTATGGTAAAGGTTACAAAATCAGAGTCAAAAGTGGACCAGTACTCTGAAAAATTATAAATAAAATCTAGTTAGTTTGATTAGAGGTCTGAGGAAAACTCAAAGGTTCATAAAGCCTGTTGATTTTATTGTTGCAGGTGAAAGATAAGTATTTTACCACTGAAAATGTTCTAAATGTTAAAATGCTGCATTCTGAATACCCTTAGGTATGCTCTCTTGTGGTTTGGTTTAAAAATAAATTAGTTCACCAAAGCATAACTTGGCCTATGATAGTTTTATTAAAAACATAACATTCTTAAAATTAATTTGTCTTTTCTATCCAATTCCATGCTGGATGCAGGAGCTGTTGATGTCAAAGCTGAATGGAAGTGTAGACTCAGCTGACAACGCTCCTCCCTTGGTGACCTTTGGCCTTAGCTCTGAGATGCATAGAGATGTTTCTCGTTTTAATCCCCTCCACCAGTTTGACCACATTGGCAAGAAGAAGCTGGATCAGGTGAGTCAAGATAAGGAATATAGGTTATTATCACAGCTTGCTTGATAAATACATCTGTGAATAGATAGTGATTATTAGGGGTTCCCAGTGTCTTAAAATTGTATAGCTACACCAGGGGTGCAGTAGTGATGTGGAAGGAGGTATCATTTTAACTTTCCAAGACTAAGAACATAATGTTGAAGGTTAGATACTGTTTGAGTCTCTGGTGAACTAGATGCAGTGGCGGTCTCTGAAGTTAGTAGGTCTTTCTGGGGCTCTGCTTCCCTATTCTCCATAGGTCGCTGCCTTTTCCATGCAGGAGTTAAGGTGGCAGGAAGAAAAGAGCACTGAAAAGGTGAAAAGATGAGAGAACTTTTCATTTTTATAAAAAAAAAAAAAAAAAAAAAGTAATGTTAAAGGAGAGTGCAGTCTTAAAGTGCACTTCTGTGGGCGTTTGAACTATATACCCTCTTACCCCAAACTTATTCCCAGGAGAGCCACCGTGATGTTCAGTTAATTGTTAGATGTTTTTTTTTTCTCTCGTAAAGGGGCTACGACACAAGTAGTTTCAGTGAAATGTGAAATCTGTCAGCTCTCCCCATCATTTTCCATTTTCTATCATGGGAAATACCACTAATATCAAAGAAAAAACAATAAACAAAGACTAGTATTTCCTCCAGCCATGCTTGTGTGTGTCTTGCTACTTTTTTAAAATGGATTAGATGTATTTATACATTTTTGATCCCTTGTAATGTATCTCTGTTGCTACTATTGTTTTTCAAGAACAGACACGTTTTAATCCTAAGACTTGGCCTGTTTTCGGCTTATCACAGGAGGCTGCATAGCTTTGCATAGAAACACCCTATTAAGAGAATGATTAAAATGCCTTCTCTGCTTCAGGTGCCTGTGTTGTTTGTCAAATAAAATGGAGGGAGGAGGAAAAAAGTTACATCCATCAATCACCTATGAGGAAGGAGCAGAGAGGGGATGGATGGATGGAGGGAACGAGTAGAGTTCTCCTCCTTTTGTCAATAAAACTCAGCCTGGAGTTAAGAGTGACATTTTGGCAATCAAAGCAATCTGATTTTTATTTGCTTTCCCAAAGTGGTGCAAGTGGCAAGTGTGTGTGTGTGTTTGTGTGTGTGTGTGTGTGTGTGTGTTTGTGTGTGTGTGTTTGTGTGTGTGTGTGTGTGTGTGTGTGTGTGAAAAAGAGTGAGAGGGTAAGAGATGGAGAGGTAGAAAAAGAGAGAGAGAGGGTTTTGGGGGGGCTGGCGGGGTGCCATAGAAGATGGAGAGAAAAAAAGCACAGCAGTCAGAAGAGTAACGACTCCCTCCCAAAATTGATTTATCTTTCTATAAATGATGGCTACATCCCCCCAAATGGATTTATAAATTAATTGCTGTCTTATTGGAATAAAAACCTTCTTGTGCGGACATGATTGATCGCCTCGTGTCAGTGGCCTGCGCTGGGGACCCCCCTCCTCCTTTGTTAGTGGGTCCCAGCTGGAGCGGTAATGCACTGATGGTATTAACCCTGATTAATAACTAACAATACGCTATCCTCATACATCAACAGAGTACCGTGGTCGAGTGGGCATGGGACTGGCCAAGGCTTCTGCCAGCCTATCAGGGCATGAGTCGGGTCACCTTCACAACTCTGCTAGCCAACAGGTAAAGCAGCGATATCACTTGTTACATTACTTATACAAATGGCTGTTGACAGCAGTGTGTTTGCACATGAAAATATGACTTTATTCACGTTTATACTGTGATCCCTAAAACTGACCTCCACTTTGCATCTGTATTTGCTGCATTAGTAGCATCTTTACCTGATAAGATAATGCATTTATTCAGGACAGGGTTTCTCTGGTTCCTTAAAAAGATGAATCAATCCAAAAAATTATAATTTTGGGTCTGAAACATATAGTATCCGAGAAGCTTATGTTGAAATATATTTCACATTGTTGAAATCTTCGACATTTTTAAAATGTCTTGAATACACTTCTGACGTGGCTTACAGTTGAACTACATTATCAAGTTTATGTTACTTGCGTTAACTTCTTTCCTACTGTTAACTGTAGTTTTGGTTTTTAAAACGTTACTATTAATTGTATTGTAACAAAAAAAAAAAAATCAACATGAGACCAATAATCTCTAAATGCAAACTTAACATCAGAGTGCACTGAGCTCATGGAAATATAGCTACCTTGAGGAGAGCTAAGTGTTTCTGGAAATTTTACTTTCATCTAATATAAATTTTCTTTTCCACTATGTAAAAGAGGTGTTAAATTACATTTATAATATATAGCCTATTTTTTTTTTAGCTAGATGAAACCAAGTCTGGTCTTGCCTAGAAGGCAGCTTAGATGTTCTTAACAATACACAGTATCAAGACAAAATTAGCAAAAAGCATTTACATTTGCTTTACAAAGAAAAAATACATCATGTTACATATAATAAAAGAAAATTCAAGGTTAATCAACAACAACTTCAGTATAAATTTCAAGGCAGTCACATTGATTAATCATGTGATCATACCTTAACATAGACTTAAATTGCAAATAGACAAAAAATAAGTTCTGACAGTTTCAGGTCCTTCTGTAAATCATTCCATGAAGAAAAGGCAGCAGAATCTGTTTTCCCCAGTTCTGTTTTGACCCTGGAAAGCACCATTTGTAGAATGTTCTGAAAACACAGAACACAATGGTCTTAAAATGTCTTAAATGTAACTTTTTGAAACCTGCAGAAACCCAGTGGGACTCCTGAGGCATGTTGAGGCAGGTTTCCCTGTAAGACAA
This sequence comes from Maxillicosta whitleyi, assembly GCA_029822895.1. Classification (NCBI taxonomy): domain Eukaryota; kingdom Metazoa; phylum Chordata; class Actinopteri; order Perciformes; family Neosebastidae; genus Maxillicosta; species Maxillicosta whitleyi. The sequence goes on from JAPSES010000219.1 coordinate 15,404,277, forward strand.
ATTCCCTGTTGACCTTGTCGTAAGCTTTAGTCATTAGGGATCATATGGCATAGCTGCTCTTCACCACTGGAGCAAAATGCTATTTTGTTCAAAAGACTACCTCTCTTGTGGCTATGAGTATTCTACCATGTGTGGTGAATTATGGAATCCTGCGTACGTCACCATGGACAAAATGTTTGATTTTGATAATTGAGACAGGTCTGTTCCTCTGGTCCTATCAAGGCCGTACAGCCCTGAAACAGTGAATTACTTTGAGATGGAAAAAGAGTGGTTATCTCTGATCTTGACCACCTGATTGAGGAGTTTTTTTTCCAAGTCCGCCAGTCCTGTCCCGTCCTCCCCTCCCCTTCCTCTCCTGTTCTGCTTTGCAACAGGCATAAATATTTATGCAGGTATGTGACACATATTAGATGGCAATACTTCAGGCTGTTCCCTGTTCTCCATTCACAGCTGTCACGCTGCCAGCTATCAGGGAGCCATGGGGCTACTGCACCTTGTCTCCACGCCTACGCCCAATCCATTCTAAATCACCGCCATTGTAACACACACACACCTTTCTAACAAAGGGCAAGCTCTGCATCTGCCAAGGACACAGGTCTAATAAGGGTGAAGTACGCAGCTCGGTACTCTACTCTGATGAGCTTTGTCGCCTTCTACCCCTCTCCACACACACATAGACACACTCTATTCTTCCTCCCCTTATATGCTGCTTTGTTGCATGTTAAAACAGATACTGTCATTGCTTGACTGAGCCAAATTAGTGTTGGGGCATTCATGAATAAAGCTGAATGAAGAGAATATGAAATCAGATAGGAGGGAGAGAGAAGAAGAGAGGTTGGACTTGCAGTTTTAGATTGTGAGTGACATGGTGAGAGAGCAGTCAGTACTGACAGGGGACCAAAGAGTATGAAGAAGGCTGGAGAACGTGCAAGTAGGAGGGGTTATACATTTTATAATTCACCCTAATCTTACAGTATCAAAGTGTCTGAGATTCTGTCATTTGCCTCATTAGCCTCTCTTTGTTGGGCCAGAGGAACAGATTTCATGGAGGATTTGGAGAATGGCTTTAGTTCTGCCTGAGATGCTCACACAGAGCAAGAAGTTCGTTTCACGGCTGGCGACATGTAAGCTGTCAAAGTTTTCCTCAGATCCATCTTAGACTCAAAAATATCTCAAGCTATAGAGGGCCATTTACAGCATAAGCACACTGATGTTGGATTCACTGATCCATTTGTTAGTGGAGATAAGGATAATGCTTTCTGCATAACTGCAGACTGAAGTGCCCAAGGCTGTTTTCACAGACTTCACAACAATTATTCTTTTTTTTAACTGCCTCAGCCTACTGGACAAACCATGGGATATAATCTTACGCACTTGACAATATTAATAGTAATGACACTGTCTTTATATTGTATAAAAATACCTATCATTCTGACCTTGTGATGTTCTGTAGTTTCTTTGTTATAAGTTTTAGTCTCCTTGAATGACTTCCCTCGGTTGCACACAGCCAGTAATTTTTCGCTCCCTGGACTACGTGAGTTAGCAATGTGGCCCATTGGCCTCCTATATATTGTTACAGTGGCAGGACAGTTATTGTGCCCTGGGTTTATATCACATTCTAATGGAGCAAGGCTATGAGTTAAGGGCGGTAGGCTTTTACACCAGGGCTGTTAAATCACTGTTCAGATGACTTCATTAGGAGAGCAGGATGCATGCTGAGACACTTGCACACACATAAACACACACACGCACACTTGCGTACACTTTCACCCTGCTACCTTGATAGTGTAGCATCGGGGCCAGACAGGAGGGAGAGTGGATTTATACAGGTGTGTGTGTCCTTCTTTGTCACCTGTCACTTGAGTTCCCTCAGCACGATGGCTCATCCATCATCTGCAGATTGAGCTTTTCAGCAGAAACCAGACTGATTAATACCATCCTAGGACCCCCAGGGTTGACTGGCTGACTGGCTGACCTGGCCTCCTGGCAGGCTGGCTGTGTGAATAGATAGACTGACAACTTGCGGGGCAGCTAACTTTTTGGCAAGTTATTAGTGAGCCGGATGGTTCTCAGGATGTTGGAGGTGATAATTGGGGGTTGTATTTAGTTGCGACAGCTAGGGTGGTGTTTTGTCCAACCTGTTGGTTTGGTATTTTCCTTTGAGGAATGACAGATCCTGAAAGGTGGATGGCTGATAGATGATGGATTAATGAACTGGGAGAGTAACAGGTTGAGTGGTCTGCTGTTGACAAAAACAAAACACAAAGAAAAAAAAAAACATGTGAGGCTTTTGAGAGTTAACCCACTGAATTAGTCCTTTATACACTCTACATTTCTACACGTATCTATATGCTTTTAATTTATAAATACATTAAATTAATGTTTTTCCCTCAGGTTTCCCGTTTTCTTGACACAACACAAAGACACCCTTTCTTTTCATAATGACAATTTACAATTTATACTTCCCCTATCTTCAAACGTCTCTGCTGTATTGGAAATGTAATGCACATGTAATGAATAAAATGTGTATTATACAGAATTACTGCATTACACACACTATTCAAGAATCAAGGTTCATTGGAAGTTTTGAACCATGGTGTATGTAAGCGTTATATCAACTTTCCACATGTGCATTCACTCAGTTTCTTTATCTCGTGTCTCTGGCAATCTAACAGCAAAGTTTCTTTTTTGTCACGTAGGTTAACTATATACTTAACATTTCACCTTGAGGAAATGGCACACCAAGAGTTCATTTTAATTGTTAGGTACAGATTGAAATGGGCCCACATTACCGTATATTTTGACTTCAAAATGAGCTGCCCTTTGTTGCAGAGGTGTGGAGTCAAAGTACTAAGTGAATCAAATGATACTGAATAGTTTCTCTTCAACTAGTGATCTATGAATGGTTAGCTCATCTGCTTTGTCCTCAATCACCCTTTGAAATCCTCTCCTCTGTTGTGAACACTTGTAACTCTGCCACAGCACACTTTTGTATGAAACAGTCAAAAGCAGCACAACCTCTTTGTAGGTTTGAATTAATGGTAGCAATACTGCCCCTTCACTTTCTTATATATAACTCTGTTTGTGTCACAAGGCCTTTATGAACTGTAGTCCTTTGTGCCATTTGTCTTTTCCATCCAAGAGAAATAAAACAAATCTTTGAAAATAAAAGTATGGAGGATTACCAAAGACTAAATATTTTTACTGAGATCTGCCAAGGTGACTTTTTGAGCTGCAGTGTTTGTGTGTATATGTCATAGAAGGTCATTTGACCTGGTTGATAAGGTGTTGCCAAGTATGAGAGATGAAGCTTTGTATGTCACAGGGCGGCTCCTCCACTCCATCATAAGGACCTGATATCATCCAAGGACATCCGCACTAATATCTACAACACAGGTCCAGTCTTCTGCATACTGTGTCTTGAAAACATTAAGGAATGACACAAAAGTGCTATTCATTGGGTGGTAATATGTTCAAATCTATGTCTGTTGTCTATGTCTGTTGTTCTATGTCTGTTATATATATATATATATATATATATATATATATATATATATATATGTATACACACACACACACACAGATATATAT
>JAPSES010000219.1:15408081-15418484 GCA_029822895.1 Maxillicosta whitleyi
ATATGTATACACACACACACATATATATACATTTCTATGTTATAGTATCCATTCCACATTGCACATTGTAAGTAAAAGTAGAAACATTAGCCGATCGATTTAGTAATTTAATATGGTGAGCTACACTGTAACTACTGAACACTAAAGCATTTCCCCTGCATTGTCTCATTGTTCCTGTTACCCCCCAGGTCCATAACAATAGCAGTTTGTGGAAAAATGCCAGTCTGTGGCATTCTCTTGCTTGAGCGACTCCTTAAATTGCGGCGATAGACGCTTGTGCTTTCAGGAAGTGGGCAAACGCCATCTGTTCCTGGGCGCTGCCATATGGCGGGCCTTTTTCTCAGGGAATAAAATAAAAACAAATATGTCAGAATGTTCGTCTTCCTCCATGGACGCTGATCAACCTGGGGAGAAGCTGGATCTCAGTGTGTCTGGATTAATGGTCTTACTTTACGCTTCAGGGAATGAGAGAGAGGGTGTGCTTTTAGTCTGGGTGTATTTTTGTGTGTGAGTACATGTACATGCCTGTGTGAGGGAATGCACACACTAATGCACATTCATGTACCTGGAAGTATTTCTAGAATCATTTATCTGACTTAAAGGGCGATGTTGTCGTACCATTTTGAGCAGTTGGTTGCCCTAGTCTTGAAAGCATTAAACAACACAGGAGAAGAGCTTCAAGGTTAGCCAGAGTGACATTTCATGGCTGCTGCTGCCAAAAAAAAAAAACAAGAACCGCTCTCAAGCCATCATCAGGCTCTCCATCTTGCAAGGCCAGAAATTCAAAAGACTTGTCACTTTTGAAAATCAAGAGAGTGTGATGTGTCATTGAGGAAGGGCTTCTTTCTTCTCTTGTCGATCCCCCTGTGTGTGTCCCCTCCACTGACTGACAGCTAGGGATGGGAGTTTGTGTTGGTGGAGACAGAATACATCTTTTGTCTCCATAGATATACAAGGTTTGTTTTGTCTTCGCTAGCCCTGGACAGCACTGACACATTGAGGTTTTCATTAGCCGTAAGCAGGTGGCGGGGAGAGGGACGAGCTTGTGCGCAGAAGTCTGTTTTTTTTTTTTTTTGTCCGCCTGTGTACACATCTGCACTGCACCAACTAGTATATTGTATGCATATCATGGAGGGTGTACATGTGTCTGCCTGCATGCGTGTGAATGTTCACTCTTATATTTCAGTGTGTGTGATATTTGGAGGTTTGCTCCAAAGGCGAATAAATCAGTGATGCCTGGGATAAGGCCGTGGCCCCTTCTCAAACTGCACAGACAAGCTGAGAGGCTCATTAATCAAACGGCCAGTCACAGATGTGATGGCTTCCACACAAACCGCCAGCAGACTGTGAAAGTCACATCCAACAGAGTCAACTGTCAGCCAGGCAGGCAGGCTGCACTTTTCCTCTCTCACCCACCCTCCCTCTTTCCTCTCTGTTGTATTTATCTCTCAGTCTCCCCTTACCTCCTCTCACCTCCAGCATGATGCCTTGGTGAGATACATCTGAAATATTTGTCTTGTCCCTCTAAAAACGAGCTGGAGGGTCGAGGAAAATCTATCTTCACAGATAGATTTGGTCACGGTCAAACCATTCTAGAGACATGAGACATCCGTCATTATGGTGTGTGTAGTGTTCTCTGTGTTTACAGCAGTCTACAGTGTGTTACAGTAAGAGTCAGAGTTCTTCAAAGTCTGAGTAGATTATTCTGATGGTGTCATTAAGGTTCCCCGACACCTGTAATTTAAAATGAACAGTGCACATAGAGATAAAATATGCTTTCCTGCTATATGTAAATGCAGTCATAGAAAATGGTTGCTCTGTGTAACTGCATTAATTAACATCGTATTTTAATAATTTCACTCTGAATGGGGTTGAAATATAGTTACAAGTTGTATACTTACAATAACAGTGCTGCTCATTGACAGAACTCTGCTGATTGCACAAACCACGCTATTATTTGGTTTATCTGGTCATTACTTGTGTATCAGAGACTCTGCGATATATCACGTTTTTTTTTAAATTTCCTTTCATAAACATTGTAATTTCGCATAATTTCATAAGAACAACTTCCGATTGTTCCAACTTTCAGCCATGGATGGATAAACACTTGGAGAGACTATGTTATACCAGAGGTACATGAAAAAGCCTCTTAATCTACTACAAAGCTCTCCAAGAATTCAGAATGGAAAAGAGACAAGACAATGCCAACCATTCCTGTGTAAAAATGGCAGGTCCCTAGGGTTTACAAATACACAGGGGCATACGATGGTAAAAATATAGAAAAAAACAAAAACATTGCGTAATCCCCTGAAGTAAGGGTTCATGTTGCTGCAAGAGTAAATTAAGAGAGAGCTGTTGGTCATATCCAGTGCAACCTAATTGATTTCTGTGTTTATAGCAAATTTTAGAATTACTCTGTGCTAAATTATTGATTGTCATTGTGAGGCCTGCATAAATGTATTGAGTATTATGTAAAAATTCAATATAATGATGAACACAAAATAGCTGCACTGATAGTAGTGTCACAGCACAGTGGTCTCTGAAAGTTTTTCCAAGCTTGTCACACTTGTTACCTTCAGGTACTTTGTCACCACCCGGACTTCATAAACTTTTGTTTAGACATTGTACCATGTCCACTGGGGATTTGTTTTTGTACGATTTCTCAACAAAATTATTTCCATATTTTGTTCTTGGAACCAGTTTTGTCACCCAGTTAAGATGGACTGGGACTCAGTTCAAGACATGGTGGACTGTTTGATGCTGTTGCCATGTTTCCTGCTGATCTACTAAGTTGACTTTTTAGCTGACTGCAGCAGTCCATTGTCAAGAGCCAGAATGTGACCGTCTGTTCCAGTCCATCATTGTATTCTCCTTTTTTTCCCTTTTTTTTTTTTGCAACTATGCTTACTCCATGTGCTTCCTTTATTTCAGACCCACAAGTTAAGCTTTCAGCTAACAAATCTGTTTTTTTTTCGTTTGCTCAGTGTATTGAAGAATTACACTGTTACAACTCACTATTGAACTGACAACTAGTAATGACATCTGTTTGCTGTGTGAGTACTGCAGTCACTACACTCATACAGAAATAATGGATGTGTTGATTTAGCTAATGATTACATAAGTATTAGTGGTTAAACATGTAGACAGATGTAAATCTCAGTTTGTATTTGTTTGTGTGTAAAGACTCCTTTGTATAGTAATTTATGTACATTTTCAGAGAGCCTCTCTGTTCTCATTCACATTAAGTCACTCTGTATATGGGCATCAGCTGAACACTTAAAACATAATGTGTATTTGTGCTGCTCTGTGACAGTGTGTGACGGTGAGGGTTTGTTTTGGTGGTACATCACGAGGTTGTATCCTGTCGCCAGGCTCATTAGCCCGTCGGCGGCGCCCAGACTGCCCCAGCCAATCGCTGCTCTCTGCTTGACTCTGCCATTTGCATGTGGTCCAGGAAGAGATAATTAGAGGGATCTCTGCCTGTCACTGTTAATCTGGGACTTAGTGAAGGGCTGTGACGCCGACATGCTGATGGACTGACACACACGTCTGCACACACACACAGTGTGGCGTCATACTCATACGCACATTGGCATGAGATGCACACGCTTGCACAATTTACTTCAAAAATCAAACTTATACAAACATCTGAAAACATGCACATTCACTCAAAGGGTCTCACTTATGGGTATGTCCCTACTTCTGAAAATAGGGTATTGGTGTTTTTAGCTTTTTAACATATTGCTAGTATAATTCTAAAATTTATTGGGATTTTGTTGAAATTTTGTCCTACAATTTATTGTACTTGAACATATCAGAGCTCCCTTTGCACTGGTATTTGAATTTTAGCATGTTGACTTAGTGGCTGTTTACACTAGTTGTACTATGCTGTTGACACAGGTTTTAGATCCCTGTTCAGACAGTGCGCGTGTTGCTTCCCAAACAGGCAGAATGCTCACTAAGCCTTTTGAACAAGCCCAGCTGTCAGCCTTATATACTTTCACACAAACACTTGCACTCACACATCCATACGCACACATCCCAACAAACATGTACATGTGCTCATACACTGGTGCATTCCTAGCCACACACGCTGAAAACACACTTCACTGATTGGCAGGCCTCCTGTTTTCTCATAATTCCGACTGATTTATCCAATCAATCTCACTTGGAGAGCTGCTAAAGCGTTGACTAATATTAAGAGTAGAACATGCGACAATTAAAACATCCTTCAGGTAATTACAGAGCTGGTTTAGCAGCAAACAACTGAAGCATTTTATACATTCAGCATGTTGCCTGTGTGTTTTATTTGTACCTGTTTGAAAGTTAATCAGAGGAAATGAGGTACATCTGTGAATACTACTTCCTTTAATGCATGTGTTAAATATTATGTAAAATATCACATCATTAGTGCAAATATTGACTCTGTTGCCCTAATTGAATATTATAGACAGTGTTTCTACTGTACAAGAAAATCCCATCTCATGTGTAAAAGGCTGGATAGATGTTCTTGCCACTGCAAAACCTATTTTCCACCCAAATGACAGCCGGCCTTTTTGCACTCTGTGGTACTGTTTAATGGTGCATGTTGAGAGAAAGGGTGAGCACCGTCACTGACCTCATCTGTCCTGCTATGTGACCCCGTGTCACCACTGATGGCACGTAATAGTTGACACTTGACTTTAGGGGCTCTTTAAGTGCCAAGAGTGCTGGGGCCCTGGATTCATATTCTAATGTGGTCATTTCTGTAGTCTGGGCTTCTACCTTTTGTCCACAGGCTTTCTCTACACTTGTTTCCACTTTTTCTGTTCTTTCTTCATGTCTCCCTCTTTCCCTCTCAGATGAATACGCACATGCAGTCACACACAGACACACACACACACACACACACACCAACACTTAGACCTACTCAGACACACTTTTGCAGAATTGAAATAGCTCGTCCCACCCTCCTGCCCCTGTGCCATTACAGGTAAGCACTGAGGTGCACTTGTCTTGACACTTGTCTTGACAAATCTATGGACAGCCAGGGCGAACACTCAGGCTCAAATTAACTCTTCCTCTCCTCTCCTCTCCTCTCCTCTACATGTCTGTCTTATAAACTTTCAGATGATTAGTCATTTTTACATATGTTTATTTTACACATAGGTGCAGTGTAGCTGTCCATAATGAAACCAGGTAGACTGCTTATCTGTGGCAAATTGCAAGTATGTGTAAACGCAGACTCCCTTCGCTTTACCTCCCACTCTCTGTTTTTACCCCACCTATATACGGCTTTCTACTCTGTGTTTCTTTCAACTCTTTCTCCTTTTACCTGCTCTGGCTCCCCCTCTCTCCTATCTTTGAGAAACCATCATGGGTCATGTTTTTCTGAGTCTTTGATCATTGAGTAGTCTTTCAGCATGTTGACTACAAGGCCTCTCACCTCCCCAGTGGTTGTTGCAAAAGAGGGGGCACACTTATCTGGCTTCTATGATGTTGATGGTTGAAAGCATTTGCTGATGTTGAAAGTGTGTACGTGTGTGTGTGTTGTGTGTATTCATGTGTGTGTCCACTCAGGAATGATGAAAGACTCTTATAGGTTGTGATCATGTTGCAGCTATATTGTAGTTATGCTCTGAGTTGGTTGATAAGTAAGATGTTCTTATGTACAGCATCTAACTGAGGAGGAATAACAATCATGTCATGATGCCAATACATTGCCAACAAGAAAAATATTATATTGTTTTAAACTAACTTAAAAGGTTGGAATTTTGATCTTCTACTACCCAAGTATTTCATCCATATCTATTTGTTCAGTTATTGCATGGAAAACTTCCTTCACTATGCCATAATGGGTTTGTCCTCAGGGCACAAACTCTGGTTCAAATAGAAAAAGCCCTTTTTTCTCACTCTTTACACATCTTGTGTGCAGACTATGGTTGGGTGTCTGAGAGCTTTGCTGCTCCATCCAACTGCAGAATTCTCCCCTTTGTAAGATGCAGGGGATGGCCTTGATGTGACAGCTTGCTATGTTAGCCCAAGTTGTTTTTGACAGAAGACAAAGAAAAAAGAAGGAGGGAAAGGAAAAAATTGAAACATAAAGGTAAAGCACTAGAATTTTTCTTCTGAGGTGAATTGCCTTAGCAGGAATCAATTCTTTCCCTCCTTCATTTTCTTGAGAAAAAAAGTCTTTGTTTTTCTCTCTATCTTAGTTTTGTCATGACTGTTAAGAACAGTCTGTTTGATTGAATTTGTCACTGGAGACATTTAGTGATCTTGATGGATTCTTTGGATGCAGGACCTAGGCTTGCTGGAAGCATCTTTTTTAGATGTTTTTCTCCTGTGACATTATGGAAACTGCTCTACCCTTTACAGCAGACTGAACAGGAGAGTAGTATTATTTGACATATTGTACAGTTACATGCCAGTCTATAAGAATGCCAATGACAATCATAGGAAAGGACATTTAGATTACTGTCGAGGCTCCCTGTCCTGTCTCTTCCTATCTGGACTCCTATCACTCCATCTGTTTTGTAATCTGTCTTCTCTTCATCTTGAGTTTGCTTTGTAATGATGAAGAGCTGGTCAGAGGGGTATAGAGCATTTGTGTGTATGTGTGAATGGAATTCATACGAACCTGGTATATTTGTGTCTATGCACGTGTATCCAGTTTGTCTGCCCTCTCTGACTCCAAGTGTGACCCTTGGGTTATACCTTGCAATCAGTCAACTTGCCGATCTCTCCTGTCTGAGTATTCCTCCTCCAGCCCTTTAAAAGTGCCCCTCTTATCACTGTGTGGTAGACCTTCCTTCTGCCCCTCACTGTTCTCAAGGTTAGCTTCATACCACAGCCTTTCTGTTTCCACTATCCTCTATTCACACACCTTACTGGTATTATCCCATTCTCTGCTTGTTACACAGTCTCATAAAGACACCTGGATGTGGAAGCTCAAGGTGAGCCTCTCCTAGTGTCCTCTATATAGTCTTCCATATAGTTTTTACCCACATCTGACAAAGGAGAGGAAGTTGAAAGGTAGCTAGAGTTCCCCTATCTGTTCTTTTTTCATACTTTTGTCCTTTTCTATTCCTCTACTCCACCTTGTCGTCAAACATACTGGCACAGAGACAAATCTACACGTATACCCTTATCCTTTAGGTCCTCAAGAAAAGTACTGAGGCTGAAAGTTAAGACAACAGCGTCTCTCTCCTCAGCTGCTATTTAACTCATACATATCAGACAAATGACAAATTAAAAACCTATATTGAGTATTAAATGCTTTGATAAATTGGGCTGCCAATTACTCTAAGAATGTTATTGGTGTGTCTTTGACATTAGTTCTGCAAGTCACTATTGCAGGTATGAACACCTTTCTTGCATGAGATATTTATACATGGTGATGGTGTTAGAGAGGGTTGTCTTTTAAATTCAACCACAGTGTCACGCAGGTGTTCACTATGATTGAAATCTTAACTGCAGTGAGGACTATAAAGGCTATAGCATATGAGTCACATCATTTTCATATACATCTAACCATTCAGTGACACTTTTTACTCTATGAGTGGGTGCATGTCATTCTAGAAGTTGCCAATCCCATCAGGATCACTCCACAAAATGAAGGTGAGCACTCAGAACAGCTTTGTATTAATTTGCAGTGACCCCTCTCTCTTAGGGGACAAGTAAACTCAAACCATGCAAGGGAAATACCTCTGTTACACTCACTATGTGGTCAAGCATCTAGTCACTACCTGCTTAGCCACCACTGTAGGAGTCAAGCATTCAGTCCTGGTCTTGGTATAGCCAGCACATGCAGTTGCCCAACTGTGGAGAATGTGGTAAAGCTGCACTCCTTTGAACATATCACTTTTTTCCATATCTCTGTAGACCAGAGCCAATGGTTTTTGCATCACTGATCTCTTAAATGTGCAGTCATCTTTGTAATGAGGGGTTTATGCACTGCGTACTGACAATAATATCCTAATGTATATAGCTGTCAGTGGACTGTTCTTGCTGACCATCTGATCACATCCTCCACTGAAATCCTCAGTCATTTGAACAAGGCTTGTTCTGGTTTTCCTTTCATATCACACAAATGTATTGGCATCACACACTGACCACAGTTTTTGATATTACATATATTATAGTTTTTCTCTATAGATCTGAATGTCAGTGGCACTTCAGACACTTTTCTTATCTAAATTCCACCCTATTGAACAGTCTTTGCAACAGAAGATCATGCCATTCTTGCCCCAGCAATGAATCCTCTTTAAGGTCACATAGGCATCAGATTGCAAATGTGGCCCAAATCTGATTTCCCCCCACCCAAATGTGACCTGTATCCAATCTGTTAAAGGCAGTTTGAACAGCATAAATTTTTTTTTTTTTTTCAAATCCAACCCCGGTTACTTTCATATGTAGTCTTAAATCAGATACTTATCTGATATTTTGCAAAGCAACTTCAGCCTGAACCGCCAGGTCACATTTATCCGACTATCAGAATAAACTGGGCATTGCTCAGTTTACAGAGCATGATTGGATTTACTTGCTCACTTCTACCATTGAGTGCACCTGTTTGGAAGCATCTACATTTGTGATCTTTTTTCACCTATTCATTGAGAAGTGATAGTTATCTAATTTTCTGGCAAAAAAAAGTTGGATTGTTTTTGCCTACATTTGAGTAGATCCAGCTTAGGTCACAGCAACAATGAATCAAATACTAGAACCCAAAAGGCTGTAGTCAGACACCAGGAAAATCAGATTTCTTTATTTATGACAGACTGTCTGCATGTTTACCAGCCAATCTGCATACATTGCTGTTATAATGACATAGGCATCACGAAGTATGATAACAGGGGGAACCCCTTCTTCCATGCAGCAAGATATCACTTGATGGGTTTCATTTTCTGGTACATTCAGTCCAGTTTTGCCATACAGACCTCATCCTTCCAGAATGCCAGCAAACAATTTATTTCGGCGTCTGTCCACAGACTGTTGGTCTCCATGTTGTCATCCATAGCACACAGCTAGTAGCAGCATGGATTCTGCTCAGCACTTCTGTTGCTCTTGATCTAATGTTGTCATTGTGTGTCACGTTGTGAGTGATGCAAAACACCAAAGATTTGAGCAGCCAGACTCAGATGCATCCGTAGAAATTCATTTGGATTCATATTTGAAGGCCAACTCCAACTGGGGTTTGGATCTGATTTACAAAAAAAAAAACTGAATTTGTAGTGTAAATAAAATCTGGAAAAGATGGATAGATTGGGGTTTGACTGAATAAGCTTAAATGTAATGTAAAACCTATTTTAAACATTGTTTGCTGTTGTTTTAAAGACAGTCAAAAGATTACAGCAAGATCCACCAGTTAATTCTTAGTTTTTCACATTAGGAAATACATTTCAGTAAGCCAAAAGGATTTTACATTCTCCTTATGTTTGTAGGCTATTCACATAACATTTGATAAGTGTCAACACAAGTGTATTTAAAGGTATACCTTAAATTGAAGAGGGTAGGGCCATATTACTGGCAGCCAAGAATGTGCAAATGAAGAGGTTTTTCTGTCATTAATCACTGTATGAATCATGGACACATTTTTATGTTATATTATTGTTTTCATGTCAACTGCCATTTTCTTGATCAGTTATACAAAAATACACATATCAAAAATATATATATCTAATTAGAAATAAAACAGGAATAAAAACTGTATTGAATATGTTTTTAATATTTCTGTTAATAAGAAACGTCTTTATTATTTATTTTATCATAATTTTAATGAAGAAGTCGACAAGTAGATGGGCACTATTTCCATCTCAGTATCTAAGCATGTTATTAGTCATACAGAAGCTTTAGATACATTACATACGTGAATCACCCTTTCGTCTAGTGCTGGTTGCGTACATGCAGTGGGAGGCCAGTGTGGGCTGATATCTGTCTCTCTGTATCTGTATCACTGAGAGCAGATATGGCGGATATCTCTGTCATCTAAGCATCTCAGACCTGACAGTACCGATCATAATCAGCCCCCCTCTGGCCTGGCTTTCCCTATTGCTATGTGTCGTTCTCTTTATCATTGCCTAACCTGTGTGTTATACCAGGTGTACTGTATCTGTTTTTTTTTTTTGTTTTTTTTTTTATAAATATATGGGTGTGGGGGGGGGGGGGTATTGCACCTTACTCTTCATGTCTTAACAACACCTCTCTTTCTTACTTTTTTCCATGCAGTAATGGTGCACTTTGGGAATATACACTATATGCAAGGGGAGTTGCTGTTGGGAGTGATTTTGCTGTTATTTCTGTACAGTGTTGTGTGTTTGTTTATGTGTGTATGTGGGTAGGTGGGTGTATGTCAGAGAGCATTTACAAAGGGATCAGCCCTGGGGGTGCCGATGCATCGCTGCAGTGGAGGGAGACCGGGGGTGGGG
>JAPSES010000219.1:15418584-15435758 GCA_029822895.1 Maxillicosta whitleyi
GGGGGTGGTGGAGGCGAGCTAGTTAACAGCAGATGTAGCAAACAGCCAACTAGCTTGAAAACCTTGCCTCACTTGGCTCTGTATTGCACAGTTCACTACTTATTTATTTATTTGGGTTGGGGGCAAATGTATGTTCAGTGGCATTGGATATCAGTGACAGGAAGGATCAAAGAGCGACACCACAAATGAAGCTGTCAAAGTGGCCCGACAGCTGGGTCCCGAGGCGAACATCCCTTCCTCGCACATTTTATTATGATCGCAGTGAAACCTCACAGCAAGAAGGAAGGAGAAGAGGGAAAAAAGAAAACCATCATCTCCCTACCAGAGAGAAAGAAAAAGAGACAAAACGAGCGCTGCTGTATCATCGCTGTTCATGATGGAATGAATTATGAATGTGTGGAGGGGATTAGGAAACAATGGTTGAAGTCAGTAGGATCCTCGCCTAGTTTCCTCACCCTCAGCCCAGTAACTAATTAGCACTTTCAACATGAGTGTATGATCTCATTAATGTGATTTCTGCTTATGTAACGTGTATACACGCGCACACTTACATACAAACACACACGCACGCACACAGATTGCGGTATTATTACATAAAGCAAATGAACATGTGAATGAAAATGTATTGTTTATTGTTTGGCTAATACACTTAGAGTGATGAATCAAATGCTTTTTTCATGTTGGGATTCCAGTAATGCTGTAGGTTTAGTTGACAGTGCTGTTCAGTGTTTAGGGCATTTACACCAGACTTTCCCCTTATGTCTTGCAATTATCTGAACAATTTGATAATGTGTGATGAATATCATCAGTCATGGTACCATAATGTCGATCAGTCCACAGCAAAGACAGTTACACTGTTGGATTCTTTATGAAATGCCACAGTGGGGAAAACATCTCAAGTTCATACTGGTGGTACAAATGTGTAATGTTTTAAAAGGCAGGGATATACTTTTTTTTTTTTTTTTTTTTTTACATGATTTTACACAGTCTATTTGTATAGTAGATACAATTCACATCAGCTAATTAGTATCCACACACTGAGATATAGGAAGAGGGAGGCAGAGAAAAAAGGGGGAGGAAGCAGAGAGAGGGTAAGGGTAGATAATTAGACAGAATTAAGCCATCTCTTTTAATCTAGCCCCTGAAAGAAAGAGAGAGAAAGAAAGAAGATGGGGTGGGGGGTTGGGGTTCTGGGGGTGAGGCTTACACATTCACCCCTCTGCTTTCTCTCTTGCTACTTCTCTCCCTGTCTGGCAGAGGGTGTGAATGTGTGGGAAAAGAGGGGCCTGGTGCCTTAGCCTCAGCAGAATGGATCAGCTTGTGTTTCTGAGGCTCTCGAAGTGTCCCATTGTCATGATGTCACTGCAACTCAAGAAGGCTGACCTCTGACCCCTATGGATTCATGGCAGCCCACTGCAGTACCCCCACACCCCCATCAGCTCCAAAAGGGCCAGATTGCCGCTGGGCGCCCACTAGGGGGTACCCAAGCCTTTTGCTGTGGAATTTGAGGTGCTCACTGCTTTATTGCGCGTAACTCATAGCATATTTGCCAATGAATCTGTACGTCTAAGTCCCCCCCGATTAGGGGTCCTTTCGCTCGCTCTATACAGCTCCCCTTTTTCTCACTTTCCCTCAGCCGCTGTTCTATCCTAGGCTACCATGCCTCTCTTTCTCTCTCTCTCTCTCTCTCTCTCTCTCTCTCGCTCTCTCTGTCTTTCTCTCTCACTCACTCACTCTCACTTTCTCACTCTCTACCGTCCTCCCTCCTACTCCTGCTGTATCTCGGTACCCATGAATATATCGAGCGCCGCCAGATGTCGCAAATACATCATCTGAGGGATGCGGTGGTGATGGAAAAAAGTCAAGGCACGTACGAGTGGGGGATGTGAACCGACTTGAGCTCTCTGAGTGTTTGTGTGTGTGTGTGTGTGTGTGTGTGTATGTGTGTGTGTGTGTCACTGTATGCCAGCATTCATGTGCATGCTAAAGTGTGTGTCTGTTTTCAGTGTGTGTGTCCGTGTGTATTTCTTCGCATCCGTGTGAGTGTCTCCCTTTGTGCGCTTACGCATGTGTGGAGGTCACAGCAGGTCAGCATATTGTCCCTCAGATGTTTGATATTTTATGTATAAGAGGGTGGCTAGAGTGAGAGGATAAGCACGTTCCTGACAGAGGCATCTCTCCGCCACAATCCGCTACCTCAGCAATGTAGAGCCCAGAGTCAGATCAACAATGGAGGGGAGCTGCCTTATACCCTGAGAGGGCTGATAGGAGGATGGGGTGTGTATTAAAGGTCCAGGACTGCTGCCACGGCTAGGGCTGCACTGTTGCAATAAATACCTTTATGTACGCACAAACATATGTGATGTACATCATGTAACAAATTACATCATTAATGTGTGGACCGGAGAAGTCAATCAATATGGAACCATGCCCAACATGAAGTTTTTCTAGTGTTGCAGGTGTGTGTTTTAGGGCCAGTCAGGGCAGAAGAGGGGCAGTTATGTCGCCTTGGAGAATCCCCAGAGTAGAGCTATCCCAAACAGCACTTCTCTCTTTCTCCTTCAGGGGGAAAAGTTTACTGCCAGCTTGCTTTTGTAGTCAGCCTCAAAAGATTTGCGGCAGTCAGCATTAAAAGGCACAGATCTAAGGAGACGCCTCCAACTGAAATACCTACAGAGGAAGGAGAGGAGGAGGAGAATAAGAGGGGGGCAAACTGATACAAACATTAAAGACAGACGTTAAATGCTCCTCTTTATATTGGCTTTGTACCCCAACAACAACAATAATAACAGAAATTCTAACTAACTAATCATCTTTTGGCACTTTTTTCTGTTAATTCTTTGATTCCCTTCTTTTTTTTTTTTTGGCTTTGCCCTTTTTAACACTCTCCTGTTTGTGTTCAGTTGTTGAAAGGTTGATTTCTTTATTCCCTTCTGCACACAAACACGAGCACACAGGCTGGTTACCAGGGTGATGATGTGGTGGATGACATCATGCCCTGACCGTGTTGTATAGTGGGTTGCGCTCTGGCAGGGTTCATGGGATTGTGGCGTGGGCTGGCGCAGCGCTGCTCACTGTGCACCCTCCATCTTTGCCTCTGTTTCTCTCCTTCTTCTTCTTCTCTCGCTTTCTCTCTGGGCTCTTAGCTTTGGCTTGTCCAGTGCGCCTTGTGTTCTCTGGGAAAAAGATTAATTATTCATCACACAGCCTCAATTAAATTTGAATTCGGCAGTTCAAGTAACCTTTTAGCATGGCACATTTATTATTAAGGCAGATGCTTTGGCCCTGTTTAGATTTAGAGCTTATCGGATTCTTTCAGCCTCTTATCACATAGGCAGTTTACTTGTGATGGCTCTGAGGCTTGGCCTTGGCTTGGCTTGGCTGAAATGCAGTGGGATATATTTTCTCAAACAGCTTCTGGTAAACATTTCTCACTATAAATTTCCTTTACTGAGGATATTGCGATGTAGAATGTACTGAACATAGTATTTCATACTTTAAAATGCATGGGACTTGTTGGGCATGCAGTGAGCTGCTTTCATTCAACTTGGCTTCCAGTTTAGGTTTTCACCTTTTGAAGTAGGTATCAGACACAAGACAGGGTGACATTCTGACCTGGATTTGGAGTTATAATGAATAGTTGGAAACTTCATCACATACAGATGTCTTTTACTGTCATGTTCTTTCATTTAGCAATTCCTGTGCTGAATAGAGTAGAGGGCCAGTAGCAAAAGAGAAGACTAAGAGTAGTGGGATTATATAGGAGAATGCAAGCAAAGATAAATGAATCAGATTCCATTTGAGACCAGATACACTCTCTTTGCTGACAAATATTGTGCTTTGTAACTGAAAATGATTACTACCATGTAACGACAGGCACAAATACAATAGTACAAGAAAATACAAACACTTACATTTACTCCTATACCAAATAGCATGGATCACTACGAGAAAAGATCACTACGAGAAAAGACCAGATGCAGCCTTGACGGTCTCCCTCCATGATCCCCTTCCCCCAGTTCCTGTCTCCCCATTTCTCTCTTCCTCCATTGGAGGAGGTGGTGCCTTTGTCAGGCAGGAGCACAGAGACCTCACAAAGCAAGGGAAGATGTCACAACAAACAAAAACAGCATAGTAACCCTCCGAAATCTAATCAGGAGCCATTGATTCGTGCTCTGAATAGAGACTGAGTACCTTGAGAGTGGCTCATCCAATAAGGCCATAGACAGCATGACAGAAGCCTTCGCAATCCAGCTGTATAGTTCCCTATCATTCTGTTCTCACCTTTAGAATCTACTCTATAAATCCAAAGATGTAACAATCATCACTCCACTCAAACATCTTCTGCTTTTATTTCACTAATTCATTTATTTGCCACAATCAATGATTTCTTCTTTCTGATTTGATGTGTGAGCACTTTTTTTTTTTTGGAGTGTACACTAATGGGTTCGCTTTGTGGATATTGTAAGATATGAGGCTTTAGTGCCTTAGTTTCTCTAACTGTGGTTATGAAGGATGTTTCGATCCAGCAATTAAGCACAAGGTAATCCTCTACTTTTCAAGTTTACCTTGGACGTTCGTGTTTGTCATTCTTAAATCCAACATTGGACAGCATGCATTTAACTAATGAAATAAAATGAGTAAGTACTTGTAAATGTTTCTTTTTTGTTCCCTTTTCGTCCCTGATACATTATCATCAGCGTTGTTTTAGCCCTGGCTTTCTTTTGTCATTAAGCCAGTAGGAAAAAAAAAAAAGATCATATTAACAATATAACTCTATTAACTCATATGGGAATCTGTGACATTTCAAACAACATTATTTAATCTATAATACGTGCATGCCCTTCTCAGTTTTTTTTTTTTTTTTTTTTTTTTTAAATCTAATGCACAATATAATGCAACAACTTTGCTCTTATTATTTGTAATGATACTTTGGCATTATATGATAGAGGTATTGATTTTGGAACCCACAGCATTTATTGTAGAGGTAAATGTTATTATTTTAATATTGGACTCATGCTAATTTAATAGAGCGTAACATACACGTCAAGGCGTGAGCCGCAGGGGTCTCTCTCTCTTTCTCTCTCTCTACCTCTGAGTCTTGCACAATATACAATAATTTGAGATAATGTCAAAGACTAGTCATGTCTATTTTCCAGCTTTGATGTGGCGGGATATGCTTCTGTGAACAAAGCTAGAAGATGCAATGAGATTTCTTGTATTTTAACCTGTGTGGACTGTTAATTACTTTGTTTGCATACAGACTATATGTTACTATTTTGGAATTATTTTCAGTAAAAAGGTGTGGGAAAAAAACGCCACTGAGCATCACTGAATCTGATTTTCCTGCTTTATGTCCCTCATACAGATCGGTACTTCCCTCCATCACTTGTTCCCTTCCCTGTTTCTTACTTCCTCAACTCATCATCTCAGTGCAGCATATTAATATTTCATTGATTATTGAAATATTAAAGGGAGCACCGGGCAACCTTTGCAGTGCTACAGAGTATTGTGGTCTGTATAGGCTCCTGGAGAGGTCAAAAGGTTGCAATCTTTAAAATTATGCAAGAACGGTTCTAAACACTGGATGTATACAAAGGAGTCACAAACCATATCATTAGACTACATCATATATGTGAAAATATGGCCATCATACCAACTTAAAAACAACAGTAAAAAAAATATCCCAAGTGACATTTTACAAACCTTCTGCTCCTGTTCATGTTTTTAATGAGACACAGGCCTAAAGATATGACCTGTATTACATAATACAACTTTGTAGTTGTCGTGTTCTTGTAAAAGTAATTCTAAAGGGTTTATTATGAAGATTTTTAGGTTAATAAGGGCAAATTTAAGCACTTACTCTAGTTCCTCAATGCTTCCGAAGAAGTAATGGCATTTTGATCTGCTCACACACGTTACTGTCAACACCAGCTACTCTGTCTTGCTTTTTATGACGACATTGTGTGATTTAACATTAAACTTTTTTAGATATTTGTTTTTGTGTATTCATAAATGTCTGTATCATAATGAACACTTGTCTTGCTCCACTGGGTGCAAGTCATCTGTTTAAAATTTACTTTTTACAGCTCATTTACTTGTTTTTAAGTACTTTATGGTCTTGCACTAGCGTACTTTAATGACATGTTTTCTGTGAGCCACTATGGCCTCTCAGGTCTTCTGGCACAAATGTTTTATTCGTTCCAGTGCAGCAGAAAACTTCATCAGGCAGCTTTTCGTTTTTATTCTCTGTGCCTTTGGAACAGTCTGCTGAAGGACTTTAAAACAGTTCACAGCACTGATATGACAGAGCATAAATTGAACTTTACCTTCACCGTAGATCTATAATGATTAGTATTTATTATATTTAATTATTTGACATGTTTAAATGTCCCATTTTCTCTTATAGATTTTAAGCTTTGGTTTTATTATTTTTTACTTTTATGTACATTAACATCATAAGTGTTTACTTGATGCGTGTTTACAAGTGTCAAATTGTTTACTGTCTTATTATCGGCTTGTCAGTCATCTGTAAAGGACTAATTCATATGAAAGGTTCTATATAACTAAAGTTTGACTGATTGATTGATTTACACTATACTTTTCAGACGGTGATGGGGTAGGGTGGGGGTAGCTTTCCTTTTCTTAATAGACTAGAAGATCCATGGCCTCTCAGCTGTTACTATGGCAACTGACCCATTTCCCTACTGCATATGAAAGTGAGGGTGAAAGCGCTTGAGAGAAAGTGAGATACAGGGTCAGACAGATGGACAGACACAGGTATAGTTGTCCTCCGCTCTCGACTCTTCTGCCGTATCTTTTCTCCAGCCTTGCTTTCTCTGTGTCTCTCTCTCTCCACCTCTCATTGAGCCATCTGATCAGCTGTATTAAAACAGGGACTCTTGCTGAGCAGGGTTGCAAAGGGCATCCATTCACTCATCGCAGACACCCTTCACTGCTCTCTCTGTGCGTGCGTGCGTGTGTGTGTGTGTGTGTGTGTGTGTGTGAGTGATTGTTAGTCCTTGGGTATTGTTTAGTGGGTGTGTAAAAACTTATTAGAGAGAGACGTAGGTGTGTGCACATCTCTCTGTGTGTGTGTGCTTACCCATGCTTGGACAAAGAGGTGGGGCCCTTTTTTTTAACACCCTGTCAAAGGCGTTACCAGAAAAAAGGAGGATTTTGGGGTGGCCTCCCCCCAACTCACAGATATGAAGCTGTCATGGGAAGAATAGCTGCATTCATTGAATGACACTTATTTTCTCCCACTTTACACAAGTGCAGTGAACAAAACAGACAGGAGAGCAGCTGAGGAAGACATTTTCTTCGGCTTCGTTGGCAATGACAGACATGCACCAATTACTTTAAGTCTAAGCAGACACCAAGAAAACTGCCATTCCTGCTTAAGCTTTGCTAATTCAGTTTTGTAAGCTGTCACTGTTTTTTCCCCCTTTTTTTTAAATTGCAGGTATTAGAATTAACCTAATACACTCTGGCTATATATATATATATATATATATATATATATACATATATGTCTGGACATGATCTCTTGACTCTGCGTCCATTCATACCAGTTACATTTATAATTGACATGCACTATAAGTTATAGCAATACTTTATGTTTTGCAGGTGTAACTCTGACTTATCATATCTGTCAAGGAAGTTATGTTCTCATCTGTTTATTAGATTGTTTGTCAAACCAGCATCAACAGAGTTATGCAAAAACTACTGCAATAATTTTCATGAAACTTAGTGGAAAGATAGGGTATGGGCCAAGGGCATGCCTATCACATTTTGGACGAGCTCCAGAAAAAGGGACAGATCCCAGATTGATTGAAGTAGGACCTTGGCAAAGTAAACTTTGTGCCAATCTAGTTCATGGAAAGTTTAAGGTGGTGTAGGAAATCACTGATGAACAGCAAAGTGGAAGTTATTTTAAAACTTTGTCAAAATATCTTGTATGAATTGATTTACATTGTGGAAAAAGGCCTTATTTTCAGGGGATGCCACAATGCATCAGTCTTTACAAACAAAATATGACATTTATTATCATATCTTGTAAGATAGACAGTATGGATAATTTAACTAAAATAAATTAAGAAAACAGTAGTTTTTTTAGTGTAGTGTGTGTTGCATTTGCTTTGTGTCTGATGTCAGAGTGACTTAGGTTTGGCACACTGCAGGTCAGTGAGCTAATGGACTGTGGACATATTTTTTTCTGCTTAATCTGAAGTCCTTCAAGGGACCTGCATTAAAGCAGTTAGGTGAGTTCATATAGTCTTTCTATTTGCGTACTGTCACTTTGCCCACTCAGGGTTACCTAATAGCTTGGCAACAATGCATCTCTCCTTCTATGCCATGTGGTTTGCTCTAATCTGACCATAGCTAAATTAAAAGTCCTTTTGGTACGGAAGTGGATGACAGTGTTTCCCCGTAGCTCACCTTGCCTCCCCCTGCCTCTCTCTGCCTCCCCTCTTGCCCTGGTGGCCCACAGCCCAATTTCCCACTAAGTCCAGGTGTCCCTCCACACAAGAGAAGAGTGCATCTTAATCAGTCCCATAGACACACACATGCATAATGCAAGATATGCACATGCCCAAGTAACACACACATATTCACTTGCACTCAACATAAACTCACAACCAAGCATTCATCTGTGCAAAGTCTAATTAAGCACGCACACACAGAGACACATACACAGTGCAAGGGGCACCCCACTGTCACCCTGCCTTATGTCTAGCAGTGACACTTGGATGACACCAGCAGCGGGATTATAAGAGCATATTTATTAGCCTTAGTACTGGCCCTGTGCAAGGCAGGGGCAGTAGTGCACTTACATAAACAGGCTCACACACATAAGAAAAGAACCTGAAGACTACGAAAAGGAAGCAAGGAACAGAAAAAAAAAGACAATTAAAGCCCATTAATTATGCAATACTTAGATGGAGACAAAAGCCCGCTCAGATCGGAGGGAGATGTGGATTAAGGTGTTTAAATCTGCACTCTAAGTAGGACTTTAGGGCAAGTACAACAATGACATATAATAAAATAAAAAATACTTTCGGTCATATATTCAAATTGACTTGGCTGGTGGTTAGAAATACTTTTTGCGAGTAATTTTATTTTCCTTATCTGCTTTGCATTATGCTAGGAGACAAGTTTCTCTTCCATAAACCTTAACACTGGAACGCATTACATGTCTCATGTTGAAATTTAGAGACAAGTAGCAGATAAGGATGAAAGGACTTCGGTATTTAAAGAGGAAAATTGTTAAAGAGAGAAAACAAAGATGTGACTCACTGTTGCCATTTCTTTCCTTCCCTATCCTTATTATCCTGTTTTGATGCTTTAGGGAGACAAATGAACTTCAGGTGCCTCAAAATCTCTTAATGAACTCTCTTTTACCCCTCAGCCTGTCCTGTGTACACTAAGCTGGCACAGCAGAAGTTACTTTATATCGCTTTGGTGTTTGATTGGCTCCACTGATGTGAACACACATTCCATCTTATGTAGGTGGAGGCCACAGAACTGAGTGGGTACTTTATAGTACTGTGGGTGCACAAACATACACATTTGCACATGTGTACTGGTGCAGACCCACATGATGCTCAATATCATTCAAGCCTCACACACATAAATCCCTCCACAACCAGCTAGCTACCAGCAAACACATGGTGTGTACGCATTTGCTAACATCCACACATTAGTATGTATACAGTTCACTAAATACACTTCAATGTTAGATTTAAAAAAAGCCGTCTGGTTCTGTCTCTCTCTATATATTTACATTTTAACCAACAGGCTCTGTATGAGCTTGTGTGTTTTTCTACATCAAATAATCACTTTCTGATTATCTAACTCAATGGAAAGACAAGCACCAAACAAATAGCATGGGGCATCTCCTCCACAAACAAGCCAAATAGATTTTCTGTTTAGCCCAGTCCTTTCAGTACCCGAGTCGTTTCTGTCTGTTTTTCTGTCTCCCTTGCTGCATGTGTTTTCATATGTGTACATCTCAAGAGTCATCCAAATTACTTCTGTTTAAATGTACAAAATGGACCAAGTTGTTTCTTTCATTCTCATCCAGTTTTATTGAAATTTGTCTTTCTTTTGGTCTGTCAAACAAATGGCCATAACATATTTTATCAACAAAAGCTGCTCAGAAACGAGATGCTGAAGAGTAAATCAGTCACACAGCTTTCACGTTGATGCACAATGTTTTATTGTAACATAAACCAGAATCATAGGGAGAAAAGAATGGAAGCAAATATCAAAAAGGCATAAAATGAGACAAATGAGAGAGAGTGGCCACTTCACTAAACAGCAGACGCAAGAACCACGAACATGAGGAAAAGGAAGCAAATGAAGAGTGACATGGATTGGAATAGAACATATGTTGGGCTCAAGCAGCACAGCTAGTTTTCTAGTTTCCTTGAGGTTTTTTTTTTTTTTTTTACATTCATAGATCTATATGGAGTTGGCCGGCTGGCTAGCTGGCTGGCACTGTTGGCTGCTCAGTGGTCCTGAACCAGCCTATTTGAAAAGCCTGATGTGTTTTATTTGGGCCTGCTTCACACTGTCATCTGCACTCAGAGATGGGATGTAATTGAGAGTCAATTCTAATTTTCACGGAAGCAAGTTGTGGTAAAGGAGAAGACGATCGGGCACTGCACATTATAGTGTAAGGCTGTTATCGGTGGCAGTCCAAATGATAACCTCAAATTAAAAATAACTAGGCTTACATTATATATTTAATTATATCATTAATTATATCAAATGATCTCAGCCATTGTTATACTCAGAGGTATATGCGAAGTGCTGGATGATGTGTGCCCTGGGCAGGGCTCACAGGCTTCAGTGCGGACCTCAATACATAATTCTACAAGTAATACGACGGACATGTATGTGAGAAAGTGACCCCCCCTCACCTTATCATTGGTCGTTTCTCAGTACGTGTTCTTATCTGTTCTTCGGTTGTCACGTTCTTGTGAAACGTCATCAGTCATGGTCCAAGTACTGTTCCATTTAAGTTTGCTTAAACCAAAAATTAATGGAATACCAAGAAGTTGTTCTTATCTGCTAGATTAAACCAAGGATGCACTGGTTGGTGACTGGGGTAATCTTGGCGGGCAAATATCCCAAGATGCACTTCATGCTATTCTCGAATGCTACAACAACTTATATGAAAACTTAATTCAGAAATGTTTTTTGACTAGGTGACCATAATGAGATGATGATATAATGTTAGAACATGAGCGAGAGGCAGAATAGCGAGAAATACATCTTTATTATGATATGGGATTCAACGAAATGTGTTACAGTTTTGAAAAATATACAAATGTATAAATGACATGTGAGTTTGTGATGATTTAAGGAAAATATGTTAGGGAGCTGATGGAAGAAATACAGCAGAGACAAGGAGGAGAGTTCACAAGAACACAGCCATCCAATTACAGAGAGATCTTTGGAAGTTCATTCTCTGGGACCGCTCTTACCAAGGCTGTATTCACAGAGTTCGTAAGAGATAAGACGTAAGACTGTACTCTGCATTCTTGATATTGAGAAATGACCATGACTATGTGCCCCCCCAAAAAAAGAAAAAATTTGCGACTGGGGTGGGGTAGGGGGAATGACGATGATGATATGTCGGACGAAAGGGACACAGACACCCTCTCTCATGGACCTCAGTCCAATCTGCGAGCGGGGGACATGTGCCGAATGAGCTATTATATTGTGATGTACAACAGTAGTCGCTAACGTGCACACGACCATGTCACTTGTGCCCCCCCAGGAGACTGACGGCATCCTCCAGGCTGAAGGCCACTGTTCTACATCACCCATGGTATTCTTTGTATTATGATGATTCCTAGCACCAATAACTACATACTGCACATTTGTAGAGCATTACTATTTTTGACATGTCAGTGAACTTTTTTGTTAATTGTTGTCTTCTTTGTCCTCTCGTCTCCTTTAGCTAAAACACATTTGGATTATATATTACTTCACTGAAATGAGCCAAATTCAAGGTCACTTTTGCCAGTTATCTTTTCATTTCTCTCAGTCTGTATCCCTCATTCATTCTTTCCTCCTCCTTTTTCACTCGTACTACATGTGATCTCTCTTTGCTGTTCATGTCATGGATATAAGCAGAAAAAGTCATTTTTGTGTCAACCGCACTGAGAAAAGAGGAGAAAATGAGGCTGCTCCACATGTGTCTGCTGTGTTTTCTGGTAAATATGCCCAACATGTAGTAAACCTTGGGAAACCGATAATAGCTAAAAAGGAATACTGTGGTTGGGAGACTAGATCCCTTTAATGGTACCATCTGAGACAGTTCTTATGTGAATGTGTGTGCATACATGTGTGATTGAGAATTCGTATCTGTAAATATTTATCTTTAGTCTAGTTCTTTAGCATAGATTGAATGGAGCTATATATTTTGCATACGACTGTAGTCATGTATGTTGGATATTAGGGGACCAGTAGGTCATTGCTACAGTGTTCTGACATAGCAAACACTCTGACACTCATGTGTAGCCCACTCTAACAGATTGCCAGTGAGGCTATGGAGTTACAGTATGGCTCTTGGGTTAGGTAGGGAACTGTACAGTATGTGCTGGGGGCAGGGAGCGGCTCAGCAAGGCAAGGCCCTTCTGTCTCCCTGTCATCGCCTTGTGCCATTGGGGGTTGAAAGTGCCAGTGTGTGTGTGTGTTTGTGTGTGAGCGATGCAGTGATGCGGGTGGGCGCACAGCCGAACGGGCACTTGACTGGCGCTGTGGCACTTAGCTTGCGCGTAGCTGCGGGCTTGGCTGTGCTCCAGGTTAACTCGGCATGCTGTGAGGTTTTTTGTATCCATGTGCGTTGGGTGATGTGGCACCAGATGCCACTCAACGTATCCAAATCCTGTTGACATTTGGAGCGTGGGCAAACGGGCACACAGGAAGGAAGCAGCAAAGAGGAGGGAAATTTAATTAAGATGAACGGCATTCTCAGCCATTGTTTTGCTGTGCTGTGTGGTACCAGTCACATATGCAAACACATAGGCTTACACAAACACCGCCACATACACAAAAGATCATGTGAACTCACACATTTTGTCACTGCATGGACTGTGACATAAACTGTATGTGTTTTTTTTTGTTTTTTTTACACGCTTTGTGGGAAGCTGGCTGATAAAAGGAAGGTTTAGGACAAGTGAGGAAGAGGAAGAGGAAGGAGTGAAGCATAGAGAGAAGTTGATTGAGAAATGAGCTTGTGTGTGCATGGATGAGGGGGGTAATTTGATTAAGCAGGCTGGCAGAAGGAGGAAGAGGGAATGGTAGGGTGACAGGTTGGTGCCAACTCCTTCTGGCACGGCCTTCACCTCTGCTCCTGACTGAGAGGAGATGGCATTGGAGCGGACACTCACAATATTTGGACTGAGCTTCAAATGTAAGAGTACAGGAAAGGGTCAGATTTTGATAAAGAAAGGAGTCAAAGGAGGCAAGTGTTGCTGAGGAGGAGAAAAAGAACAGATGAAAAGGAGAGTCAAATGAGGATTCAAAGAAAACTAGGCAAGATAGAAAGGTGGTGAGTAGGTGGTGATGTGAGGAGACGCCCAGCAGGAGGTGAAAGAGTAGGAGGTGTTGTATAAAGGGCAAACCAGTGGCACCATGTTAGAAAACCCCCATCACAGTTTTTAATAAACTTTTCCACAATCAATTTGCCAAATCTATTTTTCTACAGATAAAAATAACACTTTCTAATCACTTTATTAGGGTGTTATGTGAACACCCATGCAATTCTGGTATTTCTACATTTGTTGTTTTTGTACTACCAACACTATGCAGCACTGGCATCTTGTGTTATCTTTACTATTATTTCGTTGTCGCTCTGCTCTGGCATCCCTTCATTTACTTATTTTTCTGTAACTTCATTTATGTTTATGCCACCTGCAGTGTTAGGATGCTTGCTTTTGAAATATTAAAGGTTGCATATTACTTGTTATTCTTAAATATTTAAGTATAAAGAACAAGTAATAGGTTATATAAGCCTTTCTCATATCACAAAGAAAATAGTGATGAACTTCCACATCTGAAAGGCAATCCTGTCATTCCACCTGCCAAGGTATAGTCAGATTTTATCTTCATTTTATAAACTTTATACTGATAAAATAGATTCAGATGTAACCCTTTTGATCAGTAAATATGATGTTATTTTTTTCTGAGAAAATGTAAACATTTACATTTGGATTTAATGTGCAATATTACTCTATCACATGTGCCTGTTTATTTCCTGGCACTAGCTAACTGAGTACGTTTTTACAGTGTCACTTCGCAACAAGAAGGTTCTGGGTTTGATCCCTGCGCTGGCCGGGTGAGGTCTTTCTGTGTGGGGTTTGCATGTTGCATTCATGTCTTTGTGGGTCCCCAGGTACTCCCACCATTCAAAAACATGCACCTTGATAGGCTAATCGGTCACTCTAAATTACTCTTAGGTGTCAATGTGAGAGTGAATAGTTGTTCATCTGTATGTGTCGGCCCTGTCATGAGCTGATGATGCGTTCAGCGTGTACTCCCGCTTTCAGCCTTTTGGTAGCTGGGATAGGCTCCAGCATCCCCATGATCCTGCAGAGGATTAAAGGGATAGTTCGGGATTTTTGACATGAATCTGTATGACATCCCCGTCATCAGTGTAGTACATCCACACTGACTTACCTCCAACAGTGTCCTGTGAGCTGAGTTCTTGTCCGGTTTTGTTAAAAAAAAAAAAAAAAAAGTAGTCCGGCAAGTTTACAGGGTCACTAAAATAAAAACGTTTTTCTTCTTAAAACAGCATGTGTTCAAAACAATGATTTATTTACATCACAAAACTAATGTCCATGAAAAAGTTACCACCTTTTCCCTAATTAGTATTCTCTGGATTTTGCGCTCACTGTTCATAAAATTAAATGCTAATAAACAGCTAAGAAATGTAAAACAGCCATGCACTGTTTGGGAAAACAAGAATTTACACATTTGAAGGAATGATATTTTGCTTTTCTAAATGGAATTATGCATTTTAAAACATTTCCCTGTGGTCTACATAAACAGTAAATGCTCTGCTTGGGGCTCAATTCTTCTTTAATTAAACTTCACAGGTCCATCTTTAACCCTATTTTTAACTAATGACACCAGAAAGGTTGTATTGAACGCTGGTCCAAATGCACATGAGCCTCGTCACACCCTACCCACCCCCCCAGGTTGTTGACCATGCTTTCTGTCCCATTTAGCTACTTGTTTTCCTTTATACAATCCACAACTGAACATTTTAGGTAATCAGCTTGAAGTTTGGACATATTTTCAGTATGGACTACAACTGCAGCTGATAAACAATTATGGTGTACTAAGAGAAAATTGTGATGTAAGTAGTTATAGATGTAACAAATTAAGCAGAAATTAAAACAGGTTGTAGAAATCCACTCGATTTTTGCCAGAATTACTGTAAAGATAGCTTTGCAGCACCTGGAGCTTTCAAAAGCAATTTTTTTTTTCAACTATTAGGGTCCAAATACACAAATGAATGTACCAAAGACTAATAAATTTAGCAAAATATGACCACTTTAAGCAGATAAAAACTGTTTTGCATTTTCACAAAAATAATTTTCAGTGACAAAAATTAAAAGAAATGTCCAAGTCACTAATGTAAGGCGGACACTATCACCACCAGTAATAAAAATAAATATAATGAATCTCATTTGTATCAAAATATTTCACAGGATGAACATTTGTGATTTTGAAAAGAGCTGACAGGTAAATATTCCCATAGTGAAAACATTTTCATGAATGTTTACATGAAGTATACTACGCTGGATATTGAATAAAATAGCATGTAATGCAGTGTGGGATTTTGACCTGAGTCATACTGTATAAATATTTGCTAATTTGTTGGTTCAGGACAATGGATTGGAAGTACGGGGTCCAGGCAGCAGGAGACATTGTACAAAATGCCACATTTGAGCAAAATGACAAGTGACAGAAAACACCACAGATACAAAACAAGTGTTGGATTTGATATGTAACAAAGTAACTGAAAATGGAATGTCCATGGTTAGGGATAGAACAAGAATATTACACAACAACAACAACAAAACAGTGGACACAATGTAAAATATCCCAATATTTACTCTCAGTTCAAGTAGGACATGAACATTTCTCTCCAGTATTTAAGCTCACATGTTTGTTTTTCCTTCATATCCATCCCTAAACGTGCCTGTGTTTCTTTACCATGCCCACACTGTTCAGTGTGTAAAATGGCAATACTGGTCATTTTAACCCCTACAGTAATCGACCAATGTAACTGTTTTTCTGGTGAGGTTGGGCTGAGGAATATACACAGCCTCATTTAGATGCAGAGGGCTGGGGCTGACGTCTCGCTCTCAGGTCTCACAATAATTATTTTAAATTGCTACGAGGAACACAGGTCCTGGTGGGATATATTACCTCTTCTCTAACCAGAGATGAATTTCTCCATCCACATACATACACTACAACCTCCTGGCTACATATATATTTATATATAATATATGTGTGTGTGTGTGCGTGTGTGTGTGACCATATATGTGTGTGTGTGTGTGTGTGAGGTCATAAACACAAATGCACTCACATGCTTACACATGTTTGCTAGCACACATTGTTTGTGTGTGTCTTTTTCACAGGGTCAGTGTAATGTATATATTTCAAGAGGGGCTAGCATTAATTTTTGACATGAGACAAGGTCATATGGCTGCATCTGTATAGCCTAGACATACTGTTTGTTCAGCTGTTAGGATGCTCTGCTGAGTGGATGTGCTATGACTGCTCATTTATATAAGTGGTTATTTTGATCATATATTTTGACCATGTTTCCCTACAGACCTGAGAATCTACATACACATAAAGAGTTTGATATAGAAGCAATTTATAGCACTTATTAACTTGGATTACACTTTGTTTGGTTTGGTTGGTTAGTTGTTTATGTCGGTGTGTTGTGGATTAATATACATGTATTTTTTCCCACCCACACCACACACTTGGAGTTTAACTTGTTGTGTTTTTAGCACAGATTTGAAACACATTTATTTTACTTTCTACCCACTGTGATAAATGTGTGTGTGTGTGTGTGTGTGTGTGTGTGTGTGTGTGTGTGTGTGTGTGTGTGTGTGTGTGTGTGTGTG
>JAPSES010000219.1:15443760-15457509 GCA_029822895.1 Maxillicosta whitleyi
TGTGTGTGTGTGTGTGTGTGTGTGTGTGTGTGTGTGTGTGTGTGTGTGTGTGTGTGTGTGTGTGTGTGTGTGTGCCCGTGTGTGCGCGCGTGTGTGTATGTGTGTGTATGCACAATGTCTCTTCCTATCCTCTAAACAGCGTCCAGGTAGCAGTGTGTGAGGGTGTTGTTCACGCTGGAAAGAGATCACTGGCAAGTGTGCCCAGAGCCATCTGCACTAGACCTTAGACTGCAACATCTGTGGTTCTCTCACACACACACTGGGCCCATCATCATCCCATGAGGAGTATACACTTCTATGTTGTCACACTCCTGTGATGATGTAGCTGTCATACACTGAGCATATGGCACCAACCCTTCCCCCAAAACCTTAAGATCCAACGTCAGATGTGACAAGTTATATAGAATTAGCCTCAATTCTTCTGCGTAATAAAGGATTGTTATTCACATTATGCTGAGGTCACTGTCATGGCGACTGTCAAATTAGGGGGCATTTTGATTTGATGTAATGATGAGTGATATTCAGTCTGCAGTTCAATAAAGACTGATTTGTAATGGCTATGTTGAGCTTAGTCGATAGCTGAGGTCATTCAAAGCGTATTCTCCCACCTTTGGTGTCATGATATCTCAGAGCATACAGCTGATAACAGATGTATACAATTATTTCAGTCATATTTTAGTCTCAGTCACTGGCATAACTATGCATTGTATACATTTACAGTATCTAGTCTGGTTAAATGTAGTGTAAACTACTTTATATATCATTTCTAACATCAGTCACATGGTAGTTCAGTAGTTTCATATTAAGAATCAGACCCAAATATCTACCATACAAGCCCATTTGGCTTAACACATGTTAGGGTGTCACCATCAGTCTGATGCCATCTACTTCAAATGACTTGAACAATGGAAGCTGAGTTGAACAGCTAATTAAAAAATGTCTTCATAAATGATTTCTGTCGCAGTTATGCTGAAATCCACATTCCTTTTTGTTTCGTTGTTGGCATCACCTGCATTACACCATGGAGTACCACAAACCTACTGTGTATATTATGTGTATATAGTGGTAACAGTTTCAGTGTGTGTGTGTGTGGTGTTTTAGAGTCTACAGTAGACCTTCAGACAGAGACTAATCACCTCTCTCTAGTGGTGATTGTATATTCGAGGGCTAATTTCCCTGTTACTTTAAGGGTTGATTTGTCTGTTACAAAGATCTATTGTTAGACTTTTAACTGTGATCACTATTATTAGGACATCAGCTGTAAATGAATAAAAGAGGTTTTGATTTTTCTCTTGACTCAAATAAGACTACATCTGTCGCAACAAGAGCAAGTATTGTGGTCATTATCATTTCCTAATATCTACATTTTTAAGCTATAATTTGACTGTTCAATTAATTTCCCTATTTTCCTCTTCATTTTTCTGTCCCTTTTTAATCTCCTAGCTGATTTCATTAGCTGTTAGAAGTCACTAACTCTTCCTTATATCTATATTGCACGTATTCACAAGCCATGTTTCATTTGGTTTCATTTACAATTCTCACAAGTCTCTAGTGTATTATCGTAAGGATGTCTGAATTCCAATTTTTTTTTCTTTTTTCTCCCAATCTCAATCATCTAAAACTGAATTACTGCCAAGTCCCAGTCTGATATTAATATATTCCAATATAATACAGTTTCTCAGCAGACAAGATATTTGACCATTAAAGCTGGCCAAATTTCGGTAGGATATGTTTCCAGCTGAGTAGGTTGGCATTTAGAAACTATATCCTGCATTAGAAATGCCTTTGGTGTTTTGTGTTGTACGTGTGTGTGTGTATTTTTGTATCTGTAGGGACTGCACTAGCTCTATCTGTTTTAGCTGAAAGGTTTTAGGATTGGACAGCTTGTCTTAGTCTGTAGCATGCACTACAATTTACATGTGTTTTCTAGCCACTGGCGATCCTAGCAAAATGTCACAATCAAATATTTTTAAAGTCACTCACTTCAGTCAATTTATGCATCATTAATTTAAAAAATGTAGGTGCTGTTTATTTGTTGTTAGAATTAAATTGCATTGGTGTAATGCAGCATAGATTTGTGTCTTTGACAGCGAGCACAGTCATTTTTTTGTAACTTGTAAGTAAGGTAATAATTCAAAATGGTTCAGGTTTTGTATAACTGAGTGAAAAGTCACCATTATCACCGATGGTAATTGTGTACATAATCTCTGGAAATCCTTTGTCTTTCATCTTAATATACCAAATGGGTTATACCACCAGTTGTTTGTAATGACACCGAGGGTCCAACCCTGACTCAGTGTTTGCCACTTCTTTCCCCTCCAGCTCTTCATCCACCCCCCACCCCCCTCCCATCCACACTCCTCTAAAAGTGAAAGTGCTGATTGCTTTAAAAGACCATACAGACACGTTGGCAGCCATTATCTACGGTTAGAGAGGACCAAGTAGAGAGCCAGGCCTTTTATCCCAACGACTCTTCTCTCTCCCTCCCTCCCGCTGGTTTGTGTATGTCAAAGCTGCGTAATTTGGCCCAACGTATGGCCCAGCGTGCCACAGTTAATGAGGAGCTGTTTGAGAGTTAAACGCACATGAATAATCATCTGGGAGCTGGAGCTACACAGAGAAAGAGAGTGAGGGATTTAAATATGAACACATGTAGAGACAGAAGAGGGACTGACTGATCAGAGACAGAGTGCATAGAGACTTGTAATGGTCACTCTAGTACAAGCCCAGCAGCAGCAATATGAAAGCACCAGTCAGAATTTTTGGTGCAATCAGTCAACACATTTTTTTTTCATCATATTTGAGATTATTCTTATGTACATACATCTGTTTATATATAAATGCACTTTACTTCCTCTAAATAGTAGCTATCCATACTTCCCAGGACTCCAAAGTGAGAAATATAACATAATAGAAAAGCATGAAACAATAGAGGACATTGCATATTACTAATTTGATGAATCTGTTCGGTTCCATTTAAGTTGATCTTTTTTTTTTTTTACTACTATATTACTCTTCAGTGAAAGCTTTTGTTTGTAATAAGAAGCGGAGAAGCTTTCAGTGTTGGCTTCAAGGGGTGATAGATAATACTGCATGTGTAGGACTATGTGTGTGAGACGCCTAAAATGGAATTCCAGGGAAAAAAATAAATAAAATATACTGTAAGCCTGATGCTCAGTAGTGCTGCCCAGGGATATGAGAATTCTTTGCAATGCAATTAGCTCTATTGAATAGCTGGCGTGGTGGCTTTGGCTGCTAAATGGCTTGTTGTTGACATGTTTGTGGGCTTGTCAGGTGTTTGCATGGCTCATAGAAGGTGGATTGCTCTCTGTGGGAAGTAAACACCTAGGTTCAATAACGATCTGTTGGATAATGTACAATATCTCCATAAATGCAACTGAAGTGATTTTAAGTTGTCATCAGCTTAACTGCTTTTTATCTTGACATTGCCAAGATATGTACAATCTACTGCTGTTAGTAACAATGTAGTGTAGGCTGACAGTTGAATCTAATGGTTGATTTCCAACTGCAGCAAGTCAGATATCCCCAACCTGCACAGTCAAGAGCTGAGATATTATCCAAGTGCTGATTTAACACACTAATTAGACCATGGTGCAGGGGTGTTTAAACACGCAGGGATCCCTGTGCTCCAACAAAGACCCACTCTGCCCAGCACCAGCTATCAGGGAGAAGGAGTGTAATGGTAGAAGTCAAAACAGGGCCATTCATTTGCTCTTGTTGAGCTAAGTGCATTCTTGGCTCACAGTCGGGGGGCATCGCACCAGACTGTGCGGCTAAAGCCAGAGAGCCCATTTGTGGAGGCAAATGTCACCATGTCACACCGCCCTGCATCTCTGCATCTTTCTCTCTCCGGCTGGTACCCTGCCGTGCCCTTCAGCTGTAACTCTTTCTCTGTATTTACATCTGTTTCTCCTTCTTTCTCACTTTCTGTGTCTCACTCTCAACCCCCTCATCATGTCAATCTTTCTGTCTTTCAAATCAGTTACTGCTACTAAAGCCCTTTCCACATTGTATCTGCCTCAACAGCCCTCCAAATGTTACCCTTGGAGCTTAGCATGTTTTGTATATACCTCTTTCCATCTCTCTCCCGGCCCTGCCTTTTTCTTGCCAGTCATCATTCAGCCTTAGTTGAACTCTAAAAGTGGGTAGGTTTTTTGTAACATTGCACTCTCTCTCACCCTCAGAGTATTCATCTATTCTGCCTCCCCTGTCCTCCCTCCCATTCTTCCTCTGTCAGCCAGTGGACATTCTCTGGTGTGTTTATAAAATAAAAAGTGAAGCTTAACTGAAGAAGAGTGATCAAGACGAAGATGGAACGTGATCTCTTTTATCCGTCCCATCCTTCATTCCTACTTTCTCCCCTCTCACAATCCTTCCCTTCCTCACTCATGTGTCACAGAGACTGTTTCATCTTTCTGGTGGCTGTTTGCATTGCAGCCAGAGCACACGCCATGGTTTGCATGTTGCCACTCTATCACAAAACCAAACAGTGTGCGTGTGCTCTCGGCCTGGCAAAATGTTTTATAAGGCAGTAACCGCGTGTGTGTAGCTGCCAAGATAATGAATAGGCAACGCAGCTCATGCATGCTAATGTTATGTTGTAAGCAGTTTTGTTGACAAGTGCTAATACTTCTTTCATACTATCATCAAAAGCAGCTAATACAACAGCCATTACTCCACAGCACTCCATGCAAGACATGATGGATTGTGACCTTAATATAGGTTAGCCGAGTTTTGAAAGTTAAACAACCTGCAATAAATCACAGAATTATTACAATGCGCTTTAATTGGTTAAGGACTGTTTATTTCCTAAAGAGGTAGGAAAAATTGGGTTTCTGCACTTTTTAATTTGCAAAGTGCATTTTCATTACAAATGGCAGTTTAATATTACCCTCCTTTGTCATGCAAAATACGCAACACACTGGCAATCTATTAATTGGACAAAAATGCGGTGCCAGCGTAAATCCTCCTCCTCTCTCTGTCTCTCTCTCTCTTTCTCTCTCTCTCTCTCTCTCTCTCTCCAGCTCTCAGTGGTAAGAGCTGGTAACATCTATCAGAACCAGTGACCAGGGAGACAAAGTTAAACATTCCCTCTCACTCCATGGCAGCCCCCCATCTGATAATGAAAACACAACAACTGAACAGAATAAAAAATAAACTCAAAGTAGAGATGACAGACCATTGTCTGCACTGTGTCAGTAGCTTATTAGGGAATTGTAAATATGAGGCACATGCTCTGTAATTATGGTTGCCCCCTGTTGGTTTTGGATTTCAGCTTTTCTTTACAGCAGACGTGTATGAATCATACGGTACATGCTAAAGCTGCAGCTTTTTCTTAGTTTTCACAATACATACGTAATCTAATATTGCAGTAATAGGGTCACAAAATTTTATGTATTAAAAACAGAATTCTTGATTTTTTTCCATGTATGTTGTCCAACAGCATTTCATCTAAATGGAAATAAGTCATTCAGCAGCATTAACCCTTAAAAACCTAACTGCCAGTGGCACCCAGAAGCATCTACTGATCGAAAATGTTTAAAAAACTTTAATCCACTATCATTACATTTAATATTTTTAGGTAAACAGCAGGTTTTCAGCTTTCCTGCCGACATCAAATGTGTCTTATTTAGACTTTGTAGTAAATATAGAGATGCTGACAACTGAGGTATTGGTTCACTAATAAAACATCTCATGTAATAGAACGAATTACAGTGATGTAGACACTTTATTTTAGCTTCACTTAATATTATATTTTGCCTAAAGGTCACCTTTTCTTCAGTTTTTTCCAGATTTGATATAATAAACATTGAATTTACTCTTAGCTGTTAGGAACATCCACATGATCACTAGATTAAATATTGGAAAATACTTGATTGTCACTGAAAAATTCAAAATCCAAAGGATAATATCATGATAAAAATACATAAATACATAAATACATACATAAATCACTAAAGTAATGTTAAATATAGTTCTACAAATGCCCCCACAATAGTTATAGGTTTTTAAGCATTAAAGTAACTTAAATATGCCTTAGATTTTTCATGATTCAAATCAGTGCAACCACACTTGCCAAAAG
This sequence comes from Maxillicosta whitleyi, assembly GCA_029822895.1. Classification (NCBI taxonomy): domain Eukaryota; kingdom Metazoa; phylum Chordata; class Actinopteri; order Perciformes; family Neosebastidae; genus Maxillicosta; species Maxillicosta whitleyi. Next base: position 15,449,864 of record JAPSES010000219.1, read on the forward strand.
TCCACTAGAACCGCAACACTGAAGTGTATTTTCAGAATCAGTATTTTGCCATTGGATTCAACAGTGGTACACAGAAGCAAAGATGCTGTACTAATTTGTGCAGTGACAGCAGCCTCAATAGAGCAGAAGGTAATGCAGTGAGAAAACTTAAGATACTATCACCAACAGCAAAATGCAACAAGTTCACATTCAGTTTATACAGTCAGTTGCCAAAAGTCTTTTTAGGAAAATCTAACAAATCTCTCACTGAACTGGATACAGGCCAGACAGTCTGGTACAGTAAACTAAAGTGCTGTATCTTTTCTTTAACACTTCATTGTTCGATGCTACTATCAAATTGGCAACTGCATGTAGAAAAGTAAAATGAGGTCCTTCATATTTTCATCTGAAATTTATTTTTATTTCTTGGTGCATTTGTAGATGATATATATTTGATTTATTTCTGACTTTGTCTTGCATGACATATGTTCAATTATGATACAATTGATCAAACAAATCACCACGTAAATAATCATTTGCATGTAAAAAGATGCTCTTTTTAAAGTCACATATGGATGAAAACTGAAAAGTGAGATTACAGTGGCGTATGACTCCCTGATGGCAGCATTACGACATGTTGCCAGCTGGCTTTGACAGGGTGGCACCCAGACATGTCATAGTGCTGTCCTGTGTCTCTAACCCCAGCCCGCACACACGCACAGACACACAACACTCAACATAAAACTCACACACACGTACACACACAGTATCCCCTTGAGGCCATCATTCACCCGTCATTCTTCGATGCCTCGTAGACCAATCAGGCACCGTCTCATGAGACGCAGTGTCACACATTTAAGGATGCATGACAAAGTGCTCCTTGATTTCCCAGTGGCCGCTGTCTGGAGCCTGCTCACGCTTCTAAACATGCACATACATAGACACGGTGGCGTCCACATCAACGCCACCCTTTCATATGTGATAGAGGATACATGTCAAGCGATATAACATCAGCAGTGAGTGAGATGCAGGGGTCTTACATTTGCATTAGCTTGTAATGTCATGGATCCAATATCTCAACAACAGTAATACAGATGTTAAAATGAGAGATAAGCAAGCTCATCAACAAGCGCAACTAAACATTTGTATGATTATGTTCCAATTTTTTTTTTAAATAATCTTATATTCTGCACTGTTTCTGTCACTGTACATCCCAGTTAAAGCGTAATGCTTCAACAAGGCCAGCTGCTGGGCACTAAAAGCACACAGCATATAACATGTGAGGCCATAACCACCCAGTCACCAGGCTATTTTAGACTCTTGCTCTTGCTCTTGGTTTGGCTTTAGACCTCAATTCATTCTGCAGCAGGGAAACATCTACAACCCACCAGCACGCCCCCACCGATGGAGTGAAGCCTTTCTTTGATGTTGACATTTTCAAACAAGAAAAAAGCTCTGTGGTTGACCTGTGTTCTCTTTCACTCCCCCTGAGTTTTTCTGCACGATTCCCTCACTGTCTCTTACTTTTTCCTCACATGTGTGTATATTGCATTTAACTGGGCTAAATAATGGGACCTGTGAGGTACTGTAGAATGGGTTCACTATTAGAATAGAGAGAGAAGAATTAGTAATAGCAGTAGTCTGTTCAAGTTGTGCAGGCCTCAAAGTTGCCTCTGCATGACCCACAAAAACAGTGATTTTGTTCAAGGAAAAGGCATTTTAGACCCATTACTCAAACGATTGTGGTTGTGCACTCATATGAAACAAGGCAGAGAGGGTGGGGGTAAAGGCGAGAAAAGGTATAGCACCAAAGCTCAATTGCAAACATAGCTTTTATGCTGGATGAAAGCCGAACTTCAATTGGTGAGAGCTTTCAGGGTCCTGTGTATGGGTTGCATTGAAGAAAGGCATACAGTAATATTACAAAGCCATTTGTGCCACACTTTTGCACAATTACAGCCTTTTCTCTAAAAATACGTTGTTTATAATAGGTGACTGAGGCAACAATTGCACTGGAGTAGCTTTGAAGCTGGAAGCTCTGTAGAGAGCTCCGGCACAATGCACCAAACATGTGACAATGAAGAAGAGCATAATCTTTATAAACCAATAGTGAATCACCATTTAACCAGCAGTCTGACTAGTGTGTACATTCATAAATAATACCGTATATATACTGGTGTTCCTGTTTATAAATCTTTGTTTGCGGGGATGACTATCTCAGGCTTTGACATCTTGAAATAAGAGGTAGAAACTAGAAGTACCTCCTTCCAGCCACAGTAACTCTTTCAGCTCCGACCATTTAGCATCTTCTTCAGAGACAACATCCACAACAGCCTGATGTTCTGACACCAGCTGTTGCAAATTCACCAGTTTGTCTGAACCGGCTATATTAAAATGCAATTGTTGGTGACACTAAGCTCGCACATATCCAAAAAACAACACTGTCTGAGGCTTACGTGAGATAAATCAGTCATAAATCAATTTACCATACCATATTCTGAGCTGGCTTTTCAACATGTGTGTTTTGGTAATGGAGTAATCCTTTTTAATAGAAAATAAACACACCCACACTGTTCTTTTTTACTGAGTTTGATGGATTAGCTTTTCAGCTGAATTCCATGGATGACATCCTGGAGTGGAAATCCAGGTGTGGTTGATCCTTTTTTCCCCCTTTTCTTTTCTTTTCAGGGAACTGGAAATTGCAGAATGGGTGGGTGATAAGCCATCAAAATGATATGTGAGAGAGGGAGAGAAAAATAAAGATGGAGGGAAATGGTTTTGATGGTGTATATTTTATTACATGTATTGACTAGTTAGGACATTTTATTTAAGAATATTTACATTCTTGAAATATATAAGCTCCACTGAAGACTTGTGTGTGTCTGTTATATGTGATGGTTTTTTTAGTCATGTGACAGATATGTCTCAGACTGTGGCCATTGAGCAAATCATGATGAAAAAGGATTAGAAACTGCCACACAATTTGAAGAAAAAGAATGACAAAAACAAAAAACTCACATATTGGGAATAAAGATGAACACAAGTACATGAGTCAAGTTAATCTCCATTTTAATAAGACAAATCTAGGTCTTTATGTACTGTGATATGGCACTGTGCCAGGAAATGCCTTCATATTATCTTGTATCTGTTCTGTGTAGTGAGTTTGTGCAGACACAGTCTTTCCACAGACATCTCAAAGATTTCCGTAAGCCAATGTGTAAAATTGGGTGGAGTGGAAGACTTCCAGGTCAACAGAATAAGTTTCTTAGCGACCACCATTCCTAGGAGCTTAGCAAACTGCAAATCAAATGAAAGTTCAAAAGTTCCTGCAGATCTTCCAAAGATTGTCCAGTTTTGGTTTTGGCTTAGTGTATCTGGAATAGGATTTTGAGAGCCATAAACCAAAAAAGGTGTTAGTGACTCATCAGCAGAGTAAGATACAGAAGCCAAAAAAAGTCACCACCTGGGTTTAAGTAAACAAAAACAGAAAATGAGGTCATGTGGGCTGATGTCTTCAGACTGACCTCAGGATGGGCACATTGGGATGAGTGGATAGCCAAGATGAAGTAATTACCCATAATTCCTAGTGCAGATTGTACAATCCTATGGGGGCAGTGTTACAATCTGGTGTTGCATCAATTGATCAGGTCAAGGTTCAGCGTTGTTATGTGTCTCCAGTCAGCTGATGACCTGAATATACTGAACGACGAGGTTTTTCCTTCAATTGATTTTTTTTCCTTGATGGCAGGAATATTCTGATGACAATACCAGGCTGAAATTGTGAAAGAGTGGTTCAGGGAGCATGAGATGCTATTTTCACACATGGATTGACTACTATAGAATCCAGACCTGAACCTCATTGAGAATCTTTGGGATATGATGGAGTCTTTACGCAGTGAATCATTTCTCCCAACAGCAACACAACAAAATCTTCAAGCAACTCTAATATTTAGTGTGACATTGGAAAAGCAGAGCATGGCATAAACCCTCTCAAATGTATCCTGTAATCAAACCAAAAGGAAGTCAAATGAAACATTGCATGTGGGACTTCTTTTTTTGGCCAGGCAGTGTATATCCCCTGATCAAGCTATATTAAATGAGTCTGTAACACATGTTAACAGAAGAGCAATTACAGAATTTATGCAATTATGCAGGTTTTGGAGCCTTCAGGTGCTGTAGCTTGTTGTGTGTGATGTGCCCTGTTGATGATCATCAGTTTTGTCAAGTTGCCCTCCCCAGCAGCAGGTTGGAAACAAAATCTGTCGTTCTTCCTCTCTCTTTGCCTTCTGGGATGCAAAACATTTTTGTACTGCACATGGATCATCCCGCCAGATTTGAAAGCTTGGACCACAGTCTCATATTTGCGTGTTACAGCTCAGCAAATGAGGTTTCCACAGTGTGAATTCTATGCTCATGGTCAGCAGTTTGGTTTTCCATGGAGAATCTTTTCCTGGGTGTTTGCGGTGTAGCTTGAAGATTCAGTGAAGTTTGCTCAAACTAGTTGAACCATTTGTTAAAGGCAGCAGGTTGTCTGACATTTTCTGCCAAATGCGTTGGAGCTCATCTTCTTCAGCCAGTGGCATGTCTGCGGTTTTCTTGCTACGTTGGACATGGATAACAGTAGTTTTAGCTCACTCCCTTTCCATCTTTCACACTTCCATGTCATTTTAGGAAGTAAAAAGGAAGACAAATATTAGAAATCCAAATCACATTAGCTGGGATCAGAGGTGAAACTGGAGCTTTTCAGCAACAGACTTCTCATCGTAGAATTTTACATTCAGAACTGTTGTTTTTAACAAGTAACAATTGGTGTGGAAGATCATGAAAATGTGTCTGTGTTCTAGTTATCTCACTATCACCTCTTAAGCTTTTTTTTTTTTTTTTTAACTAAATATCAGGTTCTAGTATATTTGCAAACTTGTAGTAGAAATACACTGTTAAATTGAACTCAATGATTGAGTTGCAAACCCTTTCAGTCTTACTAAATATTTCACGTTATTCTTGTTACACCCACCTAATAATCATCTCTTGCCAAATATGGATTTTATTTAATGGGCAAAGGAGTAATGGTGCCACTCTTGCATTCTATCTATTAACCAAGGAGGTGAAAAGTTGAAATGGTTCAAACCAACAGTTTCCAGTAAGAGGATTCATCACCTTACAGTTATTTGTCTTTCATTCCTGTCATTTTTCTCTTTCTGCCTTTCTTCACCTTACCACATCCTTCCTTTCATGGATCCACATTTAAGGGTTGGCTGGGGGTCAGGTGTAGCTCAGGTGCACTGCAGACAAAAGCAAAGAGAGTGTGAGTGAAGCTACTGTGACCACATCTATTTATCTCCAGCAGCCTGTGGATAAAACATGGGCTGTGGCCATTCAGCAAGTCCTGCTGTTTTCTTTAACCAATCACAAGGCGTGACGTTGGAAAAGTGAAAGTACCTGCAGCCATGTTCCACTCGGTATCAGGCGTGACAGCTTGGCCTGTCAGCAAGTGACATCAGACACCTGGCTAGGAAACCAGCCAACCAAAACCAGGATCGGTTGCATGTTTTAGTGCATTCTGAATCAGCTATTTGTTGTTTTGTCTTTATGCTTTGGACCAGGGCCAATAAAGAGAATAGGGATAGATGAATTGCGGTGGTGGATTCATCTCTTTGTATGGCAGCTTCTGCATCCTGCAGCTGACTTACAATTCAGCTGCACACAGGCAGATGGGAACAGTCTTTCTTGAATTTCACTATATTACCAGGACCCGTAGTTAAATAGACACACAGTGAGACATGCACATGCATACACACATGTCATAAATGTGTGGGAGTCACACTGACTTACTTTCTTACTTTCACTCTCAGACACACATTCAGAGAGGAAACACACAGCAGAGCCACCTTTTCACAAGATCACTATCCTGACGATTTATAGGTCCTAATAGACATTCCTTGCAGTGCCCTGGATGAGATGTCAAAATTGATGGCATGCAGACTTTTATTACCTGGTATGGTGTGTGTAATTAGGTTAAATAGATGGGGTTGGACACGCATGGTAAAGGCTACATTTCTCACCCTGGCTGGATTTATTGGCCACGCTTCGCTCTCCGAGGTCTACTCTAATGCGCTCATTTGCATGGGGGCACATGTAGCTGATGTGTGTGTTACTGTTACGTCAACTGCTAAGCACAATGACAGGGGCCGGCTTATGAATAGTTTGGTTCAGTGGTTGGCAACGGCCTGGGCCGCCAACTGCCTATTAGCTATGATATGAAAGCTGCCTGGCAAGTGTTAGATTGATACTTGACATGTCGAACAAAGCTCATTGTCATTGTAATTACTATACGTTGAGTCTTAATTTCATGGTCGTCCATATTGCCAGCATGATAGGGCTGTCTGTTACTTACATCTTCAGTAACAGCTGTCTATTCAGCCAGTGTATCCATCCGCCTTTCATATGTTCAACAGTCTCAGAAATAACGACTTCATAATGACTATAATCACTTCAGATGTAATTATAATGCATAGCCATTGGTACAATTAAAGAGTATTTTCTGAAGAAACATACCACTTTTTTCCCTCTCCAGATGTCCAATCAAGTGTAAATCACACATAAACTAATAGCAGAGGACTATATGTGTTATGACCTGTTCACTGAATAGACTTTAAAAGGAATCACTTTATACCAGTTACTCTGTCATTTGCTGGAGGGCCCATCCCATCTGTCTGTTAAGGACAAGCTGATAATGAAGTGTATTTGATGAAGTAAGTTGATAATGAGAGCTAGCCGGCCAGCGGTAATGACAGTGTAGGAGTGGAGACAGTGGCAGTAGCCTGCAGTGGTGGATGTTACTGTTCAGACTTTTCTGACCTTCACAGATTCCAGTTTCCCCTCCAATACCCATCATCAGATTGAATCATTGAGGAGGCGTGTGTGCCCATGCTTTTGCGATTGTAGGACTGTGTGTGTGCATGCAATATGGCAGGATGATCTCATTCACCAAGGTCTCCCCCTCCTAGTTTGGGGGGGAACAAAAATAATCTTGCAAAGAGGGACGTCCGCATTCACACGCATTCATGCACACAACCCGCCTCTGACTCCAAGGCCAGGCAATTGGCTTGGAGCAGCTGAACCATGTTACACTACACACACACAAAAACACACATGCGGGCTCAGAGTCCCATTTCCTTGAACCTGGCTACTTGCCTGTGCATCAGGACGAGCTCTGTAAGCCCTCCACTGGGATGTGGGATGCATAGCGAAGCAATTTGTCTAATATCTCCTGCATCCTCTCTCTCTGTCTCTCTGTCTCTCTCTCTTTCTGTCCATACCTGTCTATATTCTGTTTCTATTTCATGCACATTTCATCTTTTATCCCTTAATGCTCTTTTACTGTTACTTTATTCACTCTCTTCTTAATGCTCAAATACTGCATTTTCTCTCTTCTCCACCCTTCCTCACCCCCCCATGAGACAGCATGGAGAGGTCTGTTGAAGACAGGGCCCATTGACAGGCTAGAGTGGCAGTAACTTATTGTCTATTGATGGAGTGTGACAAATCATGTGGGAACGCAGGGTTGCATAGCAGTAAGAGCCAGGGTGTCAAGTACGTGAACGTTCCTGTATGTGTGCTTGCATTTCAGAATATATATATATATATATATATATATAATGTGTATG
>JAPSES010000219.1:15457609-15473921 GCA_029822895.1 Maxillicosta whitleyi
TGTGTGTGTGTGTGTGTGTGTCTGTCTCTGTGTCTGTGAATTTATGCCCGCATGTGTTGTGTGTCTTGTATCGGTGCCTGTGCATGTGTTTGTGTGTAACGCCTTAGTGTGGGGCAGGCGGGCATAGCCGGGACCCTTCACAGCTCATTTAGCCCAAATGGGGCCACCTGGGTGGTGAAGGAGCTCAGCAGGACGGCCCTGGCACTCCGGAGCCCCGCTGACAGCCCCCAAATATAGGGGCTCCACTGGCCTATTAATCAACACAGCCACTCTGACAAATCACCACGACTATGACCTAATGAGAGGGGGAGAGAGGACTGAGGGAAAGCAACGAGGTACAGACATAATGGAAGAGGTGGAGAAGGCACAAAGAGTGTATGGATGGAGGTGTTGAGCCTGTAAGGATAGAGTTTAAGGAGTGACAGAGGAAGCAGGGGCTTAATGAAAAGGAAATGAAAGAAGTAGCTTGACATAGCGACTGGCAGTGCAGGCCATAGGGGTAAGCTATGAGGTAGTAACTAGAGAATGCTAACACAGTTGTCATCCGCAGCTGATCCTCAGCTCTACTCACAACAAACCAATTGATTTGTTATGAAAGCCCAAATCATGCACTCCAAAATGTAACAGAGTGGATTAGTAAGCGCCTGCAAAGCCCCGCTATTTCTCCTTTGCTGGGAAATAAATTAGAGTATGAATGCTTTCTAGACACTTTTTTCAGATGCTTCAGAGCAAATTAGACTTGAGAAGACGTTTGAATTTGAAAGCAAACAACATTGATGTATGTCTCCTTCTCTGGTTCCCACCCTGAGGTGAGCTAGCATCTAATCTCTCCACTACCAATCTGAGGTCCAAATCACATTAGCTGGGATCAGAGGTGAAACTGGAGCTTTTCAACAGCAGACTGTTCTCACTAATGAACCCCCATGGCCATCCACTGCATATTACAGCAACACTGAGTGAGGGGGAGAAACTTTTGCAATAATCATTATGTAATTGCACAATGCCAGGCTTTCCATTGCCCTGACATTTCCAAAGCTCAATAGCAATATCTTTATGCTTCTCTATAGGGACTGTGTTTGGAATGGCTTCACTGTATATGATTGATGGTTTTCTGAGGCTAAGCAATTTACTTTATTGTAATTATATAGTGTAGCGTCCTTCTGAAGTTACACTACAATGTTAGTTTGCGTGCAATGAATTTTGTTTGTGTTGAACAGCGATTGACTTGGATGACATTTGTGTTTTGTTTAAGTGACCTTAGGGTAAAGTCCGTCACTCACAAGAATACAACCATTTCTTATCTCGCTTACCAAAAGCCAACTAACAACAAACATTTTCCAAATTCACTGTTTATTTTATTCCAGAATCTGAATCTGTCGCAGCAGTAGTTTTTTGTGGTCAATTAATATGCAGTGTTCCACTCAACATTATAGTGAATATTCAGAAGCAGCACTTTCCTATTGACTTAAATCTGTCTGCTTGCTGTCCAGCCATGGAATCTATGTGATATACTAAGCCCTGGCCTGTCTGGACCATCGACTAGTCCAGGATGGAAGGCCCACAGAGAGGATGCATAACTGCATGCTCTTCCCATCCGTTATAGTAACACAACAACAGCCACTGTTCTGAAGTCTGTAGAACAAAATCACATACACACCTTTCTAGGTATGCGCACACCATCTGCTACCAATTCACACTGACTGAAGCTCATTGATGGAAGTGTTACAGATTCTGTGTGTGTTTATGTGTGTGTGTATGGATCCAGCACCAAAAGATCTTCCACCAACCATGAAAAGCATTTATTTGTCCAAGGTGATGAAAGTAAGATACATCCTCTGACAAATGGAGCATATCTGTGCAATTTTGTCTTTTTTGTACAAAGATTAATAGGATCAGTCATCACCCCAATGTTTGCTGCTTTCAGATCAGTCAGAGCGTTTACTTGATTTCTTAATCAGTGGTTTGTAGAAATAGATAGTGTTTTCAGATGTAGGCAGTTTTCTTTATTTGTTGTGTTTAGTTGAATTTTAAAATGCTAATGAATCAAATTATAATGATAAAACCTGTTTTTCAAACCAGTAGACTTCTGGACAATCACTCTACCAACCCTATCAGTAGGGGCAGATATGCTCTGCACCATGAATGCAAAGTAAAAACAAATTGTGAATAGAATACTGTAAATTCATCTTTTTCAGTGCAATGTTGCATTGATTTATATCAGTGCTGTCAAAATTAATGCATTAACGCAGATTAATCCATCATCATGATTAATCTGATTAAAATTTTTAACACAGTTAACACATCTACAGTGCAGAATGACTGAACATCTCTGCCAGTGCATTTCAGGCACTTCGTCCAAGTAGAGTTACTGTCATGCATGTGCAAATGGGCAGTTGATCCGACAGTGACAGGCAGCAGAACCAATCCATAAAGATGGAAGATGCTATTGCTAAGTTTAAGAACAAAAAACCAAGATGGAACAGTCTATCGACATAAAATTATGCACACTCTGCAGGAAGAAGTTTTCTTTTCACAGAAGCACTTCCACCTTAAAATACCACATTAACACGTAGCATATGCTAGTCTGGGATTATGCTAGCACTTTGCCCAAACAATCACTCAGCTTGCAACAAACACATTAAATACTCCCTTCTTTCTTGCGTCTGTTTCCTTGCAAAATAAAATGCGATCAATATAGATTAAAAATGAATGATGCCTAATCATGATTCTTCAAAATTAATGCACAGCAACCCTGTGATTAATCTGATGAAATTTTTAATTTTTTGATAGCACTAATTTAAATCAATTTTTTAGCTACTTTTCCTATTCATTATTTTGTTTTATTCATCACATATGTTTTATCTTTGCTACACTGTTCTTACTGTCATTTTAATATCATGGCACATTCTCGCAAAGGTGTAGGCAAGGTCACCCAGGACATAATACCAGTTTTCTAACCATTTCTCTTAAAAGAGGAAAAATGACTGACTTAATCTGACATTTAGTGTTGATGATGACAGCCTCTGCCGGTAAAGTAGCAATATATCGCCCCTCACCTCAGTTTATGAACTGAGCATTGCGAGTACATTAATGTCACTAATGTGCTTAAGTCTTTTAGCACATTAGCGCTGCAAAGGCATAAAAATGTGAGCCTGTCTAAGACATATGCAAAACAGGCTAAACTTCCTTCCATTTACCTGGATTAAGATTAAAAACATGATGTGCTTGTTGTAGTAATTTTCTCGTGTGTGTAATCCAAATGAATGATGATCTTTCATTGCTTATCAAAGAATTTAACAATAATTGTATTTTGTTTGTGTGGGATGTAACAGTGTCAGAGCGATGTGTGAGAGAATGCATGCATGTATGTTCTCCTAAATTGACAATAGACCTTTGTGGTATCAAATCCCTACAAGGTGAGGCACAACTTAAAATGTCCTTTCATCGTGTTCTTATCTCTTTCACACTGCTGTTGGCAGTAAGAAAGAGAAAGAAAAAGTGAGAGAGGGAGCATTATAATTTTATTATAAGGACAGAGGGGGTAAAATAGAGCACACGTGATAAAGATCTGGTGATTAGGATGGAGCAGAACAATAAATTATGCAAAGTGTTTGAAAACACATACAGCTATAATTAAGTGGCATTTGATTTTAAATGAGGTGACAGCAAGGATTTATTTATCTCCTTAACCCCCTAAAACTGCCATTAGCATGGTAGAAAATGAACTGTTTGAAATGGTAAGAGAATAAGGCCCTGATCTGATACACAATAACAGACTACCCTCAACCAAAGACTGACTCACTCACATGGGCTCACACATACACACGCAAAGGTGAGATCAATGTCTACATGGACTAATCAGTTCATTGCAGGCCCAGCAAAACCACAGGAGCCCCTTGCTAATAATGTCATTATGAATAGGGCCTGAGCGCCGCTGTGTTTACAGTAGGACCTTTGCCAAATAAGGGCTGTAATTGACAAATCAGCCAACTAACACCAACTGATGTAATTTCATGACACTGTTCATCCATGAATTTTAGCTCAAAGGGTCATAAGAGAAGATGTTTTAAGCCAAAAATTGGTGATTTCAATAGGTTATCAATAATACTGTAATTACTAAGAGTCCAGTCTCTACAAAGCTACATTATTGTGCATTTGTCACTACATAAAAACTGCAGTTCATGGAGGTCAGTTTACTATGCATGAAACACATTCTTACATGTTGCACCAACATTATTGCTGCTTAAGTTTTCCTTCTTGTGGTATTTGACACTTGACAGGAAGACAGCAACACTTGATATCGCTGTGCTCTTCAACTCTATCACTTTCCATGAAATCAAGTTAGTATCTAACTTACCCAACTAAGCTACTACATATTCCAGAGAAAAATAGAATATGCTGAAATATGCAATTTATTCATAGTGGCTATGGAAATGATATGTGGGATGGTTTGAATAAAAGTTTTGCCAGATCAGTGTCTGAGAGCGGGGCCTTTGTCTGAGTGTAAGTTGCAGTTTCTCAACCCTCAGTGCTCCTTAGTAGATTTCACAGTTTATATATGCACAAATGGCAAAGAGAAAGCACTGAATAAATAATGGGTTATTTCCTTGTAGCACATTGAGGTGAAATCACAAGGAACATCCTTTTTTCCTCTATATGCTGCTCAGTGTGAAGATTGAATAAATGCTTGTTCTCTGTGTTTGTGCTGGTGTCTCTGTGTGTGTGGAGGGCAAAAAATATAAAGCTACTCACTATTTATCTGAACCATTTTTGTTCATTAATTCATAGATAATATTTTATGCATTTGGTGGCAAGTTTTAAAGGAATAAACTCACATGCAGACCCAAAACAGATGGTAGGTTTGATTATTCTTTAAGAAAGTTGGGGGCTGCTAAAGCTTCAGGTATACGAGATGAAGGAAATAGATGAGTTTTGGCTGGAGACATGATAGTAGGCTGCAGAAGTCATAGGATAAAAGAGAAGATGGCCAGTTTTCAAGAACAGGTGCCAAGACTAAGCATTGTCCCAAAGCTTGCATATAAACAGTAAAACAATTAGTCACTTGCCCGATAAAGAGCTAAGATCATTAAGACAAATTTCACAAATTATTGAGACCTAGTAGAGACACCACCTGAAGCAGAAGATACTTTCATTCCATGTAGAAACCAGGGTTTGTGTTGGCAGGTAGAGTGTGTAGTACTTGGCTGTAGTTTTTAAAACTTTTGTGACACTAGTAGCTGTTAATGTATTTCTGGATTTAATCATATAGTGTTTATTTTTGTCCGATTAAATAAAGATTCTCTTCCATTTTCCACTTTTCTTTCTATCTTCTACCTGACTACTTATCTATTTCTCTCCATTTTTGTCCTCCACTCTCTTTGGCTCATGGGGGAAGACAGATTGCTCTGCTGAAATTTTTGATCCCAGAGACCTGCAGGCACACTGGAGCAGTTAACAGGTACCTGCCTCACTGCCGACCTGCCAGGCAGAATGACTGACTTACTGACTGCCCAACTGGCTTAGCCTCCCCTCGTTACTGCAGCCCCATACAAAAAGAAGATGATGGGAGGGGGAAGATAGTGGTTATGTGAGGCATGTGGGGTAGATAAAAGAGGGTTGTCATGTGCAGATTTACATGCATCAGTTCTCGACAGTATCAAAGCTATTCACTCCTGTCAATGCCACTGAGTAACATGTAAACACATGAATGCAAATCAGATGGAATACAATGGCTAGGACTCGTTTGTTTTTGCGTTTTGGTTTCTTTTTGGGAATAATTGTTGTGCACTCTGTGGTGGAAGTTTGAGAGGTGGTGTCGCCGTCGTCGGGTATAAACAGGACACGGCTGAAAGGTGCCAAGGTGGTTGGCTTCTTTAACGAAGAACCTTTCCTGTAATGATTTCCAGTAGCTCAAGTGAGAGAGGTCACACACACACACACACAAGCATAAGCACAGGCATGCTTGCATTTCTCAGTGTCACAACCTCCTCTTGGGTGCTGTTTCAGTGAAAGGTGCCAGCCTGCTCAGCCAAGCTCCTAACAAGAGCCAAACAGTCAAGAGACTGAGGAGGAAGAAAAGAAAGGTGAAGTAAGGTGGGGAAAAGGGTGGGTGAAGAGTGGAGATAAGAGGAACAGAGAGCTGTCAACCTCCTGGGACATATGCAGAGCTCAGTGTCTATGTGGAGCAGTCACCTACTGCGTTGCACTGACCACCAGACTTCATACTTCAGCCGTAACGACTTGGCAGGTGTTTGGTTATTTGCTGTTGTCCTTATTTTTACCGCATGTAATAATACATTCGCAAACTGCAGGGATTCTAAATTGGACCCAACCTTGTCAAACACAACCAAGTGTACTCACCCTTTCCTCTATGAGCAAGATTTGATAGATCTTACCCACAGAAGCATAGTGAGCCTATTTGAGGAGTGTACCAAACTGTGTCCAATAGACTAGTACTCACAGTCACACTGTGGTGGACAAGCAACCTAATGATGTCTGAAATACCGGCACAACAGCTATGATATGCTGTGATAATTGCTACCCTCCTGTCCACAGAACAAATAAACGTGGAATCGGTAGGCAAACACATTAATATGGAAATGTCTACATTAATTTAGAGCATAGTCTAAATTATTCAGTAATTAAGCCACTGCAAATTTACACAAACTTCCCCCTGGTTGACTGGAGAGAATAGTGAGGAGCTCGAAACAGCCAGGCAGAGGGATTTGAAATATGTTGTCACATGATGTGAGTACATACCCATATTCCTCTAAATAAAAGGAGTGGTATCTTGCAAAAAGGCTAATTTGCTACAAAATACAAACAGTAATGCAATCTTAACAAGGAATTGGATTTTTTTAGACAAGAAATATATTTCTAAAGGCTTTACCTACATGGACATGTACTGTAAAAACAACACCATCTGTCTGTCAGCGTGTTCATCACTGCTAGTATTACACATAACGTCTCTTTTCTAAAAACAGGAGTGTAAATTGAAGCTGTATTGCACTATCCATCTATATATCTGTCTATATTAACTCATCACTTGTATTGGTATTGGGATTTGAATATTAATTCAGACTATTTATTTGAGGATATTTTTTTTTTACATGCAGACATGTAACACACACTGAAATCCACTCTCTCTGCATTTAACATCACTAGCTGAAACATATCACACACTGCATTTTAGGCACAACTGGGGGGTCCGGACAATTGGGCCAGCAACCCATTGGTCACAAGCTAATACACCAGCCTTGTAGGTCACCAGGCCATGTACATATTTTCAAAGAAAAGCTTTTCTCCCTTAATTATGTGTATTTATCATTCCTGGGATTTTGATTTTAAAACCATTGTGTGCTTTTCGTTTTTTTGGTTTGTACATGCCTCAGTACAAACACTTGTTTATTTTTGTGTATGCATGTATACTTGTGTGTGTGACTGCAAAATCCTGACCCTGACTGTGTCTTAGTGCTCAAGCACGTACAAGTGAGTCAGCTTGTGTAACTGTGGATGTCCTTTCAAAGAGCCTTCACAGATCTGTCCGTGGCCCTTTGATCAGGCGATCCATGGCTGGCTCGCTCTCAGCGGCCCTCAAGATTGAAGAGTTCGTGCTGGGTGGGAGACTGGGCTGGTTTGACGTGGATGAGACTGACTTTGACCCTCACAATCACTCACACATCCAGAAACATACAAGCATCAACGGAGACATTGAAATTTAGAGATTAGGCTAGCTGTAGGTAAAGTGTAAGAGTGGATCCTTGATCAAATGTAATATATCACAAGATCAAGGTGAACTGTCTATGATATTTATTTGACTAACATGAGTGGGTAAGTCTGAAACTTCTTTAACCCATAAAGACCCAGTGCTACTTTTGTGGTAGTTCCCAAATTCAATTTTTTTCTATATGTAAGTTTTCTTAAGTGATTTGTCACCATTTATTATCAAATAGTCCTGAGTATTTTTGCATTTTTCCAGTGAATATCAGGTATTTTCCAATATTTAATGTACTGGTCAGACATACACATAGACATTCATAAAATTTCAGATTAAACTTGAGGATTATTATACCAAAAAAAGGGAAAACTGAAGAAAAATGACTTTCAGTAAAGTATAAAGTAATTAAATGAACATAAAACAAGTGTCTACAAATACTGTTCAAACTACTCTATGAAACTAGGTGAATTTTACTGGTGAATCAATGTTGTAGAAGATGATGGTTTTTCCAGTGTTTGTTCAATATGGAGCCTCTCAATGTCCAAATGGGTCATATCTGATGATCATGTAAAGATGAATAATGGTATTTTATACCAATTATTTACATAATATCAATTATTTATTGATAGGATTAGTGGTTTAACAGGTATTATATGTTTTAGATGAGTAGATGGTTTTGGTTGCTGGTGGATGTTTGGGTGTTTATGAGTTAAGCAGTAGTTTGACTTTTGTCAGAATGGGTTAGAGTAAAGGTTAGCAGGTCCAATCCTCATATCATGTTGTGTGCATATTTGTGTACTGAACTCAGCAGCACTACAACAAAGCCACCCATTCATGTTTACTTTGATAGAAATTTGCTCTGATATTGCATATTTTTTATCCTTGTTGATTTAGCGTGTGTCTTGTAGTTTTTGAGTGGACATCAGTCTGGATTGAGATTGATCTCAGGTAGGGTCTAATACTGAGTGGCATTGCCGCACCACGCAGACATACTGTAGACGTGACACTGAGTTGATCTGACAATAGAATGGATCAGTGTAGTGGCTACTAAGTCAGAAGGTAGAGCATAATCCCTTCTGTCAAGTCTCTGTCTCGTCAATATTCAAATCCAGCTGGCTGTCCAATGGCTGTCAGTTACAATCTCCCTCTGGCTCATGGCCTAGCAGAGGCACATATCTAAATTGAATTGGATGTTTGCTTCTCAATGGAAATTGAGTCGAAAAGATGACCCTCTGCCCTGTATTGTGAACTTGTCAGTTACCCCAAGTGAACTGGTTTCTAATATAAAATGGCCATTCCAAGATTAGAATTTATGTTTTTTTTTTCTTTTCTTTATTTTGTGCGCTTTGGATTGAGATCACATTTGTCCATCTCACAAATTGTGACTTTTTTTTTTGTTGGGCAACTGAATTACTTCATTAAAAACTAATGACAAGTCATGAACAAAATCCTCAAACACACTGTTACCCCTATGGAGTCCTCTGTTCTCTCCTTGAATGATTTTCGTCGTGCACTCAGATGCAAGACTGCACAAAAGCAGTACTTATGGAACAGCAAAATCAAAATGTTATAGTGCAAGATTGAGTATGAACTTCAACACGTGTGAGTTCATTACATTAATTTCCTGGAGATTTCCCCGTAACATTAACTACAACCCTAATCTTTACCATTAAATTTACTGATTTACATTTAATGAATCCAGCATTTGGTGTCCACATTGTAGGCTACTGGTGTTGAGATCCAACTGTTATAGCCCCTCACACACACACACACACACACACACAACCTCACCTTCAGCTGTCATATTCTGGTTTATTAGTCGTGGTTAGAAGGTCATCTTTTGTCAGTGACTTCAGTCCTCACTTGCTGCTCCTCTGAGTGTGTTAGCAAGGGCACTGCTGTCTGTTGCATCTTTACTTTGTGATGTGATTCGTTGATAGGAGCCTATTTAATACACAAATCTTGTTGAATTCCATTTCAGCACAAATCCCTAGTTCTAGCCCCAAATGAGGCGGCTGATGACATGACAACCAACCAACCGATATTACGTTCATTCACTAAAAGTAACTTGACTTTTAAGTTCCAAAAATGAAAGTGGTTCTCACAATGGTGGAAATGACAGTTGGAGAAGAGGACTCCACAATATTCTCCCTCACTCCTTTGCAATCTCTGTTGTTCAGTCCCTCGCTTCCTACTTCTCTGACACATGTCGCCCTGGCATGCATGGAAAGGCCTGACCTTTGGAAAGTTTAGCACTTTAAATATTTAGGCTTGGGTTATGATGGATCCTCCAGGCCCTGCGGCAATGTGCGAAGCCTCTGATTAGGGCTGCTGTCAGAGTCATTTAGCTGAGTGTCTGGCTGTCGGTGGCGCTCTCTGTTTGACAGGCGAGCCTTTTAAACAAACAGCGGTCCCAGTGGCAGAGCAGGCAGGGCACCCAGCACAGCACAAACACCCAACATTCTGAGAGAAACCACTCAGCCCACTGACAGCTGCAGAGGAAACCACTGGCCACTGTCTCTCTGTCTCTCCTGATCTTTCAAGCACTTTGTCTCTCTGCTCACTCAGTCTTTCACACAGTCTACGCTTGGACTGCTCTCTTTTATTTTATTGTCGCTACCCCCCCCCCCCCCCTTTCCTTTTCTTCCCTGTGTTTTGTATTTTGAGTGAGATTTAGTAAGTTAATCGCAGAATGATATCTGAGCAAGGCTTATGCTCTTAATTTGTTGAACATCACTACTCATTATCAGCTGAAAATCAGCACCGATGCACTCTGTCTTGTGTCGTCCCTTGATTAGGGCAGCTTACATTGATGTACACGTTGAAATACATCTGAGCCAGCCTTTTCATCTCACTCTAAGACAATCTCCCGTGGCATCAATCCTGTAAATATATGAGTCTTAATATGTGTGTCCTATTCTGTATTCAGAGGAAGAGCCAAGTCAGCAGCTCCAGTATTAATGCATGAGAAATGAGCAGAGCCCATAAGAATTAAAGGGTAAGACTCCCCTTATTAAGATGTAAATTCTGGGGGAAAAACTTGCAGAAATGAGGATACAGTGAAGTTATTGTCAACTTTAGCCTACTTATGCATTTCTAAGAGGCGTTGTTGTGTTGTAGATGTTGAAATTAGATACACACAGAAACTCACCTTGTGTATTTTTCGGATCATTTTCTGCACAAGATCAACCAATCTCAACAAATATGCAACGCATACTTTACAGAACAATTTACACTTTTGGCAACATTATCTAGTGACAGTATACATGGCAACTATTGTGGTAATTCAATCTCTGTCTCTGTGTACGTTCCTTTTTTCCGCTCTCCCTCTACATCTAGCTCTCTCTCATTTCAGATTTGCACTTAACACCTTCCTGGGGAAAGGCTTCTCATTCATCAACGGTGTTTGTCCCAGTGACAAGTAGGGCGCCTCCTGCATATCAATATCAGCTAAGACAATGCTGAGCCTGTAACCTTCAGCTAAATGTCATTCTGCTTAATCCTATTTGAAAATTAAACATTGAAAAACCTTTAGCGTACCTTCCTGTCTTCCTTCCTCTCTCCCTCCCTCCCTCTTTTATTGGCCGCCATTCCTCCAGCTTTCTCTCTCACTCGGTTCTCTTCCTTTTTTTTTTTTTTTTTGCACTGTGTGACATTTGTATTGTTTTGTTGTTTGTATCCCATTATGGTTATTTAGTCAACCTGAGTTTAATTTTATGTCACTGAACAAAATAATACAGGAAGAGTTTGCCTGCCCCCTGCTTGAATAACCATCAACATTCCTCCAGTCATCAGAGGTGTCTTAACTACTACTCCTTTCTTTTTTCTTGCGCATGAGACTTACTTCGCTGAATTGGAGGCATTCAGATTTACATAGAGCAAAAGCAAAGCTATATGTGCTGAGAGATTGCTGTCACATGAAACAATACCTCTACTTCAAATGTGCATATTTTTAAAAAACAGATCTTCCCCTCAGAGACATTAATTACCACATAGCAGAATCAGCAATGGAAGATGTCTGATTTGTCCAGATACACTCTATAACTGAGACTGAAACTCTATCTCAGCACTGAGACGCCTGTTTCTTGCATGAAATCCTTGCATAATGTAGTCAATGTTTCTCTCCTTTTCTCCTTTCACTCGCATGTACATCTCACACACATGCACACAGAGCGCAAGTATATGGTGTATGTTTGAAGACACAGTGAGGAATTGGACGGGAGGGAGGGCGGGATAAAAGGAGACGCAGAGATTGCAATGAAAATGCAATCATTTGCAGTCAAACAGATATAATTCTCCTTTGGAGAGAAAGTGATGCAGTAGCTCAAAGACAGCCTTCATCCAGCTCTCCATATGGATTTGATTGACCATAGTCACTTGTCAAGGGATTTCATTGAAATTCTGAGAGTGAATTACAACGTGACTACCCTTGATGTCTTCATATTGAAACCCTCCGTTTGCTCCATGAAAATGTGATGGACAGACATATTGTAGAAGTCCTTAAAGAAAACAGACGTAACCAGACATGAGGAGCATATTCCTTAAAAATTAGTCACCCACAGTATCAGTTTCTACAGATGTTAAACCACTATAAGAATTACTGTAGAGTGACAGAGAGAAAAACACAGACAGACAGTCTGACAAAAAGGCAAAACAACATCCCCTGAGTCTTCATTCAGTGTTTGGATGCCTGTGAGTTTGTAAGTGTGTCTATCTCTGTGTGTTGGAGAGTGTATCACAGTAGAATGCTGCGAAGCTGACCTGCACAGCACGAAAGAAGAAAAAGACGATAAATCCTATATGAGGACTTAAAGAGTAAAAGACTAGTAGAGAGCAACTGTTTTTTGTCTGGAAGAGAATATATTTAGAGTTTCTCCACACTCCACGCCACACTGAGTTGTGTGAAGTGGGAACTGTTTTTGTGAGTGAAGCAAAGATAATGGGCAGGAACAGAGACATACCTTTACAGATATATAGTTATTGTTAGTTTGTTTGTTTTTTTCAGTAAACAATCCAACAGTTATCTGAACCTGATTGATAACCCATGTTGATATTAATTCTTTAACCCATTGTTTATGCTCTCTGTGTTTTCCAGGTGGGAGATGCAGGAAGATGCAGAGTTGGAAGACACTGAGAAAACTATGGTGGAAGAACTTCAGAAAGCATATTTTGTTTGCACCTGCAGCACGGGACAACAGGACCCTCCTGAAGCTGATGAGAGACTGGCAGAGGAGACCCAGGGGGAAACACAACCATCCGATAAAAGCGCTGCCCAATAACAGTCCGTGCAGCTTGAATTTTTATTATGTTGTAAATGTTTGCTTGTAATACAAACTTGCAGCTCTCGAGATAGTAAACTGTGCGTATGCATGTGTGCAGATGTGCAAGTGTAATTTGGTTTGTTCGTGTACTGTACGCTGCGAGTTTGCATTTGCGCGTGCACGAAAACATGAGTGAGAGAGAGAGACGAAACTGTGGTACAACAAAAAGAATGAGGGAGACGGCGCCTCCCTCTTTGTGCACATGCCTCAGACAAACTCTGTGCTTTCTATGCTGCATCAGACACATTTCATCTTTTTGGAGCACATCTCCAGATATCAGTTCTGGGAAATGGAAAGCCCGGATTTGTTTGCCTGGGACAAGATGGGACTGTGTGATCATTGTGGGTAGTTGAAGTTTTGTGAGTGTAAAGACAATGGTGTCAGCACACTTTCTCCTGGTTCCTGAAAGCAAACATCAAATATTATGGTTGGAAAGGAAAATGATGTATGTTTTGATTACAATGTGTCCCAAAAATCTGCCCCACTATGTGATATCAGTCAGTGTTTTATGCAAACTGAGAAAACGTTTATTTTACGTGTAAAAAGGATTATTCAGTATATTTTTCAAGTCTGTACATATTTTGTTATTTATGAGATATAAATAGTTTTAGAATTCAACATGAAAATAAAAAAGATATTCGTACTTTTACAATCAACATGTGTCTCCTGCTTGTGATCAGTTTGTGTGAGTCAGTTATTTATGATGATGTGTGAAGTTACTGTTTCATTTGTTGAATACATACACCATGAGTTCTTCTCTATAATATGTCCTTTTCACATTAGGATTAACCCATTACAGGACACTCATAGAAATACTCAAAAATTTCAACCTTTGTGTTTTATTGGAATTTACCGAATTTGGTTCCTTGCCCGCATACGGCAAATAAATAAATCAAAGAAGTATATGTAAGAAATACAAGAAAAACACATAATGTGAAAGGAACATGTATTTAAATCCAACTTTTTATTTGATTTTACAATAGAGAATTGACATATTTTACAATACTGTTTTTCTATATTGTTTTTTTTTCCCCAAAATTTTTTTCTATACAATGGTTTTCTGAATGTCTCCAGTGTCTTCACTTTTGATTTCTTATTGCCTTTTTTTTTTTTTTTTTTTTTAAACAAGAAACATTTTTTTTAAAAAAATGAAAATGTTAATAATAACAACACAACAACAGTAATATAATAGCTAAACAACACTGGGTGTCACAATTTGTTCCTTTTGAGTGTTCATAAAGTCCATCCATGGTTTCCAGCATTCCTCAAATGTGTCATGTTCTAATCTCAATGCACATGTGAATTTCTTCATCAGGGAAATTTCTTTAACAAGTTCTATTTAATCTTCTAATGTGAGTAGTTTGTCAGCCATCCATTTTCTTGTGATTGCTTTCTTGCTAGCAACCAAATAAATATTCCACAGATATCAGATATCTAAACCCTTTTATACAGTCTTTTTGGTTGCCTTAGAACATAGTTTGGAAATGTAAAGGAAACCTTGCCCCAATTACTTTCAGATCACAGACAGTTTACGACAGCTCCAAAAAACCCTTGTTCAAACCTTGTTCATTCCACATAACCTCCAACAACATGTGTCTGCATTAGGAACGTGTATGTTAGAACATTAGACCAACATAACATTTATCACAACATTTAGGACTAATTTATGAAAAAAAAAAAAAAAAAGTAAGGCTTTATATTATTTGATTTGTATATTGTTTTTACTTTAGATTATTTTTGTTATATTGTATTTTTAATTCATTTTTTTCCCAGGGAGGTATTTATATAAGCCTTTTTTGGCTTTTATTCTCTCCTGCACAAGGGTATTACTGTGTATTTTTTCTCTTGCTGTTTGTGATGTGCAAATAAATAAATTTAAAAAAACAAACATAAGTGCTGATCCAAACACCTGTCCACATCCACACGATCCCCTTGAATATCATTCCTTACATTAGTACCATTATTTCATGGTACCTGACAAAGCAGGTGCACTCACTGTTCATGCACAGGTGGACCGTACAGACCCTGTAGACCACATTGGACCCCAGATTGTTGTCTCACTGGAACTGTTGCTGTCTTGTAATGTGTGGAGAAATTACCAAAAATACTCACTTGCTTGATAAAGGGTTAAGCAACTCAAATGATACCCTTTTCATCAACAAGAGTGTAATTTTAGCTAACAAAGCTAAAACTGCACACCCTGTATAATTCCTTTGAGAGACAGGAAATATTACTTCACAGAGGGATGTTCTTATCCACAAGATTTTCAATGCAAATGTGGTGAGATTACAATAGCCAAACCACTTAGAGAATACAAAAGACAACAAAATGTTCAGCGACCGAATACTGCATCGTAGCTAAACACCAGCAAAGCACTATTATCTTCGAAAATATACCATATTTTAGTAATTTTTTTTTTTCTTTTTGCTGTTGAAGAGAAAAAGTATTTGCTTAGCTGAATGGTTTCTGTAAGATAAGAGTTTTCTGTCAGGAAAGTGCTTTGATATTCCTCTTTCTCCCTCTCCCCGCTGAAGTAAGTACATGTAGGGTTATCCTTTTCTATTTCCATTGTACAGGTGATAAATTCAGAAGACATTTGTCAGAAAAGCTGACAGTAAAATTCACACAAAATCATTACAAAGAATAACTTATCACAAAGAATAAATTTAATATTCTACTATGCGGTGTTCAATTGGGGATTATCAAGCCTACATAAACAGTTTGGAATCCTTGTGCTAATCGTGACATATACAGGATAAACTGTATTTGACTCAAATTTCCATTACAATCCCGAACCCTCATTTCCACAGAAAACTCTCAAAGCAGGAACAAATAAGTTTATTTCTTTTTGTTCATGTGCTGAGGACGACAAACCCACTAGTTTTACCCTAGTTTCTCTTTTCTTTCTGTAGTAGGTCGTAGTAATTCCTGAACTGTACCGTTTGCAACTTATAAATCCATTCAAAGCAGCTAATAATTTATATTGTGTATTTCAGACATTAAGAATGTAAAAAGAAATAAGATTTGCTGTGATGTATGTGATAATGCTCAGATTTATCACATAACAGCACTAGATATGGTCTAAAATGTCTTTTCATCAATCAGGTGTCAATATAAGTTATTTTTTTTTGAGATGATCATTCATGTTTGTTTGTTGCAAAGTTAAACTAATTAGAAAAAAAAAATCACATCGTATTGTGTTAGATTGAAAGTTAGGCTAAGTTTGACCTGCTCTGTATTTAGGACCACCAACATTCTTTTTCTTTTTTTTTTT
>JAPSES010000219.1:15480586-15494783 GCA_029822895.1 Maxillicosta whitleyi
ATGTCATACATTCAGCAACTGGTTAGCAATGACTGGACATTCTGTAGAGTATAGTACACTTATATGGAGAAATCTGGGAAACTCATAGGACAGAAAAGCATCATTTGGTGTTTTGCTTTTTTAACTGATTGATTGTTGAACCAATAAAAGAAAAAGAAGAATCAATATAAAAAAGAAAACATATTCAAAAAGATATTAAGCACAATCTTTGTAGGATATGGAAAAAGGACATACCCAGCAAAATTAGTGCATAAGTGCTTTTTATTTAATTAATACACTGGAAAAAAGAAAAAAAAATTACACAGTTGTGGCATGTGCAAAAATTTGAGCACCCTATACATTCAGTACTTAGTCAGAACGCCTTTAGCCGATACCATAGCATGATTAGTTTTTCATGGCTTGTATTCAGTCTACCCACAGATTTACAGAAATGTTTAAATCTGGACGCTGAGGGCGGTTCCAAAACCTGCTGTTTGTGTCTCTTGAGGTAGTCCATGGTGGATTTCAAAGTACAGGGTGTCCACGAAGTCTCTTTACAATTTAAAAAAAAATATTACAAAAGCAATTAATGAGATATGTTAATCAGTTTGGTTCTATAAACTCAGTGCTTATCAAAGTTTTTAATCACATTGGGGACTGGACTGGATGTTCATGGGTTCCTAAATCAAACATTTCCAGACAAATGTATTGGAAGGGATGGCCCTATTCCCTGGCCACCTCATTCAGCAGATATCACTTCCTTGGATTTCTTTGTATGGGGTTATGTTGAAGACATTGTGTCTTAAAGAAAGACACGGGACATCAGACCAGAAGCAAAAGATCTGTTGCCATGGACACCATTGATGAGGCTTTGACACAACCAACATGGCAACAAATCCAGTGGTATCTGGATGTGCTTGGAGCCCATGTAGACGTCTATTAAATGAGGCATTTACTATTTACTGTTCATTTTGTAATAATTTCCTCTGATTTGTATAAATTTTATGGACTTTATGGACACCCTATATGTTACAGAACATTGTAAAATCCATCTTCTCTTCAACTTCAACTCTTTAAAAAATGCTTAGCTGGTATTTAGGGGAATTCATTCTTTCTGTACAATAATTTCCATGCCACTGGCTGTAGCACAATTCTAAAACCTGATAACTTCACCCGATCCTGTTCCTAAACCTCATCAGTGTTCTGTAGACGTTTATTTTCATACTTTTGTTGTATTTTAAGATGGGGATGCAGTGAAATCTTTTTTTTTTTCTCGTTTTTGTACATGTTGCTGCTCAGTAGAATGGTGTCCAATGGTCGTCAGTCCTGATTTTGCTAAATCTCCCTGTAGTTTTCTACAAGTCAACCAGGGATTATGGTTTGTCAGTTTGACCAATTTATGAGCTGTTCTCACTGAGTATTTTCTTGGTATTCCAGATCTCATCTTCACAGTTCCCTTCAACTCCCATCCTTTAATTATGTTTCACACTGTGGAAACTGTAGACTGAAAGTGCCTTACCACCTTCGTCTAACCTTACCCTGCTCTGTGGGAATCAGCCACTTTTATTTTCAGTTTCACACAGCTGCTTAGGGGGACTGTTTGCACACAGTTTGTAGAGTCAGTCTGTCAAATCTTTGATGCTGGTACTAGTTGACATTTCTTAATGACATTTGTTTGATGTACCTGATCAAATTTGAGCTTGTAAAAAGTTGAAAAATAATCAGTGCTTTAGGAATGTTCAGAGTGGAATAGGTATTATTTTGTTTTTTGTTGGATTTATGAAATAATCAAAGAAAGAAGGTGTGTTCATGTCATTTTAAAAAATCACTAAATTATGCTCATTTTCAAGAGGTGCTAGGTAGATAAATTCTTTCTTTCTTTCTTTCTTTCTTTCTTTCTTTCTTTCTTTCTTTCTTTCTTCCCGAGGGAATTTCAAGTATTCATCAAAGATAAAACAAATGCAACACTACAGTGCGTTAGTACCAGGTTGACATTAGGGTTAGTCTATATACTATATCTATATACTCTAAAACAGTGTTTCCCAACCAGTGTGCTGTGGCACATTAGTGTGCCATGACAAGTCATCAGGTGTGCTGTGGAAAAATATA
The DNA here is from genome assembly GCA_029822895.1 of Maxillicosta whitleyi. Classification (NCBI taxonomy): domain Eukaryota; kingdom Metazoa; phylum Chordata; class Actinopteri; order Perciformes; family Neosebastidae; genus Maxillicosta; species Maxillicosta whitleyi. The sequence goes on from JAPSES010000219.1 coordinate 15,482,675, forward strand.
GGCTACAATTTCACCTGATTGGTTCTGAAAGCCCACAGTGTGATACAGATCCATAAACTGCACACACTAATGATCCAGTCTGTAACAGCAGTCTGCTGCTTCTGTTTGTAAAATAAAAATAAAAGTGAACTGGTTCTGATGTGGTGCGTTCTGTTGATAAAGCCCCCGCAGTAGTGATGCATGGATTAGCCCAGGTATCGGGTTGGGGCAGGAGAGATATGCCTCTCATAATATACAACAATATACAACAGACTTCAGTCTGGGGGCTCAGTCTGAGGGGTTGCTGGTGCACCCCTCTGAGCTTTGTTGTTTCAGTTCAATAAATGTATATATATACTTTTTGTGACATTTTTGGTTGGTGGTGTACCTTGTGATTTTTCTAATGTCAAATATGTGCCGTGGTGCAAAAAAGGTTGGGAAACACTGCTCTAAAAGACATTTGCTAAAGCACTACTTTAAAAGGGCTTCTTGTACAGTACTGTAAATAAGGCTTCCAATTGGATTTACACATTTCAGGGCATTGATATAAAGTGAAGACATCTATATAAAATCTAACAGTGATACAAAGTGAGACAGTGATGTAGGTGTTCTACAGTGATTTGAAATTTGAAAATGTTTTGGTTACAACAGTATTTAATTTGGGTCACAATAGAAACACAAAAAATAGAGCATTCTTTAGTTGGTATGACACTGAATAGGTCTACCATTCAGATCATCCCCTCATTTGCAAATGTTTTTAACTAATGCTGCCCAAGTATAAAAGCTCGATAATGATATGATGGTTAAATGTAAAAACATTTGAAACTAACACTGTTTCAACAATAGCTGCTCAGTATGGTGCAAACACAATTTGTGCATTTTAATCTTTTTAGTTCTCTTAATAATCAGCAAATTACAGTTAGTGACTTTAGTTTAGCAACCCTTCTTTTTATTTAGCGTCACAGACCTTTGACATCAGACATTATTCACACAGGACTAAACGTAAAACATCATTGAATCCTTAGTAATACTGTCACATATTTTTTTTCTAATATTTGTCATAATTTGTGAGTAAACTTTTGAGTCATAGCCAAACATGTGTTACGTAAGGTCGCAGCAACTTTAACCTTTGACCTTTGGCCACCAAAATCTAATCAGTTTATCCTTGAGTGTAAATAGTGTAATGTTTCTGCAAAATTTGGACAAAACTCCTGTGGTACAACTTTCATGAAAATGGACAGATATGAGTTCACCGTGACCTTGACCTTTAATCTTTGGCCACCAAAATATTTTCTGTTCATTCATGAGTTCCAGTCATCATTTGTACCAGTTTTTTAGACAAGTGGTTTCTGAGGTACTGAGCTTTAAATGTATTGAGGACCAACAGACAAGTCATTATAGTCATTATTATGTTTTACATTTGAAGCTTTTATAGATTCTAGCTCTGCCTCTGTTTTTGTCAGTTGTGTTATGTTGTGTAGACGTTCATTACCATGCCACAGTTCAACCAAGTGCTCTTTGATTTCAGATGAACAGTGTATTTCTATGCTGCAAATGTCAGTGTCTGTCACAAAGAACGCACTGAACAGCGTTTTTTGTTTTTTTGCAAATGAGTATTCATGGTTTGTTCACTGCACGTCACACACACTGCAAGACTTTATCTGACAAAAGCAAACACACGAAAAGTGCGTGTGACTGACCCTGACCAGATCCAAACCACATGTATAATCACCTGATACTCGCTCAGTGTGAGCCCGGCTTTAGTTGCTTCATATGATTCTATGTTGAGTCTACAGACAAAATCATAGAACCACACATATTACAAAGTCTGCAAGTAAATACACATCTGTTCGGTGTTGTGTCACTATTTTTCAACTTCTGACCTAAAACTGTCTCATTTGCGGTGTGTGTTTGTGTGTGCTGACTGATTGCGAGGAGCAGAGCTGGACCCACAGTGGTGTGGGTCACAATGATAGAAAGGGCTCTTTAGAATTTCCTTGGCTCACTTTAATCAGACCAGGTGGAGAGAAGTAGAAATAGTTACAAAGGTGGAGGAGCTTTGGTTCTCAGTATTCCCCTGTAGTCTCTTTTTCCCCCTCTCTCGCTCCCTCTGTTCTCTGTCAGTGTCTCTGCTGGCTGTCTGGCTGGCTGAGTGGGGGACATGTTGTGTACTCTACGGCCCGTCAGTAACCTACTCAGCCTTGCCCTCCGCCTGACGTAGTATTTGCATAACCTCGCTGTGCCTAAGAACAGAGACACAGAGACTCACCCCCACCCCCCACCCGTCATCGTGCCACCAACCGCTTTACCGCACCTTACCAAGTCCCAGCTCAGTCTGCCATGCAGCGAGGAACACATTCAGATTCTTCATCGCTTCTTCTTCCTCTCCCTCTTTCGCCACTTTTCGTATGTCTCTGCCTCACTCAAAATCTCCCACATAAACACACATCAACGCTCCACAAGCGAAAATGGAGGAAATACACAACCACGCCAATCTGTATGTCTTGTCAGTTTTCACTCAGGCCTGTTTTTGAAGGATTTCATTTCTATTAAAGCCATGGTGGCCCTCAGGCAGTGTCTCTAGTATGTCGGTTCTTAGTCACTCTGGCTAGCAGGCATTTCTATAGCTATACCCAGGCTACCTTTGCCTGAGACAGGTGGAACAAAAATGTTAATTTGACCATGTAATGATGTGAATACAGACGAGGCTGTGTACAATAGTTTGCAGGTATCTTAATCACTGAAGATGATGGCTTCATCTCACTAGCCCTCCGGTTTTCCATTACTGGAAATCCAAGGTTATGTACACCTAATTAAGCGGCCAAATTGAGAACAGAATGCTAATTATGACAGAAAAAGAGGAGAAAAGTTGAGAAAACGTTATTCCTCTGAGAGGATGTGTTGGGGGAGGCGATGAAGCTGATCACCCCCCCCCCCTCCCCCAGACCACACACACACACATACACACATACACATACTCATTCTCTCTCTCTCCCCTGTACACAGACACACACCCCCTGTATGATTTCATTTATAGCTCCCTTCTTCCTTCTCTTAGGCAGTAGTGTTTAGATCATCACCCCTCCATGAATGCATAATTGATTTTCTTCAAGGTACTTTTGTGCACACTGTTTTATTCTAACTTTTCACCCCTCTGCCGCTCTTCCTCTCAGGCACAAATCTGCTTTTTTAATGCAATGTGGTGACAAACAGACTCAGGATTACACGTTGTTTAACAACTAACCACAAGAGCAAATGCTGTAATACGCAGTGTGTTACTAGTGTAAGATTTATTGCATTGATAGAGGGGTGAAAATGGTGGCAATTTAAAAGAAGATGAAGAAATGCTTAAGCATTTACATCTTACATGGGTTCCCTCAGATTGTGCAATAATTGAGAAAGTATGAGAGCCCCCTGGCTATGTAGGTTAAGTATGTGTACTTTTCAGTGATTTAGCTCTCACAAATTTTGCAGTCATAAAGGTCAAAATTAAATTTAACTCTGTTTAGTGTTTTATTGTATTGTAATGTCAACAGCAGGATAGATGGGCTCATTGTTAAGGTATAAATGTAGTGGTTTCTCAGCCACACATAGGTAAGTGTTATCTTTTTGTTGCTCTTATGATTATTTTATATGAAATAAACCTGGATGTGTTAAACGCTCCTTTGGTCTCCCTGAATTTCAATAAACCAGTGTAACACTGTCACAAAGAGGTTTGTTTCTTCTTAGACAAGGCTTGTGTGTTGTAATTGTGGCACGGCTCACTTGAAACAATTTACAGAGGCTGAGTGACACTTTCTGTTTGGCCACACCTGGCCTTCCTGGCTGCAGCTAATAGTATCCGTGTGTGTGTGTGTGTGTGTGTAAGCAATGCTGGTTAGGGTGACTGGCTGATGCCCAGACAGCATCCTCAAAGGAACTGTAAGGAGCAGTTGCTGTTGTGGTATATGAGTGCCAGAACACCACCTTCTCTTTATGCTCGTATACACACACACACAAGCACACAAATCCAGACTGTGATCCCGTCCCACAGCTCCTGTAGGCTTTGCTCTTAGAGATTTCAGGTGGAAAAGGCAGGGACAGACCTGTGGCCTTTCGCCAAAGTGGAGAGAGAGGGAGTAAAAGATGGACACAGTTAAAGAGGATGGAAAGGGGCTTTTAGATGGATGAAAAGAGGGAGAGAGGGAAATAGAATTTTTGCCATACCAGCTGTCTCACCCTGGCCTGCCAGACTACCCAGAAGGCTGTTGGAGTTGTGACTGGAAGAACGCTTCTGCATCCACAGGCCTTGTACCTGCCAGATGGGGGTGTGAGGGAGGGAAGGAAAGGCAAGGAAAGCGAAAATTGAAACAAGCTTGACCCTAAGAGGTCAACCTTAGATATGTAATTGACACATAGGCAAACTTACGCTATAGGTATCCACAGGTGGATACCTATAGCGTAAGTTTTTATTTATGGTGCAGAGGCTCCTTTCATTGCTAATAGTAGAATTGATTTCTGTTAATCTGTTTACTAATCAAAAGAAACTCTATAGTAAAGGCCCATACATGAGCATATGGGGTCATTTGTATAATGCAACATTGACAACAGTTGCACAATAAATGTAAACAGGTCTCTCAAATTACTGTTGTGCGCTGCATTTAACTACTTTTTTTATAATTTATAAAAAACATGTAACCTAGTGCATAGGCTACAATGAGGGTAGAAAAACCATAAGTGCTTTGTAGCAATGCTATAACCCTTGAACATAGAATAGTTAATCCATCTGTAGTCCCAGTGCTTATTCAAGGATTCTCTTTGAACTACCAGGGCTTGGATTGTATCTCATTTGTAAACCACTTTGGACATCTTTTAATTAATAAATGTAAATAAATGTAATGCAAATCCAGTTTTAGTTGGCAGTAATGGTTGTTTATGACCTTATACATACAAATTTAGATACTGCAATAATAGTTAAATTTTTATTTTCTTATTCATCTTAATTTTTCATTTATTCTTCACTTTAACATGTTCTATTTTGCCCCACAGATGGTCAACTCAGACATATAAATACAGGAGAACCTTTTGTGTTCAATGCCAGAGAGGATCTCCACCGCTGGAACCAGAAACGTTACGAAGCTCTAGGAGAGGTAACACACTGATGTCTCTGCTTTCTCACTTCCTGTTTCATTGCTCATATATGTCCACCAACAACCCACAGTCATGTTATTCACTCAAATCCACTTTCTCACAGTGTAAAAAGCAGAATCTGCCACTTTCACTGGATCTGCTCCAAAATGTAATGGCTTCACCCCTGGCTCTTGCACTCACTTTCATTAAAATCGTTGCAGTTGTTTTTGTGTTTTCCTGCTGACAAACAACAAACAAGTAAAAGGAAAATGAAGACATAACCCCTTTTGCTGCAAGTAATAACTCAATTTTCCATGTTTATATTACATACATATTCTCCTCAATATTGAGAGTTTCTTCACTTTAAAAAAGTTTCTATATTTTGTGCATGACCTAATGTCAATCTTTGGGTTTCTTTATTTACTTGACTCCCATAACCATTCACATGTCAAAGTCCATTTGATAAAATGTATATTTTGGCTTTTTATTTCATATAAGTGCAAGAAATCTGCTGCAGCACTAAAAATCAGTTTGTTGCCGTTACCATTTGACATCAGTGTATACACATGTATGCCTGAGAACATCTTAACTCTAATGTGCCTGCTTTACTCACTAAACTGTGAAATGTTTCCAGGGTCTAAATAGTCTAATGAACGTTTATGCAAAAAGCTTTTCTGTTTGCAGGATCCGTAGACCATTTTCTCTTTTAAGTATATGCGCGTGTATGTGTGTGTGTGTGCATGCATGTGTGTAAAGAGAGTGATAGAGCTGTTGAGCTTTATGCTGTTTCCAAGGGATGAAATGCTTTTGAGTCAGGTTTTCATCAAATGAAATGCCAGTGCCGCAGAATAACTTCAACATCAGAGGTGTATCCTGTGGTCCTGGCCTGTGTCAGATTAAAGTGAAGAAGGTTTGCAGGTATTTTAAAGGTCATGGTGCAATGAAAGAAGCAAAGGAGATTTCCCCATAATCATCTAGTTGTCAGCTTAGTCTAGGCTGAGTTTGACGCTTATATAAAATTTGTCCCAAAACTTGCATTACTCTAAAATGCACATGTGCTATTTTATTAACACATTCTGTCAGCGTGGTATTTTAAATCACAATGTACATTACTGTATTCCTTGTTTTTATCCTTGAATATCAATCTTAAAATACACTGATTTTTTTAGATACATAAGAGAACACTTTGTTTAAATGTTTTTCCTTATTTTTCACTGTTGTGAATGGTGGCAAAATTACAAGAATACTTAAATAACGTTGGTCTTAAATATAAGTAGGTATAAAAAGTTAAATTATCATTATTATTACATGCGAAACTATCTGCATCCATTGAGTTTGTGATGTTAGAATGTATAGACATGTGATGGTGGAATGGACAGAAAACTAACATAGAGGTAGTTGCACATCTGGTGATTCTGTAAAAGATCAGAAGTTGTAGTTTTCTTGTGCCTGAAAGAGGATGATGTCAATAACAGTAGAAAACTGGTGATGCACATAGTCCTAGAGCCTTGTCTGCTTGGTTCTGATGAATAATAGAGGCCTGTGTAACATGCAGAAAAGACATTAAACAAACCTCTTTAGCATTGTCTCACACTATACGGAGGTGCTGAAACACATCAGAGACTTTATAGTTCCTTATTTGTGGAGGAGTGATAAAATGTGTAATGGGATGGCAGCAAATGAACTTCTGGCCTTTATTGTTCTACACCAGGTGCTTGTTTCTGAAATATAGTGCACAAGAAGCATAAACACTGAAACAGTTTTATACCTTTAAAATGGAACATGCAATAAAAAGTATCCTTATAAATCTTGATAATATATTTTTTTCTGACATCACTATACTGTGAAGTTCCCCGATGATCGTATGAAGTTCGAAAGTCATCCAACCGAATTATCATATATTCATTCTAAATTTCACCTCTAAATCACTCACACGTTGCCACATGCAATATGCATTAAGATAATGAGACAAATGTTCTTTTGTAATCAGTTTTTTTCTCTTTTATTTGCATCCACGCTCGCTATGTTACTTTTAATTGTTGTGTGTATGCTTTGAAGTTCAAAGCAAAGTGATGGACCCGTTTGTAGGATTACCTGGGTGTTTTTTATTATTTCTAATGCAGGTATACAGTAGCTCCTTTGAGAGCCAGCCTTCTGTGAAGGCTTTTTTCCCCCCCTCCTTTCTTTTGGCTGCTTAGGCACTATCTACCAACATCTAAAAAGGCTGAAGAAACAAACATTTGGTAGCAGGAAAGCAAAAGCCCTAAAAGAACACACAGACATTTAAACTAACCAAACTCAGACATCCAACGGGGCCAGCCATTTGGATGAAACAAATAATCTTCAAGCAGGGTGTATGCAAATTTTATTCAGTCTGTGATTAAAAAATGACAGCCTCATCTTCTTCTAAAAAGAAAAAAAGAAAAAGGTGTCAATCAGTGTTGATACGAGTTTATAACACATGCAGTATGAGTTGTGCTGCACGAAATTTACTGGCTGCAAAAAAAAGGAACATTACCTGAATAAGCAGTATTATCTGTCTGTTGTTTTTAGGCCACAGATGATTCAAAATGAATACTGTACCTTTCTCATACAGCTTTGCAAGTACAAATGTTTTGTTTTTTTTTGTTGGTAAGAAATATGCTCCATTATAAATAGACACAACTACAGAATTTTATGTCTTTGTTGGTAAAGTAGGTTATGCTGCTTAGTCAGCCTCTGTAAGTGGGAGTTTGAGTTTGTGTAACACAGGGATACATAGGCTGTCTGTCCGAAACATCAGAGCAGGATGTAAACTTCGTCATATACTATGAGAGGCAATGTGAAGTACACATATGCAGATTGGCTTGTTATGGGCCAATACCACACTCCACTGCCCTCTATCAACCTGCCACCTGAGCCAGTCTGTGAACTAGCCTCAATGCAGCCGGAGAGCAGAGTGACATGGCACAAGGACATGGGGGCATGTGTTTGCCACTGGCAGTGTGAATAGAACGGTGCTATTATTGCCCCCTAATGTTCACCCGTATTCTTTTCTATCCCTTCCTTCCTCCACACCTCTCTCCATCTCTTTCCATCCCATCTTCCTTTCAGTCTCTTTTTTTTTATCTTCATGGTTCTACGTTTTGCGTGGAGGACCCTGTGTGTTTGTGTGCATTTGTGTCTGTGTATGTCTGATAGGGGGCTGGGAGATGGCTGTATTGTCAGGCACATCACAGCACCAGATGTCCAATTTGCACTTCAGCCTCGTCTGAATGGAGAGACAGATAGAAAGAGAGAGAACGAGGATGTTGGTGTGATGGCCTCCAACCATAAGAAAGGGATGGGAACAAAAATGTGAGTTGCGCATAAGTGTAGTGAATCATTTTTCACTCTTCATTTTACATCTATGAATTGTAATTCAAAATATTTCCCCATATATTCATTGCAATATATATAGAGAGATTTTATTTCTGTTTAACCATGATGTTGGTCCACTTGGTCTCAACAATGTACTATAGGTCTTCTTCATGCGCAGTCCATCTGCACTCAGAGCTATGTGTAATCATGATGTGATTGCTAAGTGCAGTAACTCATTTTGCTTATAACTTGCTTCACACTTCATTTTGCCAGTGAAAAAGAATCCAATAAGTGGATTCAAGAGGCATAAATAAAAAAAAATAAATTAAAAATCAGTTTTCTGAGGGCAAAACCATTAAATTGGGCTGTGGTTCAGTTTCTGCAAAATAAGACAATTAACTGAAAAAGTACATTGAACATGCACAAAAGAAAAATATAGCTTATGAAATAACATGTCATTAGCTAGGAATGAGACAAAAGAGAGAGGAAACTGAGCAGATCATCTGTCAAAATTCTGATTAATAGTCACTTTGACTGCACATACAGAAATATAAGACATTAACATACAGCATGTTGGACAGCAAAGACATTATTAAAGTAGCATGTGTTTGAGCCTGTGGACATTAAAAAAAAGTATGTAGGCAGTGGGAAAAAAAATTGGCAAAACACAGCACACACAAGCGTTTACTAGAGGAAATGATTTTGGTTAGCGTAGGGTTTTTATCTTGTCATCATAATGGTAGGGTTACAGCTGTAAATTCAGTGCAGGCTATTTGTGCTGCGTTGTTCAGTGCGGCGGGGTCACCTCAGCCTGTGTAGGTGTCAGTTGTAGTCTAATTCCTGTGATTCACTGATGAATCTCTGTGATAGCAGACAAGCATAGGGTCTAGCCCAGATGGAGCTCTATTAAGCTGTTAATAAATGAGGATTCTTCTCTGCTCTGCCTGCATCTGTGGAATGGAAGGCACTCACAAATTTGTAAACACACACACACACACACACACACACACACACACACACACACACACACACACACACACACAGTCAGAATATTATAATGATGTAAAGCTAGCCAGATGGCTGCATTAGAAAGCTCTCCCCCCCCCTCCTCCTCCCTTCCCCATTTCAGTCTCTCTCTCTCTCTCTCTCTCTCTCTCTCTCTTTCTGTCTCTCTCTGTCTATCACTTACACTCTGCGCTGTCTTTCTGTTATCTTTCCCTCTCATCATGTGCCCCCCAATTTCCGTATTATGGATGCTGCTTGTCAGAGTGGTTAAAGCTGTCCTGTAACCAGCTAGCTAAGATTTAAGGCTCTATTTTAGAGTTCACAGACCTGATGCCAAGCATTAGGGCAGCATGTTACAAACTAGTGCTGCAACATCGAATTGATTCAATTGATCCAAATTGATTCTTAAAAGAGTTGGCAATGAATTCGACAGTTGAGTCGTTGGGTCTTCAGCATGTTGAGGCCTGCCCACACACTGTGTAACAAAGGACAACATAGAGCAGCATGGCTGAGGCTTTGGATGCTGGGCCAGATTTTTAAAGCTAGGTTTACGTTATGTTCCTGGTGGCCATGACAGCCTCATTTGGCCCAAACGTAGTGCACTGTTTATGTAACAAAAATGGGTGGCCACCAAGAACATAATGTAAACCTAGCTTAAGATAGCCTACATGTCGTGATTACTTTAGTCCACTAGCTAGTTAGATATGATCGTCGTAATTATAATGTTTTTGTTTATCAGACCACCAGACTAATGTTACTTATCGTTGACTGGAACTAATGCATACAATGCTAGTTTGCTAGCCGATAAACAGCGTTGGTTGAAGACTATAGCTTGCTAGTTTCTAGGCATAATAAGTCTAGGTAGTGGACTAGAGCTTTGCTAACTATAGCTAAAGCCATTGTGAGGATGTAGTCATTAATGACTTGTCTGCAGCCTATATTGGTTTGGGTTCAATACCGATCTTTGAGAATTCAGTCTTTTGTGTTTTTCCAATGAATCAATTAGTTATTCAAATAATTACAGATTAATTGACTATTAAAATTATCATTAGCTGCAGCCCTATTCTATTCCATTGTATTCTATTCTATGCTATTCAGCTATGTAATTATGTCTATAGTTACATCTTGTGTTGCATCATAACAGCACTATGCTCATAAATAACAATGTCATCTGCATGCATTTCACGTCTGAAGGTTCAATAGAAAAAAACATGGCTCGTAATATTAGACTGACTATGCTACGTGAGAGGTGTATGATGATAACATTCACTGTTTTCACTTATTTCCCTTTGTATGGCGAATACATTGTAAGCATGTAACATGTTCGAACTTTAGGAGTATCTACAACTTTTTTTGTTTTGTTGTTTTTTGTCGTATGAGCGTGAAAATGCGGCCGGTAAAGAAATGTTCACTATGAGAGAGTTCCTCACAGAACTGGCATTTCAGAAGTCCCCGTATGTTAATCTTTGAAACCACCACACTTGGATTTCAATGTTTACAATCTATACACGTATTATCTGAAATGATGACAGCATAGCCTCACCTCTCCAACAACAGCAACAATACCAGATTTTTTTTGACATTGTGCCTTTTTTGTTTTGTTTTTCTAAATTGTGTTTTATGCGAGTGCTCCATGTTTTCTTCTGTTTTTGGTTTATTGCTATGGCAGTGTTACAAACCCTCTAACAGGTTTGGCAGATATACAACAGTGTTGTCAGTATTTTTTTTTTTTGTGGACACAAGTTCTTAAAATGAAGCTATGTGTACAGAAACTTTTTTAAAATGATAAAGAAATACATCATCTTCATCTCTTCGCAGACAGGCCTTAAAAGAACAAAGGTTTTATTAATATGGCATGAACAACAATTTTTCAGCAACAAACGGGTAAGGAAGACATTGTTTAGCCTACAGGTTTGACCAATGGTGTCACATTAATGAAAATAAAAATTAAAAAGGCCAATGTTGTAAAACAGACACATTAACCTAAATAAACCTTAACATACACCCCACCTTGCACCCATGCACATAAAACAGAACACAATAAGTAAAATGTCAAGTACCCACAATGCAATGTGACAAATATGACACAAGATTATTGTGCGACTCCTGTGCACAAGTTTTAAAAAAAAAAAAATTTATGTTGCAGTCACTTCAGGGATAGTGGGGGTTGCAAGCTTAAATGGATAGTTTTGGATTTTTGACATGAATCTGTGTGACATCCCCGTCATCAGTGTCGTACATCCACACTGACTTAAGACTCTCTTACATCCGGTCATGCGTGGTATTATGAGTGGTGTGCGTTCCAAAAATGGGCCAAGTAGTGAGATGCACGCAAGTGGAAAGTACTTTTTTTGGTGGTCGCAAACACGACGCATGGCACGCAATCTGAAAACTTGCCGGCCAGTTTTTCGCTACGACCTGGCTGCAACAGTTAGCACGCCTGGGGCACGCTCGGAGTTTACAAGACAAAAGTACTGAGTAAGTTTGATAGGCTCGCGTGTAACACAGGAAAAACATGTGACAATTCCAGGGTATTTTTCCACGAAGGCGTACTTACCACGCAAGAGGCTCTTACTTTCCACTTACTTTCAAAGTACGTGTTAACAAAAGGGGGTTGAGCGCACTTCCTCTGTGCATATGTTGAGCGTGTTGAGTATTACCTGTGAAGTACGTCACA
>JAPSES010000219.1:15500974-15529846 GCA_029822895.1 Maxillicosta whitleyi
TTAACAAAAGGGGGTTGAGCGCACTTCCTCTGTGCATATGTTGAGCGTGTTGAGTATTACCTGTGAAGTACGTCACAGGTACGTCACAACTCCGAGTCCGCACGATCTCTAAACACACACGACGGGATGTAAGAGAGGCTTTACCTCCGACAGTGTCCTGTGAGCAGAGTTCTGGTCCGGTTTTGGTCAAAATGGAAGTAGTCCAGCAAGTTTGCGGGGTCACTAAAATAAAGCATGTGTTCAAAAGAGTGATTTATTTGCATCACAAACCAATGTCCATGAAAAAGTCACACATTGTAATCACTTGGTCCTGCTAAATTATGTTATGCCCGGCTGTGTATATATATATATATATATATATGTGTATGTGTGTGTGTGTGTGTGTGTGTGTGTGTGTGTGTGTGTGTGTGTGTGTATAAAGCTGATAAATGGCTATCAAGTAGCATAATAGAACTTTCTGGTGGAGTCCCTAATGATACATCTGATTTTCTGTAGGTGAATATGATGTGTAACCTCTCTGATCCATTGTCCATATATTGGGGAAAGAGCATCCTTCCATTTAAACAAAATGTTTGTATATCTTTAGAAAATACTTAACAGGAATGGTAATCATTAATCTGTCAGGAATTTTACACATTTAGGTAATAGGTTGTGACTGAACACGAACCTCATGATATTGTCGTATCCATCACAGCTCCTCCATGAAGTCTCCACACTCTCCATAGTGTACTTGAGGTATCTGGAGGCCCCATACTGGTCGTGGAGTATTTTGTTAGGAAGCTAATGGGATCTCTCTAAAGTGGGACTCTAAATGACAGCTGTCTGCCCTGATTCACTGACTACTATCATGTCTCCATTCCCAAAACACTTAAAGAGCGCTACTGTGGCTTCTCCTGAGCAAAGAAGAGGAAACAGTTGCAGACAGGCAAAAATGGTTGGAGGGGCTAGGTGAGGTAGATTATAGTTGATGAAAGAGAAAGGAATTGGACTTGAGGGTGAGGGGCGGGGGGGGGGTTGTTGGGAATAAGACACAAGGGCTTGTAGTTACAACCCTGACATCTGTCGCTACCGCCGACACCCACGGTGGAATACAGTGCTTTACTTGGAATTAGCCCTCTGTCAGTTTTTCAGTTAACACCTGAGGAGGTCATTATGATGCCATTAGGATGAGTAAAGGAAGAAAGGGTGGAGAAAGAGTGAAAGAGATCTATGCCAAGTGTAAACAGTCTGTCTGTCAGTCTGTGCCTGAGAACTTTCCTTTCCCCTGGGGAGCCCTCTCTCCTCTGACAGAAGAATGACAGAGACCTCATGGGAATTACACCAGTCTCTCTCTTTCTTTGTTTCCCACATGGACTGACAGATCACAAATTCACAACAATAGGCCCTATTTTAATACCACTTTCTGTTGGTACATGAGGCTGACTTAAAATAAACAACCTTTCTATTGCCTCATGCACTCATTTTCACACTCTTTCTCTCTCCCTGAGTATGCTTTGCCGTTGTTGCCACTGTTGTTGTTCTGTATTGTTCGAGGGGATTTTCTTTTTTTCCTCTCTTTCTTCCTCTCCTCTATTCTCTAGAGAAGAAGGAATGCTTTCCTGGGTGCAGTCAGTGATATGGCATAGAGCAGCTCATTCAGTTTCATTATATAAACAGCTTTGATGCCTCTTCTTGCTCTCTGGTTTCTATGGGTAAGTGGCTTTTGGAGAGGGTTCTGGACTTGTGAGACAAGAGGTGTATGTGTGTAGATGAATTATGTTGTGAATGTGTGTGTATTTTGTGTGTACACAGTATATACCGACATCTATAGTGCATGTGCACATGGCATAAACACTCCTAAACTCTATGATAAGGCAGCTTGTTTGAACCTGAAAGCCTCGTCAGTCCTTAAAGGAGGAAGTGATGCGAATCCAATGAACTTTTTCTTTTTTGTGTCAAATTCTGTGAATATCTCCTCACTGTCCAATAGCTGTCAATTCTTTGTGCACACTAAAAAAAAAAAAAAAATCAGGTGTTTATACTCAGCCCTGGGCGATCCACAGCACACTGTTCCAGGCTGAAAAACTAGCCTACGGGGGGGTTTGTTTGGCTTGAGTTCAGCATCGTAAAATATAGAACAATCCACACACCAATATAGCTCAGATCAAACGAGTTATTTTATAAGTTCTTTAATGGATGTGGTATTGATGTGCAAAGTTTATTGTGCTTTGTTTATGCGTGTTTTGTTCCAGCATTGGTCGTATTGGACATTCAGATGTGTCTTTGCCATAATTTTAAATAACTAAGACTTATGAAGGCTTTGGTTTGTGGTTTAGCTGTATTGTCAGCGTCATGGAAACGTCATGCATGTTTTTATTAAAGTTTTTGTAGTTTTGTAAAGTTTTGGTCTGTGATTCCATCAGTGTCTCCATTTGCTTTGACTGTCTCCAACTTTTACCTTTCTTGCTTCCTCATTGCATTTCTTATTCTGGTTTCCACTTCTTGTCCCCGTTTCGACGTGTCTTCTTTCTACTGGTTCTGTTCCACCTAGTGTTTGTTTTGTGGGATCACCTACTTATAACCTCATGTGTGATCACTAAAACTAGGTTTCAAAGTTGTAATTAAGTAGGAACATGCTACCACACGTGTACATTTACTGACATGTGTACACTTAGTGTGGGGGGTCTTTTTTTTCTTTGTCATCAAGGGTTTGAAAACATATCACCTTACAGCCACAATGGTCTTCATTAAGTCCTTGGCCCTTGTGTGTGTGAAAGGGTTGTTACAGGGATGGCCAGAGGTTTGCAAAGAGTTGATGTCACAGCCCACCCACTTAAAGGCCTTTTATCAAGGCCACGTACTGTGCTGGTCTCTCTCCCTCTCCCTCTCCATCCCATCTTCTTTTCCTCTCTCTCTCTGCTCAGCTGTTCCCTTCACTAGGAGCTGGCATGAGAGTCTGGCTCCTGGGGATTACTTCTACATCTCTCCCTTCTTGTCTTGCTTCTTTCCTCCCACTGAGCCCTCATCTAAGTCCCTTCCTTCCTCCCTGATCCTGCTCTTTTTGCTTCATCGCCACAATGCTTCCTCAACTCAAACAAACCACAGACACAGAGGTGACCTCAGAGGCAGCAGGTCTTTTTCAGAGTTTCCCATGATTCTTCTCACTTCAGTAAAACAGTTGTTTATGTTTAAGGATGTACCCTAATGATTTTCACTTCTTCACGTCATGGACCTTTTGCCTCTCAGTAAAGGCTAATTGTGTTTGGCTAAAGGTCATGGATTTTTTCATAGTCACTGTTATGTTTGCATCTCTTTATTAATAGTAAAGTGTGAGTTCATTACATCTGGGCTACTACTTTTTAGTACAGACCAGGGGTGTTAAACATTCGGCCCGTGGGTCAAAACCTGCCCAAGGGGTCTAATTCTGCTAATGTCATTGTTTTGGCTTGTGTGACCTATTTTACATGTCACATGATCAGTGTCACATGATGCATTGCATTTTAAATGGAGCGTGTGTCTCTTTTTGGTTTCATGCCCTAATGAAGTCTCTTTGAAGTCGAAATGCATTAGTGTATCTTATAATCTGTGTATAATTAGTGGACAGAGGAACTGTGATATTTCTCTGTGTAGTCTGTCGCCAGCTGCGAGAGCCCAAAGGGTCAAAGGTGAGCTAATGCTAATTGCTAACTTACTTACTCAGCAAACTTTATCAAGCGCTGTGTAACAAAGTGATTTTACAGCCTTGATTGTGGAATCCATTTACGCCAACTACAGTGAAGCTGTCATCATTGTATTACATAACCTGAAATTCATGCAGGAAAGTGAGGTGTCACACTGACCAGACATCAAACCTTCTATTTGGCCTGAGATCTTATTAACGGAGGAAAAATTTAAAGATGGACCACCAGAACACTTATTAGAGCTTTCAGATAAAACAAGTTAAGACTGCATTAAGTGCTGAACATAAATGACTAACTTTAATATAATTAAAGTGAAATTCAGTTTAAATCTATGAATGGAAGGGTTTTTGGCCAACAGTAGTGTTACAAGTTTAAGACGCTTCAGCTTTGCCCTCATTTCAGACCCTTGGTGTATCCATGAAGTAATAAAAGACTTTTGTTTTTATAATTAGAGTGCATTGAACATTTTGTGACTGTCACTGTCTGTCATTCTATGGGTTTGGCATTTTTAAGACAAGATGTAAAAATATGACTTTACTTGGGAAATTTTGCTGTTGACTCCTGAAAATACAAAAAAAGGAAAAAATGCTATTTATATAAATTCTGACTTAAATATTAGTTGTATATTTACAATTTTACAATATAGTTGCATTTTTTTATGTGACAGCCTTCCCGCTTGTTCCTTTTTAGTTCATCATTCCTTGCCCTTGATGAGCAGCTGATTTTTCTACACATTCCTTCCTCAATACTAAGTGCACTTTTTCCCCTTTTTTTGACCAGTTCAGCACTCACCATTAATGTTTTTTTCCTTCTGTGACATGTTTCTTGCAAATTAAAAGTGGTAGTAAGTATGTGCATTGCCTTTAAGTCTACTGAGTGGCTATTAACTCGCTCACCCGGCTCCCTTTCCTCTCCTTTGTACGTCTTAATATTATTTAGCAAATCCGCTTCTCATGCCTCTCCTACCGTAGTGTTGACAATGCAGGCGCTCATTGTCGCTTCCTGCTGGCATTTCATTAAGCACTAATAACACATAGGTAATTAGGTGACAAAGAGGCTTTTCTTATTGTACTGATCAGCTGCTGAGACATAGTCCACAGAGGCCCCCACAGTGGGAGGACAGCTCTGTGGCATGCATGTTGGTGTGTGCATCAGTGTGAGTTTGCGAGGTCGGTGCCTTTCCACTGAAGAGAATCTTTTCCATCTACTTTGGACCTCTAATCTTGGTCTATTTTTCCAGACCACGTTTAGATTATGACCGATATCACAGGCGGCTGCAGCCTTATATGCAAAGTGGGATATAACATTTTCATAGTTAATCCATAGTATTCTTTGCTAAAACATTCACAGTAAAACTCTTGTATTTTTCCCTACTTTCCCTCCTCCCCATCTGTCTCCCTCCTTATTCTATATCAGATGGGTCTCGAGCCACCTGAGGCACTGAACAAATAACATAGTGCAAATGAAATTTCCTGTGAGCCTTATTGATGTCATTAAACACTAGCATACTGAGGCTTAGAATCATTTTAGTCTTCATCAGACTGGCTGACATTTTAGTGAATTAGCTCAGCTGTTGGAGGTTTGGTATGCCGAGGTGAGGCGGGCATGTTTTTGAGCCCCCGCAGCCCCTCCCTCACAAGGTCAAATGGTAGAATTGATCATCTCATTTGGTGCGTCTGCTGGCCTTTGATTGGCTGTCATAAGGCTAGTATTTATCTGATGTGTAATGTTATTCCTCCACATAACACGATAAATCAAGTTAGCATTGAAGGTTTCTGGAACAAAAGATCAAGGCAATATTATGATTATCACAAGAATGTACAATTGACTTTAAGGCACGAGCTTTTTTAAGTTAGAGTTGGCCTTTTAGCGTCTTCGCTTTGTACGTAAAAAGTCAATGATATGGAAAATCTCTGGCCATGTTTTTGAAACTGGAAAGTAGGAATATTGCCGTTCTTGCCACTCCAGGGTCTGGAGTTTAGAACGTGTAATTGAAGGATATGTGTCATTTTGTCATCCCATGGTTCACTTTGCAAAACAGAACCTAAAAATTGTTTTGTTTTGTCTGTATGAAATTTACAGTTAAGCATACAGTGACTCAAAAGACAATACTGTTTCATTGTTCAGTTTCATTTTTGTAGTTGTGTCAGCATTGAGAATATTTTCTGTCTTTTAAGGGGGAACATTGTCTTGCTGCTTTGACTGAGTGCAGCTTCCTTCCTTAATATTATGACGATTCAGCATTTCTATTTTGTAGGTGTCGTACTACTGTTCTGTTCTGTGTACAGCACCTTACTGCACATGGAGCAAGTTTACTTTTGATTATCTTCTACTGTGACATTGTTGATAGAGAGGATGGCTACAAAACTGGAGATTTTTCTTCAGTTTCAGCACACTAGAGGCTCCTGCATGCCTTCACTTTTTATGAGGTCAGATATTAAAGTATTAGTTTGTGTATTTTGTGCTCTGTGCAACTCCATTTTGTACAGCTGTTTTGAACTCTGACAGTACAGCTGATCATCTATGTCTGGTGCATCACACTAAACTATAAATAATAAGTCAAAAGTTTTCTCTTTGTTTTAGTCCAAAAAAATATACAGAAGTTCAGTTTGAACAATATTATGCTCAGTTACAATGGTACAAAACATTTAGTGAACAGCCGTAATATTGTTAAAATTACACATTATTTCTCTTAAGAAATTTCAGGTTCACAATTGTTTCGATTATTTTTTGGTGAAAGGATAGTTTGTAATGTAAAAATTACCATCATGTAATTTATTTAATTAATTATGTAATTTAACTTTATTCACACTGAAAAACAGAGAAATTTGAAGTTGTTATTTATAGGTTATTGTGCTATTTTTTTCTTGTCCTATCCACCTGAGATCAAATAGTGCTGAATATAATGAGTTTAACACCCTAGAGCAGTTTGACATATCTTACATGTAAGTTTTGCACCACACGTATTCATCCCATGGGCCGGTCTTTGGGAGGCAGGTTTGAGTCTGTGGGCTGCATGTTTGACACCCCTGATCAGGGTAATATGCTATATGTGACATTAGGGTTCTTAATATGTTGGAGTATAGTAGGTAAAATGGGCCTTTAATAACACTGTACAACTATGCAATGGAGTTTTAATAAAACATCTACAGTGCCTCTACAGCTTTAATTCACATTAGATATTATCATCCAATGTCTCTTTGCTGCAGATCTTGATCCTCTCTAGTAAATCTGTCATGTCTGGGCTTTGTGTTCATGCTGAGTCAACTGGTCACCTCTTGATGAAGCAACGTGACTGGTGTCCAGTCATGCTTTGTAACTCTGGCGCCACTGCTGAAGTTTAGTTTCCTGATTTAGCATGGGCGATGCTAAACCCGGGCGAGACTTCACAGCTGATTTGGACGGCATGTTGCTCTGCTCTCTTTGTGGTCTCTCACCAAAACAGGATGTTGTGACAACATGTACAGGACACAGGGTCTGTCATGACATGTGCTGGGGGAATGTCGCTGCAACAAACCACACAGCTCACCGCCATTGTTCTAGTGCCCTTTCATCTGTGATCATTCTTAACTCCTCTGTCTTTCTATAACAGCTGATGAGAAAATGAAATGAGTTCCACAAAGCACCTCGCTCTGTTCTCAGCTGAGCAGCATGTAGGGAGAAAAAAAGGAAAGAAAAAAATAAGGAAAATGGAAAAGAAAGTTGTTAATGTCACTGAACCATGAAAGGCTTGGCCTGGGGTTGGAATGACTCAGTATACAAGGTTCTTTAGTGCTGTGGCTGCGGGGATAAACATAACTTACATCAGCCCCTGTGCTTGTACAGGAGATTTCCTCTCCTGGCACTTACAACCTCAACACTCTCACTGCACTGTGATTCACACACATGCCACGCACAGTGCGATCCAGGCCCTTTCAAGTAGCTCATGTACAAACACACACACACCACAGGGCAAATGGGAGTTTTGAATAGTATTTTTTATTTTGTCTGCAAGTATTACAGAGGTTGCTATTACTTGTATACACATAGAGAGTTTAGTTGGCATTTTGTTTTGACAGATTTGTATCAGCAGTGATAGTATTAAATTAATTGCAGTTATCTATATTATTATGTGTCGTCTCTGTCTTTTTTTCCCTACAGATCATCACTCAGTATGTTTATGAGCTGTTGGAGAAAAAGTGCAACATGACTAAAGCAATCCTGCCAGTAAGTACCCAGAGTGAAAAGAGGCATTTTCCTCTTTGATTTATGCCCTTGAAGATTAAAGGGAGTATTAAATATGAAAATTGACATAAATGCTTAGGCTTCCAGTGTGATTTTGATATTGAGTGTCCTGTTCAAATAAATAAAGAAAAGGGGATTGTGAGGAGTCAGCCTTCCTCATTTCTTTATCGGTCTTTGTCTTTCTCTTTCTATCTTACTCAGTTTCTCTTACTCCCTCTCTTTCTTTTACCCCATCCTCTGCCCACATTCTTTGTGCAAAAGTGTCTCCTCAACAAATTAACTGTATTGTGACGTGTCATTTCAAAGGCGCTGAGCTGCAGCATGCTGATGCTTAATCTGTTTTGCATTCATTGGCGCTGAAGGGGACTTTTTACTCTGCCATCAGTGAGTTATTCTTTGCCCAGCTCATCCAGGCTCAGAGCACACACTTGATCCCTTTTATTTGTTGTTGGAAGCATGTTTGTCTCTTTTTGCCCTGCTTTACCTCTCTATCCCTGCTTTTTTCTACATTTTTTTTTTTTTTTTTTTAAACTTGTGATCATTTTTCAGGCTGCGTTTATAGGGATGTTAGGTAGGACTGGTGTTTAGAAGCAGTGCAGAGTTAACTCCAGCATTAACAGTGTCCATAAATCACCAAGCCAGAGACACAGCGCCTTTCATTAGCCCCCATACACTTTTACTGGTTTATCTGCCTGGCCTATTTATCTCATTATTCCTCTGGAAAATTGCTCTGTTCTGCTTTCCTGCTGCCCACCCGCCTGTGTATATGTGGTGTTTGTGTGTGCGCGCGCATTTGTGTGTTAGTGGTGGGTCTGTCCACCTGCATGGCATTGAACTTGTGACCGTAGATTTTAAGAAGATTAACCACCACCAAGTGTAGGGAAAGGGAATGAGGGAGCACAAGAGAATAAAGGGTAAGATTTTCTCCCCCACTCGGCTCTCTTTGTCTGCTTGGATTAAGTTCTTGCAGCTGCCACCCATGGCTTTTATGGACAGTGTTTGTCTCCTTAGAGATTCTTCCAGGCATACTTGGGAGGGATGCAAAGACGCATGGGATGTGGACAGAGTGCACACACACACACACACACACACTAAGAAACACTTACTCTCTCACTTTCTCCTTTCATTTTAATCATGGTCATTGATGATTAATATAGTGGCCCAATTAACTTTTTCTAAAATTTCAATGACCTCAAATGAAGGCTCATTCTCCTCAAAATATTACATCGGAAAACGGCTAGTGTCAAATTAAATAATAGGTATTAGGAAAATGCTTGAAGTGACTCAAAACCAAATGTCTAATTATAAAAGAGCAATTTGATCATCATTTCCTCTTGCGGCAAAGATTGGTTCTGAAGTTAAATCTCCCATGGGGTTGTGAAATCTTGTTGATACTGTTTTCACATCAGTGATGCCCTGTCTTGTCTGTTTTTTTCTGTATGTTCAGGTAGATGCAACAGGAGACGAGCCCACAAGTTTTATTTATCTAACCCCAGACGCACTTTCGAATCCGTCCAAGCTGCTGGTGCTGATCCAAGGTAGCGGTGTTGTGCGGGCTGGCCAGTGGGCCCGCAGACTCATCATCAACCAAGACCTAGACTCAGGAACACAGATCCCCTTCATCACCAGAGCTATGGAGGTAGGGGACACAACAAAAGACATTGCATGGGTTTAAACTTTTTATATGTGGGATGAATATACTGAGTATACCCCTTCAGAGATACAAAGATAAGGTATTGTTCTAGTTGTGTGTTATAGTTATAGATATGAGAATAATCCAATGAAATATTAGTGTCATAAACTCCATTTATTTGAAGAGCTGGGGCTCATTTTGAAACCGTGTATAGCAGTCTTGTATTTGACCTGAAATTTGACTGTTGTTGTTGTTGTTGTGTGCTTTCATACTTTGGACTCTGCATTTACAGCTCTGACTCAGTCCAGTTTTACTTCATTGTGCAATTTAGGAAATTGTTGAGTGGGATGGAAACTTTGTCCTGGGGAAAAATTACGTGTTATGGAGCAACTTCACCTATCAACAGCATCATATAATCACACAGGCAAATAGCAAGCAGGCATTCCAAAATTAAGGCTTAAATGATCTTTTAAGTGAAATAAAACACACCCCTCAATGTAATGCTTCCTATAAAAGTGTAATATTATGATCCTTATGTAGTCACACATAGTCTCAATGTAATCACTCAGAAGTGTACAGTATCACTCTGTTAGTGGGCAAAAGTTACCTCTGCCTGTCTCATTATAGTCATCCTCAACTTGGTGCTCATTTGCCAGTCTGGCCAAGATTACCTGTGTAATTTCATCAACCTACTGTTCACATTCACTTTCATTTCTTCTTTTTGTCCATCTGAATGCTATAAAGACTTTTAACTGCTGTGTAAAGCCCTCTCCTGCTGTGTGTGGGGTGTGCGCATGTGTGTCCATGTGCAGAATAAATCCAGTGCCCAGATACTTTCTCTGAATTACATTTACCCCGGCTGGTAATACAGTTCGATAAGGCAGGGTTGTGCTGAAGAGAGCCAAAATGACAGCTTAGATATAGAGAACCTGGTGTTTGGAGTGCCAGTGTTGTTCATTCATCATAGTAAACAAGAAACTGTGTTCTTACACCCTGACAAATCATCATTCAGGCATTTTACCGCACACAGGTCTTGCAATGTGTGTGAACCGTGAAGACATACACACACATTTACAGTCAATTCATGCTGCCTGTATGTGTTAGAGGATGTTTGCGGTTTAGTATGTCATACCATAAAATGTGAGTGGATGTCTTTTATGTTCAGAATAGATATATATGTGTTGTCATGCCTATTCATAGATGAGCGAGATCCAAGTGACGTTTTTTGGCCAATCTGTAAAGAATGACAGCACAGAAGGATTTACAACTACATGTTATAAATGTTGCAGAGGTAACACTGCAAAATAACTAAAGGTTAAAGTTAGGTAGACTAAGGATGTATAGGTTATTTTGGCTGTGATATATTTACTTGACATCGAATTGTTGCTTCTTTATACCTTTTATGATGCTTTTACATGTATTTTCTTCTGTAAATGCATCATCTACCGATCTATTGTCTAACTCTTTAACAATGCTGCATAACACTTGTTCACATAAGCCATGCATTAATGCAAATTTATCTATGAGGAGGAGTCTGACAGAAGTCAGTATTTATAATGAATGCTGAGTGGGCAGCCAGGTGGCTTGCTGAGTCTCAGTATGTTACACTTATTCACCTTGTGGGGTGAGACTGCAGCACAATGAGTAATGTTCTAAGGGTGTGTGTGTTGGGCTAATTTTATAAATTATGAACTGGACGAGATGTTAACAAAACTGCTAGATGGAAGAACCACGTCAAACCATTTTGTTCAAAAACTGTCTGGAAAAACAGTACTAATGTGCAATACTTTGAGACTCAATGTAAAATATTCCCTTAACTGACCTCGTCTGGACATCAGAACTGAAACATTTTAGTATTGAAACTTTATTTGGACTCACAAGGAGAGTTTGATACCCCATTGTTATGCAATACTCTGGCAGTATGATAGTCAGTTACAATGATATTCAATGTTCAGAAAGCACACAGGTAATGATGTCAGATGTCCGCTGACTTTTTGAGTGTACTTTTTTGCTATGATTAGGCTCCGCTGTACAAAAATATTTCACTGCAGGTGTTTATTGCCTGTAGTGCAGCTCACGTGAAGTTACTCATGGGAAGTCAATTGGAAATTCAAAGCCTGCAGCAAAGGGTCAACTGGAGTGCATTTCGGGAAATAAGGGTGTGGCGGGGGGGCTTCTTATAGCTTTGGAAAGCACTTACACTCACAAGCGTGCACACATGTACATATTTGGACCAAATAGCATTGTGGGGACACTCACTGGTATAATGCATTCACCAGTCCTTTAACGTTAATAGTCTCAACTAAATGTCTAGCCTTGTAATTTAGTTATGATCATAACCTTAAAATCAAGTCTGAACCTTCGAGTCGTACTCTGAATGTCCATCTGAAGAAATGGATTAACCACAATGTCCTCATTGCAAGTCCTCACTTTAGTGGTGAAAAAAATTCAGCCTGGCTTTCTCATGCTTGCATTAATGCACTACTCTGAATTTCTTACTCGTTTTTCCTTGGAAACCCGAGTCAGCCTTTCCTCTCTTCCGATGGGATCACCAGTACCAATCGGGGGATTGTGGGAAAAATAGCTGATTGCGCTGCTTAATCAGAGTTTTAACACAACATGCACACACAAACCATCCCACTCCAGGGTGAAACTCAGGGCAGGTTGCCTCTTGAACATCATTTCCACCTCGTATCCAGCATGAACCTTCTACAGATATTTTACAGTCTTTGTCGACCTGGCCTGTGATGATGATATAATAATACATTTACAAAATCTGTGTGATGAGGTCAAAAAAATATATTCATGTATGTAGGAAGCATATATAAACAGACATGCTTGAAATGCGCTGCATGGAGCAGACGGTATGTTTTATGTACAGTAACACCAGCAAAGGAAGTGCTGTGCAGGACCCATGTTGTCTTTATGTGCATATGTGTGTGCACATGGAAGTAGTGCTATTCCCATAGCCTAAAGGTAAAATGACAGGTGAGAGGAGGTTGCTCCAGTAACGACCAGAGAGTGGGGGAAAAAAAGGTGGAAAAGAAAAAGCTGAGATGGGGGAGGGAGGTTGTGGGGGTGCAGAGAAGGAGAAGGGTTGTGATTGGTTGGAAGAGGACAGAAGAGGAAAGAAGAAGAGGGGTACAGAAAGGATTGAAGCAGGAAGAGAGAAATGAGAGGGCGAGGGAGTGACTGCAAGTGGGGTGGGACTGGCAGAGGAGAGATGGGAGTATAGAGAGAGAGAGAGTAGGCAGAAGGCAGGCGTCTGACAGCTCCACTACTGGGAGAGGGCCTCTTAATGACAGCTTATTCCTTCATGATTTCAATTCCTGACAGTCGACAGGTCTGCTTGTTGCATCATGGCAGCTGTATCATTACCTTCTGGCCCTGTCAATGCTCTGCATCCTGAGACTGAGATGGTGGAGGTGGAGGGTGGGCGCCATGGGGTTTGAAACAGGGGGTGAGTTGGGAGAGAGAGAGAGAGAGAGAGAGAGAGACAGAGAGAGAGAAGACGGTGAGGACACAGTCATAATAATTGAGGAAAGGGGTGTATTGAAAGGTGGGATCATTAGTTAGAATATCTGCGTATGGATAGCTGTTGGAGTCAGAGTTGCACTTTAAAGTTTCAAAGTTTCCGCAGCGAATGTAAAAACTAAATACTGTCGACTGACCTTAGCCCGTCTGTGGCATTTATGTGACCAGAACAGAGCATAGTTGATAATAGAAAAAGTAAAAAAAAAAAAAGAAAACATTTATTTGCTCACACATTGGCTTTTTTTGTGCACATCTCCTTTTCATGCTTTTCCCCTCACTTCTTACTGCAGTTGTCATTTTTTTGGTTTTGAGGCAATGTTAGTTTTTGGCTACCATTAAAACTTTCTTTCCAAAATGCTTTGTATATATTCACATTAAAAACTTTTGTTTCTCTACTGTCCTCGGTGTGTATGATTTAAACTTCTTCCTACTGTATAGAAGTTTCTGATTACATTTGTTTGTTTTTTTTCTTGCCAAACAACTTTGTTGAATTGCTTATTAATGGCAAACTCCAGCACCAACTTGTTAACTTGAAAATGTAACTCCCTGTCTCGGTGAAGGACGAGACTTAATTTGGAAGTTACTAATACCAACACAGTGGACACCCCTCCTCACTACCTTTTTTGGCACCCCCTCATCTCACTCTCTGGATAGTGAGTCAGGCTCAAGACTAGAGACCCACTGGAAAGAAAGAGGGGGTGTGGTGTTTTCAAAAGTGTGTCAAAAGCCTAGGGGTTTGTATCTGCCCAGAATTTCAATGGGAGGCTGAAAGGGGGCAGCGAGGCAGACAAACTCAAACACAGAAATCCTCTTTTAATTTCTGTCATGCTCCTACACCCCCACACCCTTTTTTCTTTGCTGGATGATGTCTTCTTCAACATCAGCTACACATGGCATCTGCCTGTGTTGTGTCATCGCCCTGTGTGCAGCGAGGATATTTCTCTCTCTCTCTCTCTCTCTCTCTCTCAAATCACAACTCTGCTTTCTCCTCCTTTCTCATTAGTTCCTTAAATTCCCCTCAAGCTGTGAGTTAACCTGTTTGTGTGTGTGTAGCCAGCTGATAACATCGTATGTACAGTGTGTGTACAGCCTATCTGTGGGCATCAGGTGGCCACAGAGGCCAGAGAGAGATCATTCCATCCAGCCAGCCAGGTTTAGCCAGAGGACAGTTTGTGTGTGTATAGAGGTCAAAGGATTCTCCGCCTTGCCATGGCCTTGTAATTGTAGTGCTCCAAGCAACTCACACACACACCTCCAGGTGGGAAGGTCCCAGCACATCCCGCAGCTCAGATCAATGCACTTGACACCTTCAAAGGTGGGTGTGGGGCCTGGACTTGCTCTGAGGTTAAACCTTTTTTAAATAGCCTCCCGCGGGAAGGCAGCTGTCAATAACCCACCATAATTACCGGGGCCAGGCCCGCCAAGGGCTCGGCTGCACGGGCCAAATTAAAAATTGATCAGAGGGAGAGAAAACATTATTTTGTGGTGTTATTCCCTGTCCTAACAGCACTGCTCCTGCTGTATGTGAAATCTCATCAATTGGACTCCAAGCTAGATATCTAGAGACCTATTTATCTATCTATTTGGCCCCTCTGTCCAGATGAACAATGGAGTTTTGTCCCTGTTGTAAAAAATATTTGCATATTAAGTGTCTTCAGTGTGCACATCTCTATTTGTGTGTATACTTTCAGTACGTGTGTGTGTGTGTGTGTGTGTGTGCATACTGTATGAGTGTGCAGCTGATTGTTATGTGCTCCAGGTAATTGTACATCATCCCCTATCTATGCAGTGTGTGAGTTTACATGTGTGCATGCGTGTGTGCACACACCTTGCAGCAGTATATTGATTGTGGTCTCATTGAGTTTCTGTTGGCAAGGAGCTTTTATTTGTCAGTCAGAGAACGATATGAAGAAGATATGTTCATCCTCAGGCTTCCTTAAGGAAAACAGAGCACTATTATTTCACAAGACAATGATGAATGAGAACAAAGATTTAATGAGTTTGAACTATTTATTTACACACACACACACACACACACACACACACACACACACACACACACACATTACAGGTAATTGGTCATGTCGCAGGTTTTTTTTTTTAATTATTTATTTTTTCTGTGTATTTGGTGTGTTCAGCTAATGTGTGTACTTTGCATTAAAGTTCTATTAACTGCAGTCTGTTCTGGGAAGTCCTGTCATTGTCATAATTACCAGTGACATCTGTCATTACACCCAGTGCAAATCTGCCAAATGCATAATTTACACACTTATATGTGAGGGAGTGTACATCATGGCATTCTATATAAAGCAGCTTTTCAAGTGAAAAGTAAAGTGTGTGGTGTTAAGTGTTGATTGGGCTCTAGAAATGGAGGAACTGTTGATATCAACACTTGCATAGTTAATAGAGATTAATTCTGCCAATAGACTGGAGGGTCTGTTTATGTTGTCCAAAGTACCTTTAGATTTCTATACACAGGTAAACTGAATCAGCAAACATCTTCTCTATAGGTAATTCCATTAGAATGCATAATGTCAGTCACTCCCATAATGGGATTGTGAAACTCCTGGGTGCTATTAAAACAGGACAGGGATCTTCCAAGAGTTGTTTCCACTTTTATTTGTCCAACTAAGTAACATTTAATCAAAATTTTATCAGAGTTGTTTTTGTTTAAATTGTTGATAACATAATAATTGAGTAGTAGCTCAAATCTGCATTTGTTCTATCACTCTATACAGACATTTTCCTCTTTTTTGTGTCAGTTTCCAGGCTGCTTATGCCACCACTTTGCCACAGGGAGGACTGAAAGAACAAGGATGAAAAATGAGAGAAGAAGACTTTGATCTAATTGTGAAACATTATTTGTTAGAATTCACTTATTAGCCCACGTGTGATAATTGGCTTTATTTTTTCTCTTGAAATTAACAAATTATATCATCAAAAAAGCTTTGTCTTTTGTGCATTTGTGAATATGTGTGTCTGTATGTGTGAGGTGGGTAGTAGGTCATTTGCAGCTGCAGGCTGTATGTGCACGTCCCAATGGGAAGGTCTTGTTTAGTCTCTCTTCCAGAGGGCCCCAGGCAGTGTGTGGTGGATACCTCTTCACTCTCTCCCTGGGAACACTTCGCTATGGCCAGTACACACACACACACACACACACACACACACACACACACGCTTCAGCAGATATACACATAGGCAGAGCAAAATCCTCAACAATTGTTGGTGCAATTCGTCAACCTGTGCGGCAGCATTTTCCGTCTTTTTTTGGATCCAGGTGTGTGTACGTGTTTGGGTCAATTAATATTGCATGCAGACACAAACACACACACCTACACACACATGTAAAGGCTCTTTCATCCTCTTGTAAATTTTACATGTATCCTCCATCGCAGCAGGTTTGCAGAGGTTAAAAGTGCTTAGCTGTGGACGTTCCTGGAGGAAATTGAGTTTTGCGAGAAGCTAGTGGTGAGCAGATAGGTGACCCGCTGTGAATTTACACTACACTACGTACACATGCACAGATACACACACAATCAGCCAGTGAGCATCTTTTAGGGTCAAAGTTGAACCCTGCTGTAAGCTCTCCAGTGCCAGTGTCATGCTCCTGGGCTGTGTGTACCATACTTTGATCGATGAGGGGAAACTCAGTGCTTAAATAGGGGTTACTAGGGTTCTAGGGGGAACACTAGGGTTAGAGAAAAACAACAACAAATCTTTTTCTTAATAGTTTTAGTATCGGTTCTGTGGTTAGAAATGAAAATACATGCTGGAAGAACACCTTGGTTTTGTTTGAAACCTTTGAAATACATTTTTATGGCCTGGCTTTTTCAGTTTGTGATGACTATTCAGGCATGTGATCAGCTCTTTAGTCATTTGGCATGTTGGGTTTTTCATCACATATAGATGAATATTATGCTTTACATGTATTTATTTATAGCTGGGGATTAATCTCCGTATGCTCATATATGATCCTACCTTGTGGCTGTATCCTTTTGTGTTTCTTTTCTGGCCTTTTATATGACCAGACACTGGAGATGAAATCTTTATTTGAAGGCTTATCTGCCTTTTGAGGCTGATATTGTCCTGCATTTTGTATGGATGTGAAATGTACATTTCTGCACATCAGATCCCAGTCGAGAAGGTGTCCAAGTATATCAAGATTTCTGTTCTTACACGTGTTTGTGTGTCTGCTGTTGAAAAGGAAGAACAGACAATAAGGAAAGATGGCATCAGTGATCACATTTGTCTGCTACGCTTTTGTCTTTTGCAGCTCAGTGGGTCAGTGTTTTTTTTTTTTTTTTTTTTGCCTTAACAATAAGCATCGACATGCTTCTTGGGTGGCAGCACAAATATGTCAAATCCAGGTAACAAATTAAAGGTGGGATCATCCAAATCACCTGCAGACATAGTCAGCGATGCATTCCACTTTATATGAGACTGCAAACATGTATTATAATGGTAATATAGACATAGATTAGCTGAAACACATAGATCCAATTAGGGAGCACATGCAAAAAAGAGCTGACATGGATGGCAGTCTGTTTTGGCTGAGGGAACCAAAGTGATATTTGAATGTAAATACCATGTCAAAGCCAGGTGTGAATATAATCCAACATACAAACACATTCTGGATGTGAGATTTACGTCACTGCCAGGTGTGAAGCACCCCTCTCTGTTAGACTGTTTCCCCTCACATTTTCACATTGTGCAGTCCCACAAAATGCTTAGATCAGGACACGCACTTCCTCACAGCCCCAAATCGACACAACACATGTTTAAACCTGATGTCACAGTTTACCCATTACTTTTTCTTGTGTAACTTGTCATTGGTTTTGTCGGAGTCAACACCAACCTGTGTATTTGGTCTGGCTGCCTTCCCCTTTATCTGGCATTATGGAGCTTGTGATAGGTGTTATTATCCCTCCGTATGCTGACAGCCTTAACCCTCTTAGGAGCACACTATGCAACGCTTGGCTGACTTGTTTGCGCTGATGTCAAGTTTTAGCGGTTAGCAGGCGGTTACCATATGCCACTGTGCTGCTGTCGCCTCCGATGTCAGTCACACGAATGTCAACCTGGGCTCAGAACAGAGTGCGCTGCAGAGCACACCCAGAAACACAGCGACAGTGACAAAACACACAGTCACTCATGCACACAGACGCCCATAATGTAGTCAAATATAAAGCCGGAAAAAAGCAAATGCGGAAACACCAGAGTAAGAGTAGTCTTTGTCGTTGGGACAAAGTAAGAAGGCGCTGTTATTTGTCTTCCGGAAGGCCCACCATCCTGCTCATCACCAGTCAACTGGTGGACCAGCAACACTGTAGTGAACTGAGACTAGTCGTACTTTTAACACAGAACATTTTCTTTTAATTTCTTCTTGTTTTTAGAAATCAGTTTATAAGAAATGTAGTCATTACAAAAAAAAAAGTCACAGAAACAGAAGTGTCTCTGTTACTAATAATAATGAAAATATAAGAAATAAATGTGAAGGAGAAACATAAATTTAAATGTGATGAACTAAAAACGAACTAAACAAAATATATCCCAGTCAGGATATTCCACTGATTGTTTTCTAAATATTATACATGTGCTCCACATTTCCATGCTTACTATGTTCTCTGTTTCCAGCAAGTTCACAACGGTCACATCATGTGCCCTTTCAGATTTCTGGTACTGCTTTTTTGGAGGCTAACAGATAGTTGCTTTGTTTAGTGAAAACCCTGTTTTACTTTTGGGCTTTCAGTGGAGGTTACTCTAGAAAGTAGAACTTTGTCTATCATTTATCCAAGTGGAATGTCAGTGGGTTCATTTTTCTGGCAGGAGAAGAGGAAAGCTCTTTTATCATTCTCTAACATGTTTTCATATGGTTTTCCCATTACCACTGAACTGGATATAAATATGAATGTTTGTGTGTGTGTGTGTGTGTGTGTGTAACCACTGTATATTCTGTCCTTCGCTAACTTGATAAAAGTGTTCTTACCCCCTCTTAGCACTTTACTTCTCCCCCTCACTCTCTCTCTCTCTCTCTCTCTCTCTCTCTCTTTGTCTCTGTATCCATCTTAAGATGTTGGTGGCTGTTTTTCCGTGTTAACAGAGTTGTTGTGTTTTGCCCTGAGTTCAAGAGAGGCAGCGTGGCCCTGCGGTTCTCTGTTCATTTTGACCTTGTTCAAAATTCCTTTTGACTCCCTCCTGAGTTTCCCTTTCATTTACACTCTCTTTCTTCTTTTTCTAAGGTTCCTGTTTCCTGTTCATCTCTTAGTCTGGCTCTGTTACTATTTTATCCAAAGTGTGGAGCAGTAGCCTTTGGAGTCACTGTCTCTTTGGCCTTTGACAGATCAGGATGGCAGTATGTGACCGTGGAGAATTGGGCTGTTTCTGCATTCTGCTTGGTGTCTCTGCCTTCTCTCACTGCCGCTCTCCTTTTCTCTCTGTCTAAATTAAACATTAGTTAAACTGCTGAGCACCAGCGTCGATGGACAGTGATAAAGAAGTAACGTTATAGTAACAGTAACATGACACGGTGCTGTACGACCACAGGGAATGACAAGAGAGGAGGGCACCATAATCCATTTTAATTTCACTGATATCATTGTAGTGAGGCACACAGTGCAAGAGGGAGAGAGAGAGAGAGAGAGAGCGGTAGCAGTTGGAAGTGAGAGAGGAGTGAAATGTCTCAGACCCGAGACTGTGCTCTAGCTGACTGCAGTGTCTTGTGGTGACCTAGTTGCAACCTCTTTGAAGTCCACAGGCTGATCTCTCTCTCTCTATAGGCTGCGGAGGAGATCTGCTGCATACAGCTTTATTAGACTGGGATAGAAAAAGGGAGAGCTGAATCAAAATCTTAGGGTCTTGAGGCTGCCCTTAATGTCTCTAGACAACTCTGCGCATGTGTGTGTATGCATCAGTTTTCTATAATTGTGGATACTTTTTTTCAGTCCATGTTTTCCAGTCTGACAAACACAGTCCAACTCCTATATATGTTCTTATATGTAGCAGGTATTCCTTTTAGAAAGCGCGGCTGTAATGTCAGGCCAAACACAGCCTTTATCCTTTAGGCCCCCCAACATTAAGAGACAGTGGTGCATTGTCAGGAGAGCTGACCTAGAATAGTCCAATCACTCTCCATCCAGCCCCCTGTCTGCCCTCTCCTGTGATCACCACGCTGCCAATGCCGCAGTCTATACAGTGTGTGTCTGTGTGACCCACTTCAGTTGTCGGTGTCGCCAAGTTTGCCCCCTGGTGAGAAGATACATGGTAGGGCAGAAAACCTTCACATGCTTAGGTTATGTTGAAGTGCAGCTGAGGGTTTCTTGTGGTTTTCATTATTATGGAAATAACAGCAGAAGGTACAACAGTTATGTATCTTAATTTTCACATATCCCCCGCCCTTTATTTCTGGTGAAGTTTTAATGAAGTTCAGGCATTTTCAAGTTCAGGGCAAATGCAGACACAGGTGCATTTTTGTATGAATGCGCTGCTGAGGAATATGTACTTCATGGACACATACATACATGTAAGACATGGCCGCTTGGTGAACTCTCTCAATTATCTGGAGCCTTTCTGCTGTACCCCTCGGTCCCTCCTTCCCAGCGTCTTCCCACCTGCTCCCCATTGAGAGCAAGTGTGTGCAGACATTCTCTGCTGGGGGCATGCTTAACCTTTTTCCTGCTGCACTACACAAGGAGAGACAGACACACACGTGCTCTTCTTCAAGTTGGGCTTCAATTAAAAAATCCACTTCACTTTTTTCCCCTCTTCCTTTCTCCTTTTCTGCCTTTCTTTCATTCTCATCCTTTGCCTTCTTTTTGAAGTTAGCCTGGGGCCTTGCACAGCCTCATCAACCCTTTGCCTTGGCTAGATTGCATACAGGTACCCTCTGTGGCTATTTCAAATGACTTAATTAGCTTCTGAGTGCATGGTAGAAGCCTTCACTTTTTCCTCTCCCCTTCTCCTCCCTCCTCTCTCTCTCTCTCTCTCTCTCTTTCGCTGTCTTCAGAGAGAGAGAGAGAGAGAGAGAGAAAATGATTGAGCCCATGTGACACATTTTAGTCCCTTGCCGTGTGGTTTCACTTTCTAGGTCATGCTCTGGCTGTGAAGCTGACTGCCTATTACCTCATAGAATAAGACGACACTTGCCGAGACACACACTGAGCGTGTGTGATGTGTGTGTGCATGCATACATGTACTCAGTTGACACCTCTCATGCAGGCACAATCGCTAATGCCTCATCCTATGTTAAATCTGATTGCTACTTTGTAATCTTTAGCTTTAGGCTAACCCAGCCCACCATCATTTGAAGAAGTCTGATTTTAACTTTATGAATTTTTATTAAATCTTTAGTCAAAGCACACATTAGCCAGATAAATGAAAATCTGGTTGCCGTTTGCTTAGCACGTTTGTTTTCTTTAAGATTTTTGCATGAACCACCATTATTTTGTTGTCTTGATCGCCTAGACTTGAATTCCATCAATGCTCAAGGTGTGTCCTGTGTTCAGGCCTTTGCTACATCTGTGGTTTTATTAGTGACAAAAAAAAAGTCAAGGGCATGCCCCTCTACTACAAAAATTTTATGTCACCACATCTATCTTTGGTCTGTTGTCAGGCATTCACCTGACATACATCACACATGGGCACAGAGCACACCATAAACACAATGTGTTTTTAGCTTCCCTTCTAAGGGACATACTGTACAGAAAAATATAATATATATATAGGATGTCTCCAACTCTGTCGTCCTCTGGTATCAGTTATAACGTAAAGGCTGAGTCTATCAGTTTGTCTATATTTCAGTGCATATGGTAATAGTCTTCCAAAACGAGTAACATGAAACATAAAAGTCATAAAACATGTCAGGTGACATGTCAATGACAGTTGAATGGCCCCTTTACCTCTTTTAGTTCTGTCAGCTGTCAAGGTCTTGAAAGTCTAGCTGAAAAAGTTTTTGCTCCATAAAGCTTTATTGTAATGAAGTGCCTGATGGAAAGATATGACCACAAGGATGTGATCATTGATGGTCATCAATGAACAAATGAGTTCTTTTGCCCCTAAGGGTGAGAGTGAGCTCTCACGGGGTTTGGGAGAGCAGTGTACCTGTTAACTTCTGGCTCTCTGGTCCACCTTGCTTGCTAGCTACCTCCAGGCCCGTGTTAAAATCGTAGGTCTCCTAAATTAAGTTTGGCTCTGTGGAGAGCCTGTGGCATTGCATATACACACATGTACACACAAGAACAAGTGCACTCACTGCTGCTGTGCTGCTGGAAGTCAGACATCCCCCCATACGAGTATGTTCAGAAGCACGCACACACACATACTCTTTCTCTCTCCCATTACCCAGTTTTAATTGGCTACCTTCACTCTTTCTTCTTCTCACCGTCTCTTGTGGTCGGGCCTACAGGCCTGTCGTTGCACTGGCGCATAGCAGCAGAGTTTAGGTGTGTGACCAGGTCAAACGACTGTGTGTGGATAGAAAAGCAAAGGTAGCAAAGAAGAAGTTTTGAGCACAACCAGGACATGGGTCAAGGTAAATCACTGGTGTAAAAGAGTGGTGATTTTCACAAAATATATGGGTTTTATTGGCATTACTTTGTTTTCACCAGCTCAATTTTAGGCCACTTGTTAAAGCCACAGTTAGAAAGTAGAGTAGGAGATGTCTTTCTCCTTTTCACAAGCTGAAGAGTTGTCATGAGCTGTCAGCCAGCTTGTTCTCCATGTGCCTGTCAGTGCTCTGGATAGGAGCTCTGGGTCCCAGCATCCTGCCAATTGGTGAACTGTGTGTGATTGTGTGGGTGTGTGTGTATGTATGTGTGCATGTTGCCCTCAGAACACTTTGTTGATTCTGCTCTGCAGTGTCAGTGACACATTGAGCGGGTTCTGTGGGAGTCCCCTGGTTTCCCTCGTGCTGTGTTTACTCCATCTGTTTACTCCCCACAAACACTCTCAAATCTATTACCTCTCTCTCTTCCCTTCTCTCTCCCTCTCTCTCTTTCCTCTATTTTTCACTCTCTGTCTCTCCTATTTACTCCTGACTTCTCGTGACTTGTCTTTTTAAAACAGTAGCTGTGTGGTAGTCTGGTGGTGTACCTGTCGACAGCCAGTGCTCGCCTCTCCCTCAGCAGGGGGTGGGATTGAGTTTCTCTCTCCCCCAGCCAGCCATCTTTTGCTTCAAGAGTCAGAACACATTCTTTTTCTGGATGAATGTTTCCACATATACTTCATGTTTCTGATCAACTGAATTAAATTGGGACGGTCTAGGAGAAGAAAATTGCACTTGAGGCATAGAGCAGGAATGCTTGATTGTAAGGCTGGCAGCAATTTTCAATTAATAAATTGTTTAATTCATAAAGTATCAAAAAAATAAGTCTCCTCAAAGCCCAAGGTAATGTTTGCAAAGTGCTCAGTATGTCTGACGATCAGTAAAAACCCCACAGATATTCAATTTTCAGCAATTATAAAACAGAGCAGCAACTCCTCACATTTGGAAAGTACGAAGGGCATGTTAAGCACTTTTGCTTGATAAATGTTTTAAGTGGTAATCAGTCCAGTTAAAATTGTTCTATTTTCCCTCCAATTGATTACTTCATTAACCAAATCATCCTTTCAGGACTATTACACTTAGCATTTGATAACTACATCTCTGTGTTTTATCTGTTATGCTGTCTTGTTGGTTCTAGTCCTATTCTTGGTATTCATGATCTCCTACAACCCTGTAATAGCGCTTTACAGGCATATTTATGTGGGTTTGTGTAGATGAAAATGATCATGTGTGGACAATGAAAATGGACGTGGGGAAATGTCGTGTTCTATAAATACCTTGCTATGTGTAACATGGCCTTTGTCTTCATGTTTTCACATCTTGTTTTTTCAGGAGGTGGTGACTTTGTGGGCTGTTAACAGCTTGTTGACTAATTTAAAGCTAGTCAGGAATTAATTTAATAATGCTTAATCATTTAAGAAGAATGTTTCTAATCTTTGCATTCCTTAACTGATACCTCAGAGTTATCCTTTTGGAATAATCACCAACAAAATAATTAAAATTCACTTTAATAAAACAGGACTCGAGGTTGTGAAATAATAATTGACTTTCTCTTTTCCACACAGCATCACCTCTGAAACCGTTTCATTACCCTGTGTGCTCATTATGGTATGGTTTTGTAATGCCACTGCTAAGACTGTGTGCGATGGTATGAAATGATAGTTTACATACCCTATGCCAAGGGCACAACCAAGGGCTCATGAATGAGAGATAAAAAGGAGTAGAAGTGGGGCATGAGAGGACGAGAGAAATATCATCCTTGTGAC
The DNA here is from genome assembly GCA_029822895.1 of Maxillicosta whitleyi. Taxonomy (NCBI): domain Eukaryota; kingdom Metazoa; phylum Chordata; class Actinopteri; order Perciformes; family Neosebastidae; genus Maxillicosta; species Maxillicosta whitleyi. Next base: position 15,525,329 of record JAPSES010000219.1, read on the forward strand.
CGGCTAATTAGCCTGCTGCTATACCAAGCCTTAACTGCAGGGACAGGGTTCAATAGTTCACCTATTTACCACTGAGTTACAACGACTGTAAACCTGGATTACCTGCTCCACCAGCTACCAAAGCCCAGTATTACAAGTACCAGTCTTGTTCAACAACTTGGAAATCAAATCGGTCCAAAAGAGCTGGCTAAGTGAAGCTGCCCTCATAGACAGAGACACTGTAGCATGCACAGTCCTCTGCTTGAATCATAGAAAGAAAGATATTTCAGTGCGATGGACTCTAAAAAGCTGTTGTGTTCTGCAGCAGGGAGACTTTTGTAATGAAAGACAAGTAAGGATTTGTTAATGGGAACAGATTCATGACTACTGACATTTACAAATTACTTTAAATGATTAAAAACTACTGATAAAATAGATCCTCAATCAGGTATTGTTGTGACAGGATTTCAGATCAACTCTCCACTTGATATTTTACAAACAAAATTTTTTGAATGAGATTGACTTCTTATAAATAACTATATGTTAAAATAAATCAGATAATTAATTATGAGTAATTTATATTTGCACTATAATTACATAGTATTTGATTTAAAAAATGGCACTCAGCATATTCTGTACAGCACTTAAGTGGTATAATTACACTACTTTTGCAAGTTCCTGTCAAAAACAGGAAATTTCAATAAAAAAAATACTGCTGCATTGGGCTCGTCTTTAATATTAGCTCACCTACAGAAGTGTGCAAAATACTACTGGAGCAGTACATAGTCGAGACAAAAAGCTATTTATAAATTGTAACTGTGCATCCACATCTTCCACACATCCCAGCATACTCATCGTATGAAACTGTCTTGACTGCAGTGTAGTGGAATACTTTGTGTGAAGAAGCAAAGGAATAAAGTGAGAGATACAAACTGACAGACAGAACCTGTGAATATGTTCTAATAGTCATATAATCGTGGGTAGTGCATTAAAAATTCCTCTGAATTATCCTTATTTTTTGTGTTGATTTTTGCCTTAGGTATAGCTCACCAGAGTCAGTAGAAAGGAACGGATGTGAGCATCAGAACCTGTATTTATACTTATTGTCCTGTATTTATGAATGAGGGATGTTTATTTTCCATAGTTACAATTGTTGTACTTAATCGTATTTGTAATGTTTAAGGTGCACTTCTTTGAGTTGTCTTCTTTCATTACTTCTACGTGATATCTAAATTTGAGCTTCCGTGCATTCCTCAGCTGTACTAGCATCTTGCTGCAGGCAGAGCGGAGTATAGCAGTGTACACTTGGAGGGTCGAATTGGGCTAATGAAGTTGTCAGAGGCGTGTAGCATCGAGGCTGATGGGAGGGCCTGCCAGGCAGCCAATAGTGAAGCTGCATCTGTGATCAGCCGAGCATGATGGGAGACCACCCTGCGCAGCCAGTGCTGAGGCCCGGCACAGCCCCCAGATCAAAGAGCTGGCCCTCATATACCCCAGCAATTAGAGAGATGCTGCACACCAACATTCAGACAAGGAAATGTGTCTGCACACAGCAATATGTACTCAGACAGTAACAGCTGGATGTGTGTAAACATAAACAAGTCACACTGATAGAACGATATTCACATGTGACGCCTTATAGGTTTTGACAGAACACACAGATGCATAAAAAAATACATTCAATCTGAAACTGTAAAAAGAAAAGAAGGAAACTTGTCTTCGTTCAGTGGAAATTCTTTATCCTTTCCTTCACCTCCTCAGCCACCTTTGCACTCTAACAGCTGTTACTGTATTTGATCAATTTCTCAGTCAATGCCTCCTCTCCTCTCCTCCCCTCCATCACTTCACTTTCTCTTTGTTACCCTCCATTAGTTAAGATATCTCATTAATAACCACTTCTCTTGCCTACCTCCTGTTAGCCTCCAGTGTTAGCTTGCTGCTCATTCTCTCACCTCGCCGCCTCTCTCTTTCCTCCCTTCCCTCTCCTCTGCTCTCTGCTCTGCTCTCTGCTCTGCCCAGGGTTCTTGTTTGAAATTCAAGAGTGGTGCAGTGAGACTGCAATAACCTACATACAGATCTCTCCCTCTCATTCCCCTTTTCTTTCTCTCTGTCATGCTTTTCTCTGTATTCCACCATCAGTCCTTTTTCCCTTTGCTCACCAGCACCTGTTATCACTGCAAGACTCTTGTAGGAATAAAGGTTTTGAAAGCATATTCTACACTAATATACAAGTGTATGACTAAATATCATTATTATTTTTTTCCATTTTGTAGTATGGTGCACTTCCTTTATGCTGTGTTTGTTAACTTTTCTTGGTGCTATGTGGAGCAAGGGGACTTCTTGATGTCAAAATGTTTTCTATTTACCATGGGTTCATTTAAAATGCTGATGCCTTCTAGCTCCACCTTGCCTTATTCTTCATTCTGCGCCATCCTTCTGTGTGTCCCAGAGGCTTTGTGCGTACACAGGAGTGTGTGTATGTAAAGTGTGTGGCACTGGAGGCGCAACTCCTGTATGCCCCGCTGACTTCTTAGTGAACTTCTCTCCTGCAGATTAAAACAAAGGCAAGCAAGGAGAGGAGGAGGTCTAATGAGAGGAAGATTGTATGCTGATTTGTGTGTATAGAATGTCTGTGTCTTCATTAAAATGATGTCTTTGTTGGCACATTTAAGAGTGCATGTATGTGGTTGTTTGTCTGTGCATGCATGCCTGTGTGTAGTTTGTGAAGTTTCTTGCACTTCTACTTGTGTACGGAAGTGGCATATGTTGGCAGTGGGTGGCAGTGCACCAAAAGCAGGCTGGTTTGCTGGTGGGGAACCAGTCTCACAGCATTCAAAGACACAAAAAAAATCCTTGCCCCCTTTGCGTTGAAGACACTGGTGTTAATCATCGCTTTTGTAAAGAACTTTTGTTGCTTTATACTGACAGTGGGCGCAGTTGTCTCTGTTGTTCCTGATAGGCTCACATCTTTGTAATTGACAGAGATTGTACTTACATTATGTTATATTTATGGTGAACAATGCTGTCAATAAACTTGTAACAGTGGAGAATAATTATTTTTGCTCTGGTATAGTTTTCATTAATATTGCATAAATGAGTCAGATAGCAGGTAAAATGTAAAGAAATGTAAAACTTGGCCGTTGTTGGGATTACGGTCAATTTCCTTGAACCGTAACATCCCCATGTGACTTGTGTGATCTTTGTTGCATGTCTTACCCTGTCTCTCCTAGTTTTCAGTCAACTTAACAATGGTCTTAGATACAGTACGGTGAAAAGGTACAATGAAAAACTTGAGTTGCTCAAGTGTGTGTGTGTGTGTGCATGCACTATGGAGGTTGACCCTTGATCTGTAGTAAAAACCCAGCAGTATAATTTAGGGATGAACAATGCCTATTCCCATTCTTCTGTTTGTGTATATATCATCAGAGGCAGTGAAAATTGCATGGTTTAAAGGTTCAAAGCTTAGGGCAGTGTATTTTTTCATAGCTACGGAGGCACTACAGATGAGAACTAAAGACGAGTGATTACTTGGCATGGATCTACACATAGGGTCACAACATGGGTTTAAGTGCTGGAGCACTAACTCTAAGGGAGTTCTGGTTGTGGGTATAAAAAAAAGGAGAAGGAGGAGGGAGGAGGGCAGATGTTATATTGATGGCACGCAACGCTTCTCTTCTCTGTCCTGAATAATCATGATCCTTAGCTGATGGGATGCTGCTTCAAAAAGATGAGAGTATGCGTGAACTGTGGATGAACTGGAACCTGCATATGAACCAAAGCTGGTGGTAGCCCAGCCCAACCCAGCAGCCATCCCCAATCCCCATCCGGGAAATTCCTAAACCGGATTGATACTGATATCAACAGAACAGGGGAGTTTTATATCCACTCAGCTGCATGCATGTGTTATGAAATTAGTGGTTTGATGTTAATTAAATGAAAACTGATAATTTGCTTTTGTGTGCATTAGGTTGTTTTTATGTGTGTGTTGGGGGGAGGTAGGGAGAGAGAGAGGGAGGCAGAGGCGCATGTAAGGGAAAGAACAAAGATAGAGAGAGGAACAGAGATTTGGTCAGGCTGGGCTGGCAGGTGAGCAGACGTTTGCTCCAGGCTGGTTTGCTACCTTTTGATACAACAGGCTTTGTGGAACAGACATGATTTTCCTCTTTTTTTTTTCTTCCTTCTATCTCTCTATCCTCCTTTTCTGTAAAATTGTCACTGTCTGGATGTAATCTCTTTGGGGCTTTTATCATTTCCCTGCCTCTGATTTTAGTCGGTCCCTTTTTCCTCTCATTTTCACGTCTCTTTTTTTTCTAATAATATGAAACTTGAGCAGATCCTGAGGCAGATGTTTTAAGAACAGAGACTGTTGTACCTAATCAGACAGATAGGTGGCAGTATACTGTCAGGCTAAATCAACACAAACTGTGTTGCTGTCCTCTTTGCTTCCTCCTCTCTGATTTTAATAGATCTATCTATCTATCTATCTATCTATCTATCTATCTATCTATCTATCTATCTATCTATCTATCTATCTATCTA
>JAPSES010000219.1:15544634-15568533 GCA_029822895.1 Maxillicosta whitleyi
ATGTTTGATTTTAGTTAGCTATATATCTATATGTCATGCTATATGTATTAATAGATATGTAAAGTCAGTATACATATACTGATTTTAATATTATATTCGCTATTATATGAAAAAATATTTTTCAGAATCATGTTTTTAATGGTCCTGCCATAAGCTGAACTGGTCTTGTCAGTTATTTTATCAGGCTACCACCAGTGGGCAGTGGCACAAAGCTGGTGTGAATATGGTTGGTTAGTCTATGAGCCTGTGGATTTCCTACCTTTTCTATCTTCTTAAAATATGTCTTTTCTCTTTCTGTTCCTGTGTCTTTTTACCTTCTCGTCCTCCAATTCTGTTTTTCTTTTCTATTTCTTTCCTCTGTCTGCTCTTCTGTTTCATTGTTTTAATAGATGCCATCTTTCAAAAAAAAAAAAAAAAAAAAAGTCCATCCATCAAAATCCATTTTTTATATAGTAGTGAGTTTGGTCATGTCTTTCTTGTTACATATAATACAGTTTTGATTTATTAGTTTTTAAAAGAAGGCATTTATGAGTCATATATATGTGTATATATATATATATATGTGCCTAGAGACGGGTGGAGAGTCCTGTCTGAATATGAAAGGGAGTGAGAATCAAGACTAATTTTATAATCTGAATAAGTGAGAAAGTGTCATTTTGCTGTTGTCAACACACAGCAGGTGCTAAGGGAAGGGGTGTGTGGCAGGTTTGATGTCGATGGGCACAGGAGGGACACACACACGCTGCGTCAACAGAAGACATGCACATTGTGTTAACACTTATTAAGGAAGAGGAGACGTGCCGTGTTGAGAAGACAGTGTGTACGATGGCGATTCACAGAGGAAGCTGAGCGACGATGCTGCTCACAACTCTCTTTCACATCTCTTAAAGGTCTTTTTGTCAGCACTGATATCTTTCATACTCTTTAGTTGTGTGTGTGTAAGCACGTCCTTGTACCAATAAGTTTGTAACAGACTTGGGTTGTGTGTGTATGTGTATTCACAATGGGGGTTGTGTATGTGAAGCCCAACCAAAGTGAAACAGGAATCCTTCCATTTCCTGCTTTAGTTTCAGAGTGCTTGGGACAATAAACACAGTTAATTAAAATGGCTTCAAAGTTGAATAAGTCACTAAAGGCTACAGGAAAATTTCCTTTTCTCCACAATACATTTCCGTTGTCTTATTCCTTCTTATTATAACTTGGCATTGTCTGTCTGTTTAAATTCTTAATTTTCCATTCTGTTTTTTTTTTTTTTTTTTGTGGGTGGGGGGGTGTAATGATAGTTTGAAACTTCATTTATTTTTTTCATTAGTAAATGATAATATGTATGTAGTGGATTGTGAAAATTTTTTCTGGAAAGGTGCTTTTAAAGTCACACACACACTTATACAGATATGTGCATGCAGTTGCACCTTACTCTCACACTGAGTGATAGTGGGATCGATTGGGTTTGATATTAAGTGACACGTGGCCTTTAGAGTCACTAAATGCTGCTCACCGACTGAAACCACTGTCAGTGAATTCCAATCCCCCAGTTACTTCTTTGGCCGGTCCCTGGAGTTACACTCTCCTCCCTGTCTTTCTCTATCATCTTGTGTGTGTGTGTGTGTGTGTGTGTGTGTGTGTGTGTGTGCGCGCGCGCGCGCACATATTTGCATTTTCTTTCCCCCCAGTCTGCGTCTTTCTTAAACTATTGCTCTGGTATTTGCTTATATATAGATCATTATTTTCTATACACCATAAGCCCCAGGAAAGTTGCAATAATTTGACAGTAAAAATTGTAAACACAGTTATATGACAATTGTAATGTGGCATTGAGTTACCACTGGACAAAATGCTGAAAACTGTGTGTGTTTAGCTTTCACTGTGTATAAATTTTAAAGCTAGAAAGATGCTGTCTCCTGATCTATACATAGTATACATATCATTTTATGATTATATTATTTAATGATTAATTTGTGTTATTTTCATTTATTTTTTTATTCATATACTGAAAAGTAAAGTTTCTGATAAAAGCTATATGTATATAAAATTCCAAAGAATAAACCTTGTATGTGAAATGAATGACAGTTTAATATAAACATGTTTTAGTGTGGATGTTGTTGACCTTATGGCTTCCAAATGTTACGTCTGTTGTAGGAGAACTATGGCGTGATGGTCCTTAACCCAAACGAGAACTACCTAGAGGTGGAGAAGCCAGCCAAGTCCTCTCCTCTGAGCTCCCCTGTCGAACCATCGGATGAACCCGCCGAAAAGAGGGAACGCAAAGATGACAAAGAGAGCAAGAAGAAAAGAGAATTCTATGAGAAGTACCGCAACCCGCAGAAGGAGACAGAAACCGAACAGATCCCCATACGGGTATGTCGCATGGATGAAGAGAGGGAGGTGGTACAGAAAAAGAAAGCAGGAAGGAAGTGGTTGGAGGGTTGGGGCGGAGGGACAGAGGGATGGATGTTCATCTAAAGCAGATTCGATGGGGGAGGTGGATGGAGTGACAGTTTAAGGGTGTAGGAGGAGGAAGAAAACGAGATATAGGTGAGAAAACAGGAGGTAGGATTTTGGGCAAGTTTGGCTAAGATAAAAGAGGCAAGAAGTAGGGTGGGAGGAGGCTAGCTGAGGAAGCAAGGAAATGTTAGGTAATGAGGGAGGCATGGAGGATGGGATGCAGAGGGAGAAAGAGAGGCTCTTGTGTGGTCAGCCTGTGTGTGAAGAGGTTGGCCGTGCTCCAGTCGCCTCTCAGTGAGCAAGTGTTAACCACATGGCTACTTCCCTCTCTCCCTCTTTCCCTCTCTCTTTTTCTCTCTCATATGGTGGGCTGGTCAGTGCAGCTCTGGCCCTTCACTCTTGTTGACCGCTGGGATTATTATCTCCCTAACACACACTCTGCAAACACACAGCAACATTCTTATCATGCTACACTGACCGCGCTCCCCCTAATCATACACACACACACACACACACACACACACATGATTTGAGGCACTTACCTCAGCCAGTTTACCTTGTGGTCAAACAAAGGAAGCAACCCTTTGCATAAATCGAGTTTTATTCTGAAAATAAATATTGTCAAAAGCGATCAGAAATGAAAGCGATATTCTCCTCTTTATTAAATGCTTTTGTATCCTGGCGAAATTCTGGATTTTCCATTTGGATAATGTCCAGGCTAATTATTTTCTTTCTTTTGATGAGCTTCATTTCACTAAGACATTCAAAATTAATGGTACCATGTGTTAGACACTTTCATATTTCATATCACATCTGAATAATATCCCCATTGATTATCTATGTTGTACTTTGGTTGCTACACAGCAGTGTGTGTGTGTGTGTGTGTGTGTGTGTGTTATACGTCAGTCTCTGGTGTTTGACAAGAGTTTGTGCTGCTGTGGGACTCGCGCGTTGTGTGTGAGCTGTCAACAAAGTTTATTTTTTTTCTCACCCTCCTGACAGTACCTTTACACACACTTAAATAAGGGATAATTAGTCACAACTCCATTTTACTCAGCTGCAATTTTTATGTTGTGTTTACAGGTTTTCTATCTGTCTGTCCATCCACCCCAATCCGTGAATGCAATATCTCAGAAATGCCTTAAGGGAATTTCTTCAAAGTTGGTGCAAACGTTCAGTATTCAGGGATGAACTGAGTAGATTTTCTCGGTCAATGTTGTAGTCAATGTGAACACTTAAAACATGTCCCAAAATTCACACACTGATTATGACTGATTTCAGAAGTGTAACAAGATAAATGATGAAGCAATGATGATTTCTATCCAGGAGGTCAAGGATCATCTTCACTGCAAGATCATAAACCTCTAATGAAACCATTTTCTGGCCATTATTCAACAATGTAAATCGGGAACAGAATGAGAGATTATGACCATATTTGACATTTGGGCAGATTCTGAATTGGTGACAGTAGTCTTGGGATCCTCCTGACACTTTGCTGATTATAGGGCAGATCCAGTGATCCGTCTGTGATGCCAGTTTAAATATGACTATGAAGCATTCTTGTTTTAGAGTTGTGTCCTTCTTTGCAGTGGCACATAAACCACAACTTGACAAATTTATTTTTCCTCACTGTCCCATCTTGCGATGATATTTAGTATAAATCCCTACCAGTTAAGAATCCTCAGTGGTTAACGCCACTGACTTTGGTGTGGAAGATGGTTGGTTCGAGACCCAGGTGACCCCTTGGGAAAGGTTCTTTACGCTATACATCCCAATGCGGCCACAAGGGGGCACAAGCCCCATTGTGCCGTTCCAAGCCAGGTTGTGTCAGGAAGGGCATCCAACATAAAACCATCTGCCAAATCAACATGCGAAGGTGATTCGCTGTGGCGTCCCCGGAAGGGAAAAGCCAAAAGAAATCATCTACCAGTTAAGAATCCCTCATATCTTACACAATAATTGTAATTTTTAGACCCAATTAGAATATAATGTTCATTGTCTATGAGTATCATTAAAATGAGTCCCAGTCTGTGTGTGTTTGTAAAACTTTGGGTGTCTTTATATCCTCCTGAGAACCAGCAATGCATTTTCAACCTCTGTAGGGGATAAGAGCTACAGCTAGAGTAAAGCTAGAGTTACAGCTTTACTCAAAGAAACAATCATGCTGTCCACTGCGAAGGACATCCCATTAAAAATAAATAGATGAATTAATGTATCTGAAAAAACTGTTGTATCATGCTGCTTGCAAGCAAGGCAATTATTTAATGTAAAAAAGCTGAAACTTTTACTTTTCTGGGTCTCAGGAGGATATATCATAACAGTGATTGTTTTCTAAATTAAATTAGGAAATGGCTAAAAATAGCAACACCGTACTTTATTAGATTTAATTTTCTTCTTTTATTTAGTACTTGCAAACACAGAAGTACCATTTAGAAGTACCTCATTCTGTGTCTTATTTGCTTCCTTCTGTGTTTGTTTGTTTCCTTCATGCAAATTTCCCCCAGTGTACCCATAATGTGGAACAGTACAAAGCACCCAAATAACAAAAGTCGTGATTTTCAAGACAGTGAGTTAAACACCAGGATGCAATATGACATGACATTTCTATCTCATCATATTGGTAGTACAGGGTGACACAAAAAAAGGGGAACTTTTGAACAATCCAATAAAACCATGTGTGATGTAAGAAAAAATATTTCATTCATAGTAATTGAAACCTTAAAACATGTCATTTAAGAATCAGTGATGGAATTTATTTATTTATTTTAATTACGCTCCATAGGCAGCATCCTCCTGTATGAATGCATTCTTGAAATCTGCTGTTGAGATTCCTCACTGACCGCTGGGATACTGTGAATTTCATCCTGAATTCTCTGTTTGAACTCATCCACAGTTCTTGGTTCAGTCGTGTACACTTTACTGTTCAGATACATGTAGCCCCACAAGAAAAAAATCACAAACGGACAAATGTACCGACCTTCACATCAGTGTTCTGTGGAGTACGAGCACTTCTTAGTCATCCTGTTGGTTTCTTCTTTAGTGCAGATCCGGTCTCTTCAACGTTATTAATCCAACATTTTATCGCGTGTTTTCATGGAACAGCACCATGATGTCCTAAGTTGTAAAAACGTCAGAACTCCCTCTGCGCAGCTGTCAAACTATCACCGTTTTTATAAAACATTTTTATGGCTAACGCATACTGTTGCCCATTCCACTGATCCATGGTTACGAAAATGACGGAGTGTTTACTTGCTCAAGGTCACAGTCTCTTAGTGCTGCCACTTGCTCATGTCTACCAATACGCACTTCAACAACTCCTGTGTTTTTTGTGTCACCCTGTACCATAAACATTTTGCCTGATGTACAGCTGATAAGCCATTGGAGACTTTTGTTTTCTATTGGTTTGAACTTGAATTATTACCATATTACATGGTGGTCTCCCTTTCTCTAACTTGTCTTTTTATACATTCCTTCTCTACCTTTCATTTTGCATCTTTTCCATTTGTCCACTCACTTAAATCTTCAATTCACTCTGAAGATAGAAAAGTGTTATTGTTGATATCATCCCATAAGAGGAATCAATATTACTTATGTCTTAGTATTAGGATCTGATTGTTTTGCAAATGCCATGATGCATCATGGACAGAAACAGGCTTTTAAAACTACAAAAGATTCACGTAATATAGAACAGAACATATGTATTTGTATTTTTTTTCTGCCAAACAAAACCAAAAAAGTGGAGGTCATCTAGAAGGTTTGGAATTTCCAGTGAAATACACTTGTCCTTAGATGTTGGGATTGTGAGATTGGGGATAAAGATTAATGAGTGAGCAGCGTGTCTCTGTGTTGGTGCCCCTTGAATTTTGACCTTTGACCCAGAAGTCAGCAGGATGTATGTGTGTATGACCTCGCCTCCTCCTTCACTGCTTTACTTTCCACTGGTCTGCCTCTGTCCAGCCCAGAGTAAGCTGTCACATGCACACACATAAACATACATGCAGATACTCAAACACACACACACACACACACACACACACACACACACACACACACACACACACACACAGGCAGACAAAAGAGTGAAGGAGGTGGAAAGAGAACTAAGGTTTGGACGCCTGTGTGTGTGTGTGTGTGTGTGTCTTTCTCCTTCACCTTTGTTAGTCAGGGTGGGTGGTGGATCAAATCAAACCTCTTTAGCAAGGCTGTTTTCATCTTTTTTAAAGCACCCAGCCAAGCCGTGCACACTTGCACATGGAAACACACACACACTTGCACAAGCCTTTTTATTCCATACACCTCGTAGTCTTAACTCCTGCTGAGCTGCTGGACCACCTGCACACAGCCATTCAGATGTACACATTCAAATATATACCGCTCCGCTTCATAATGTAATGAAATCTATAATTATCCAAAAAATAGCACAAGCTTGAATTAACACTTGTGTATAAATAGACATGGAGACTCATACAATTACATTGTAAATTTAAGCTTTACCACAGCCCCCTGATAGAGTTGAGTTGATTAATACGCTTCCTTACACACATTAATAAGCTCTTAACTGCTTTTAGGATTCTTACTTTTTAGCCTTGGGTTCATAGTGTGCAACCTCTCAACCTTATCTAATCCCCCTCCTCCAGATCACACACCACTGGGCCATGTTTAGGGGGATGTTAGTTAAGGAGTGAGAGAAAAAGGGAGAACAGAGGGAGGGATGGGGGAATATAAAAAGTGATCGGAGGGATGCTGATGAGGATAACGGCGGGGTGATGTGGGTGTGTGTGTGGGGGTGCTTTCTTAGCACTTTGCCATATAGAAGTTTGGGAGTTCACTTTACTCTGAATTTTAGCAGTAATCCAGTTAGCTATTTTCTGTCAGCCAAGCGGAGGAATGGCAGGAACAAAAGGCACATTCATGGGCTTAAGAAGCTTCCAAAGAGTTCACCCAAGGCTGGCTGGCTGGGATTAGGCCAGCAGGCCTTGGAAAGAAGAAGGGGAAAAAAGAGCAAAAGGGACAAAAAACAGAGCTTTTCCTTTCTTTAAGCACCACTTATTTTTATAAATGACTGAAATACTTTTTCCTTCTTTCTGTCGTAGTTTTTATGCTTCTCCTTTAACATCTTGCATTGTATGCTCATTAATGTTTCGAGTGAAACAGACAGTGAGATGATCACTCCTATAGTATTTTGGTTCATCAGATTGAGGCCGTTAGGTTTTTTTTTTCTTTTTTTCCTCTTGATATTCAACATCACAGATAGAGACTTGTGTGAATAATACTGAAGGATATATGTGCATTTTACTACAACCTTTAATACTTTTGTAATAATCTAACCACCCTGGAGGCATAGAAATGCGTCTCTCATTTGCTTGTGTTTAAACTTGGTGATTTTTGTTTTGTTTTGTTTTGTTTTTTCACTCTTGTTAACGTTTGCAGATGCTTTTATTTCTGGGTGAGACCCTTGTTTTTCATATAATACTTTGGATATTATGTTTATAGTGCAGGGTCAAAAGTTTTTAGTGTGTGCTGACATTTAATATTTAAGTGATCCAGCACAAAGAGGGGTCTTTTACAGTCTTATACTGATTTTCCTGCTATGGCGCGTACACTGTATATTTCCTAAACGGAGGTGCATCCATTATGTAGACCCTGCCTCTCCAAGACCCATTATTCCCAGCTGCAGCTGTCCACAGGGGCAGGCTGGGATCCTTGTCCTTGTCTGTTTTTAGCAGTGATGTTCTGTTTCCCCATGTTCACACTGTAGTACAAAGCATCCTGAGGATACATGAACATGCACACACACGTACCCACACGTACCACAACTTGATTATAAGCATTAAGACGTGGACACACAAACACACCCATGTGTAATTGTATTCAACACGGTGCTACAGTGTTTCCCTTCGGGAATGATTTTTGCTCTTTGTCACCTTCACCCCTTTTGCCCCAATCTGTGGCCCACAAGCAATTATACAGACAGGATTTATTTGACCTTTGACCTGTTGTCATGCCAGGAAGTAAGGCTCAGCATATCCAAGGACAGGTAGGGACTTGATTAACCTTTGAACTTGGTCAGAGGAGAGGTCAATGACCAGGGCCAGAGGGCAGCTCACCTGCTTGCTGCAGAGAACAAATTGGCTAGATGCCATCTTTTTACTTGGCTCTGTATTTCTGTGTGAGAATGATAGAGAAAAGCTTTGACCTGTGTGTATCTGCCTCTGTTAGCTTAGCTTTTGTGTTTTTAAGGTCATGAGAGAAGTACCCTGTTTGTGTGTATTTTAACTTCAAGTTTATCTTATTGTGTTGTAATTTACAGTGAAACTTCATATCACTTCTCAAAGTTTCAAACTAGAATAAAACTCATTTTGAGCTTGTTTGTATGTGTGAGCATTTGTAGAAATGTGTTAAGCGTAGTAGTTCATAACATCTGTGCATGTACACATACTTTTGTGTTTGTGTGTTTGCTCAAGGCAGAACTAGTGTAGCTGGTCTCAGATCCCTGCTCCCAATCTTCTAGTCAGGTCAACCATCAAACACATCCATCCTGCCCTCCCCCCCACCCCCACTCACACACACACACACACACACACATACACACAAGCAGCACCTCAGGGTCATCCTGGAACAAACACAGCCTTGTCTGCCTGCCCGCTCTCCTTTGCCTTATGTCAATTAATGGCTCGCAGTAATTTCACCTGACAATCCGGGCGGCAGCGCAAGGCTAGCTGAGATGTCACAGCGATGACCTTTCTGGCCTGGAGCCGCTCTTTTCTAATAAAGAATCTCACAAACCCACAGCAACTTCCTTTGTACTTTGTTAATGAGTTATTGATTTGAAACAATGCCCTGGCAAATATTGTCAGAGCAGACTGACCCCACCAAGGTCATGCTATTTTATTGTATACAGTCTGAGCACGCTAATCTGCACGTGGGATGACATGTACGCTATAGTTTTCTACTTTCTCACTGTCTTGCTCACTCTCTCTCTCTCTCTCTCTCTCTCTCTCTCTCTCTCTCTCACACACACTTTCTCCCCATACTGTATATATCCCCTTATTGCAAATTTGAGCTGTACACCTACACATACATTTCCCTCTCTCTCCCATTCCTTCACACATGCACAGTTTTCCCCCTCTTGTTAGTCTTGCACGTTTTTCACCTCGTTCTCCCTTTTCTCTGTCGCTTTCTCACATCATTATATTCCCAGCTCTCCATAGGTACTATACCTGCTAATTACCCACAATGCCACAGTCATTATTTTCCCATCTCTGTCGCTAATTTGCTCCATACCTTCCTGTCTCCCATTCTAGTAGACCCATCAGCTCCCAGACAGCTTCTAGCTAGCTTCAGCGCTCTGTCTGCCTTAAAAGAGAGTAAAGACAGAAACAAAGACGGGAGGGAAAGAAAAAAGGAAAAGAGATGGCGAAGGATTGCACGTACCAGACGTTGATTAAAATGCAATTGCAAACAGGTGTCACTGAGGTCCACTTTTTAATTGTGTGCACAGAGACTTGTACGTAATCACGCACGTATGCAGACACAAACACTATCTTGCAATAATAACCTCTTTGCTTATGCCTAACATGTAATTATGTTCATTGTGTATTTAATATTTAATCATTAGACTAAATAAAAACAATCATGTTCCAGGCTGATCATGTCTTATTACAGAGTATAATGACAAAGACAGCAGGTTGTGCCCTTAGAGCAGGCTTGGACAGAGATATTGGTCAGCCATTCACAGAATGTTAGTATGTGTTTGTGTGTGTCGGTGATCGAGTAAGAATAAGGAAGAGACCTCCTGAGTAATTTATCTACTTTCTTTCTACCTGTCATCTTACCTGTTAGCACAAAAGAGTATATTGTGTTGTGATTTGAGTTTCTATTACTTTTCATTAGTTGCTTCTGTTCCAACACATTGAAATACTGACATTTTTGGAAGATTTAAAGCACTAAAGGGTTCAAACTCAATTAAGTTGTTTAGGGATCCCGTGACACTGCCCTGACACTGCTGGCTTCCACTGAAAGGTTTCTGTGTGTAAAAGTATAATGGCTGTTATCCTTTAGATTCCTTCCGGTCCACGGTGCTCAACATCTCTCGACTAGAAATTCCAGCTTCTTCAGAAGATTTTCTTAAGTCCTGTGTGTTTTGGATGACTGGAGAGGAGGAGCAGAAGGGAGGAGCAGGGAGGTCTGAAGTGGTTGTTTGTCAGATTGTGTTGATGTTGTTAGATTCATTGTTTCCTGTGTTGGTCAGACACTGGGTTTGTGTTGGCGTTGGGGCTGTTATTCTGGCTGCCGCGTATTGCTCTCCCTTGCTCTCTGTTCCCTGCTTCTCATTACAGTGAATAAACACAGGGCAAAGATTGGAACAGACAACTTTTGAAGAAATGGGGGCTTGTGCTTCTGTGTATGTGTACAAGTCTGTGCCTCTGTCCATGCATTAGAGCTTTCCTGTTTATGTGTGTGTGCATAGGGGCATATACTATATGTGAGTCTTTGGGTTGAAGTATAAGGCACTATTTCTTGAAATTACATAGTTGGAGGAGCTGTCTGCAAAAGATTTTTTATTGTCAAATCATGAATGCACATTAGTCCTTTTTGCATGTCATACTTCTGTGTATATTGTACATATTTTTGTATATGTAATTAAGGACTGCAAGATTTTAGCGCTAAGTGAACCTGTCTCCTTACATTTGATGCATCGACATTATATGCTATATGTACTGTGTAATGTGTACCTGTTCTCTTTGTCTGCCTCTCTTTTCTTACCTCCACTGCACATTTTTATTTGTTTTTGAATA
Organism: Maxillicosta whitleyi; assembly: GCA_029822895.1. Lineage (NCBI taxonomy): Eukaryota > Metazoa > Chordata > Actinopteri > Perciformes > Neosebastidae > Maxillicosta > Maxillicosta whitleyi. The sequence goes on from JAPSES010000219.1 coordinate 15,555,878, forward strand.
GTAAGCTGCCAGTATCTGGAGAGTGTCCAGTCCTGTGAATGCCTAGGGAGCTGATTCCAATTTTATAATCTCTAAGGGAACAGTATGGATCATTTTATACTTGGGAGACCTACAGTAAAACACATGCACAAACAGCAGAAACCCTCAAATGTCCCCTGACAGTCATGGCAGAAGGATTCTGGCAACAGGTGTGCAGTTGGGACTCTATTCTGACAATGCCAGATGCACACGTGCACATACACACTCACGAACAGTGATGAAAATAAATAAACAAGGTAAGATACTGTGTGACAGGATACTGGTCTCGCAGGGTAATGTGCTCCACTGCAGCTAATTAACCCCAGGAAATAATTGCAACAGTATGCAAAGTCTGTTGAGATAATTCACTCTACTGGCATGCCAAGTTGCCTGTCAGTCAGTCAATCAGTCAGTTTTTCTACCACCTGCCACTGAGTGTGTAGCCAAAAATATGTGTGTTAAAGAGTAGAGAGATTTTTGGACACGCCAATCATCACATTTGATATTCTGATATTAAACTTGATTGATTGTGAATGAGAATATGTAAAAACTTCCCAACACTGACATGGGAAAAGAACATTTCTTTATTATGATTATTGAAGTTTTTATGTAAAAAGTGATAAATATTATGGGAATATTAGTGAGTTTTGTGCTGGAAGTAGTCTAAATTTCAGCACCAAGCTTCTTTTTTTTTTTTTTTTTAAATTTTACTGAAAAAGTACATCAACTGAAAATAGTTATCCATATTTCAGGGGGCTGCTGTTGATAGGAAGTTTGGAGAAGTGGCTTGTGACCAAAACGTTGCTGGACCGGCAGAGAAATTGTTGGGTAATGTGCCCTTGAGCAAGGCACCGGAACCCCCAATTTGCTCCCTTGACATCTGACATGACAGCCCTCTGCTCCTAGTCTGCAGTGTAAAGGGCAGTGGTTCCCAACCTTTTTTGACCCGTTACCTCATTTTAACATCATACATTTGGGACAGATACTTTTCTTTGTAAAATTTATTTGTTTTTGATCATGTAATACTTTGCTATAATGTTAATTTTAGACATTTAGTCTATATTATGTATATTATTGTGGACAGAGGCATACAAACCAGGTTCAGATTACTGCACAAAGTGAGAATTTTATTTTCCTTCAGGATAGGTACAGTCAGTCCAGTTTGTATTTACGAGGATGGCAATTAATACTGAACAAACAATGACTCAAACTATGAATTATGAAAGAGCTGCAGCATCTGAAACTGACCACAACATTTGAAAGATAAACAGTACCACAGTGCTTCATTTTCACATTTTGTCATGTCTTTTATGGATCGGGATTGTCTCTCTTAACTTACCATACATTTTTTTATTAGAAAGTTGTTGTATTTTCCTTAATTACTAGAAATTTCAGGTGACCCCAAGGTTGAAAAACATTGGTGTAGTGTGTTTAGCTAGTGAAGAGTTAAATGCAGAGCTTCAGTGTCAGTGTGTGTTGCATGTTCACATGTATAATACACTGACAAATAAAGATTCATATTTACTTTGAAAGACCCATGGCTAAACTCATAAGGCAGCTGAATTAGGAGTGTTGACTGTTTATATTAACTAAATGGTAACATGTCAGTTCTTTTTTTGATACAACAGAGATGACAATAGAGAAACAAAATTCTTTATATTACTCTACTTTGTGTCTCGCTCTGTCAAACATGCAAACACATATTTTTTTGCAATGTACAGTAAATCACATCTAGTGGCTCTATGGCATAGCTTGTCACTAAACGGTGGGTGTAAAGGTGGACATAGCAGGGCATGGAAGGGTAAAAAAAAAAAGACAGGTGGTATCACTGGGCAAGAGAAATGAAGACGAGTAGAGGAGGGAGGCGGGGCCAGTGCAGTAGCCTTGGATAGTCGAAGGGTGACATGGAGGAGAGAAGAGGGAGACTTCAAAGTACTTTGATGTCACAGCTTTTCAAACAGACAACTGTGCTGCAGTCAGTTTCTGCATGCACACAAGCAAACACACACAACACGTGCACAAGGGCACTCGCATAGCACCAGTGGCACAAGGGCAGGGCAGAGTGGAGTTGCTTGCTCTTGCATCACACTCTGTGAATGGAGGTGGGTGCTGACACTACAACCCCTTCATGCTAATCTAGCAGTAAACACAAACACTCTGACAGGTTAATTTACCTCTAGACAAACACGGCAACAAAAACACACATCAGCACATCATTAAATAGTACAAGCCCACACACACCTACACACAAACGTGTACACATTGGTACACACAAGTGAAAACATTTTATCAAATCAGAAGATGCTTTACTTTCTACTAAAACTCAAGTTTACAGTATATTTCCTATAATAGGGTTGTGTGTGTGTGTGTGTGTGTGTGTGTGTGTGTGTGTGTTACAAACGTCTTCTCAATTACAACCTTCAGTAAAGGGAAAAGTTTACCTAATTATCTTTTTGTGATATTCGACTCTCACTTTGTAAAATACAAACACATTTATGGAAACTAACAGAAAAGTCTCTTAAGATTCCTCCTCTGTCCTTTACCTCATATCACTAATTATTTGTTTTGGAGTCACATTGTACAGTTTGACACTCAATTAACAGATGAGCTTCCATTCTCTGCAGGCTATGTGTTTGTTTATTTCAACATTTTCTTTTCCACTGTATATATGTTTTGTATGCTAATTAAAAGAATGTGTGTGTGCGATGTCTGTGTGGTGTGTGTTTCTCTAACCATGAGCTGTAGGTCTTACGCGGTGCTATCATAAATACAATAGTGCTGAGATCTTTGGATGTCGCAATACAGTTGTTTCTCCTCAGTAAAGCACCATGTGCAGTGTAACCTCCTGTGGCAATGTATTGGTGATCTCTATTGTAAACCAGACAGGTTGAAAGGAAATCAAACTCCACAATCAATGTCACAAGTTCATTAACGTTTGCCCTTTTCATGCCTGTACTTTTTGCTATTGTTCTTTCCAGCTGTGGATAAGCACTTACATGTGTGGTTAATTAAACATGTCTTCTGGCCTCCTTGTCTATGTTCATTCACATGTGACTGTGGCCATGCAGATGAAACAGAGGACACATGTATGGGTAGTCATTTGTGGTTACTACACCGTACCTGAGTGTGTATTGTGTACGCATTTGTATATCACCTATCTGTTGTTGTTTCCTTTGACCTTCCCCTGGTGTCTTCCCATTATGCTTCTACTGGTGTATGGATGGGCCATTGATTCAGCAACAGGGTACAAATTAAGATTTAAACGTTACGTCACCTAGCATATTGAGTTTTACATTTAGGGCATTTGCAATATGCAAGACCTATTGATCTCCTGAAGTGTGGGTCTTTATGGAAATCACCCCAGGCCACCACCACTTTTCTGTGTTTCTTGTATACCTCTTTCTTTTTGCCGGGCTCCAGGGTGAAAGTTGAAGCTTTAGCATTAGTTTGATGACTCTATCAATACTTCACGCTCTCATTGTTTGCGCTCCTGTGTATTTCATTTACAGTATTCAGGTCTTTAATATTGCTCTCACTCTTTTTTTTTGTTTGTTTTGTTTTGGACTTGACATTGTAGTGTCTTATTTTGTGTTGCAGGAAAATGGTTCCTCCGAGGAACACGTGTTGTACGTGTGGGATCACTTTGTGTCCAAAGCTGCAGCCAAGAATGTCTTCATCATGGCCCACAGCTACGGAGGGCTTTCTTTCGTTGAGCTGGTGAGTGTTTTAGTTTTCCGCTTATCCTCTCTGCCTCCCACAGACACAAAGACAGGAAGAAACAGTGAAACACACAATACATGTCAACATGTTCACTCACACACAGGTTCATTAGCATATTAATACGTAAAAAAAAGTATATGTTTGCATCCATATGTTCATATGTTCACGCAATGAGACTATCACAGCAAATAAATCGTATCAGAACAGTTATAGTAAATAGCATTTAGATTAGTTTTGGGGTTTTTTTTAATGCCGCTTCTCTAAACAAAGTGGTTCATCTTTGTCCTTGGGCACTATCCACCTCCTCTGCACATCAAGAACAGGAGGCAAATAGGGCAAAGGAGAGGACTGGATAAAGAAATGTGGGGATGGCATAACAACAATACTGGTTAAACCAGATCTGCTGTGGAGCATGCAGATCTCCCATCTGTAAGAGAGAGAGACGATAGGTTGAAAGATTGTGGGAGGGAAGTGGATTTGAAAGAATTAATGGTGCACAGGGGAGGGTGAAAATGAAAGTTTGGCCAGCCTACTGGCTTTATAACTGCACCCTTCAGCTAAATGGGCCTACGGTGAGCCTTTTTCTGGTTACATGAGGTCTCCTGAGGTTAACGCTGTATTTTCTGGTCTTTAGTTTACTCTGATGTCCTAGTAGAATTGTGTATCACCTATTGATCATCATTTATTTCACTGTTAGGGTTCTAATGAATGGAGTTCCTTAATAATAAAATGTCAGTGTGCCAACAGATGGATATTATCATTGTGAGCATTCCCTGCTTAGTAAGAAGAAGAGTTTGGAGCTGTAGTTAAATAGTGTTGAAGTTGATGGTTTTACTCCTCCATATTGTAACTGGCTCTTTTACATAACATCAGTTGTAATGGGTAGAGCAGGGGTGTCAAACATGCGGCCCGGGGGCCAAAACCAGCCTGCCAAACGGTCTAATCCGGCCCACAGGATATACAGAAGAAAGCAGAGAAATACAAAAATTACACTGAAGATATGAACAATCAAAAATGTTCAAGTAATTTAATGTCAGACCAATAAAACACTGTCATAAAAAAGTATAAATAATGAAAACCACATTTTTTTCCTCTTTGTGTGTGTAAAAAAAACAGTTAAATTACACAAAATTGTTTACATTTTACAGATTAGCCTTTTACTAAAATATGAACAACCTGAAATGTCTCAAGAGAATTAAATGTAATTGTACCAATATTCTAACTGTTATTAAATATTTAGTGTATTTGTAGATCCACTGTGATCTGTATGCTATAATGAACTTGTGAAAATGAGGAACTGATGCCAAATAAAAAAAAAAAAAAATTGCACCTTTTTCTTAATAATTTCTTTTTGTTCATGTTTTTCTCATGTTTTTAAAGGATAGTTTGTAAATGTAAATATTTTAATGATACAATTTTCCTTTTTTTCACACTAAAGCATGAGAAATTACACATATAATTGTGGAACTGGTATCATTTCTATATTATTATGTTATTATTTTAATGATCCGGCCCACCTCAAGTCATATTGGGCTGGATGTGGCCCCTGAACTAACATGAGTTTGACGCCAGTGGTGTAGAGTGAAACAAACCGTTGTGTGTAGTACAGATGCTTTCAAAAGGGAGGAAAGCTCATGGAGTTTATCTCAGTTGGTATAAATGATTTATTACCTTGTCTTCATCCAGTGATATTATTTACAGTTGGAAATTGACCACTAGTAAATATCTTAAAAATACAGTATGTAAGTGACTTAAGTGTGATATGTAGTGTGAATGCACATAATACACTGCAAACAGGAAAAATATACTTGTATTTTATCTAGTGCTGTTCTTATTGCTGAAAATCTGTTTTTCTCCTCTTAGTACGATAGTCATAAGCTACATGTTTATTTATAGTTCAATGTAAGTTGCTATGATTTGTAGCAAATATGTGACATAAAACAACTTGGCACATTTTCTCATGTTTATTCTCACACCCACCTCTCTGCTGCTTAAAATAAAAAAGTAAAATTAAGTTTTGTTTTGTTATTTTGTGCCAAAAGTTGTTTATTGTTGTGGCTTCTGGAATCACAGCCACTTGTATGTATCAAGACTTGTTCAGTGCCAAGCTTATTGCTGTTACTCATCATATTAACATTTTTGCATTAATATTGCGCCGTTACTCTTCCTTTTTTGCCTGTGTATGTACTTCTAACTATGATCAAAAAGCTGTGTTATGTTGGTGTTTCATGATGTTAAGGATTTACTGCAAGACTCGCTTCATTCCATATTATTTAAGACACTTATTCCCTTATATTCACCAGAAGGGGAAGTGGAACGATGAAGATACTAGTGGGGGATTAAAGGTGGCCACTTGTCCCACTGGTGTTTTCAGGAATATTTTATTTTCTTTCTTTTTCCTTCACCTACTCTTTTTTTGTTTAGTATTTTGTAATTTTAATTTGGCTACTAAATATTCATGCAGTGTTTTGTCCGTGACAGCTTCACAATCTCCAGGGCTTTGGTGCTGTGTGACGAATACTAGCTTTTCCTTCCATTTGTATCCCTCTGACTGTCTGTGTTTCCCTTCGTCAGGCTATTTCTCCCACCGTCTGACAATACAGACCTTATTGAAGTTCTGTTGTCTTTAATGTGATATGCTTGTCATGTAAAAAATCTTATATTTGCACACAGAAGTACATTGTAATGGGGGATTCAATACGGGGAAGATAATGTTAAGACAGATTGAAGTCCTTGTGAGAAGAAACTTGTGTGAATATGTCATTAGTTGGTTTCCCTCAAGAAAGGCCAAGCTTTTATTTTTTAATGACTTTTTCCAAACATCACATCATTACACATCAAATATTAACATTAGAGCGTTAGTAAGGTACCTACCCTCCTGCCCACCTACCTGTAACCACACAGGATCTTTATATCGATATAGTGGCACACATCAATGTAGAGTATCCGTGTATATAATATATACATATACCACAAATATCTACATAGAGGTGTCTAATCATAATATACTGTTATGCATACATAAGGTTTATAATCATTGTCTTTTCAGTGTGAATCCTCTTAGCCTTCAGTCTTTGAGATCTAAAGATTTCAGGTATTTGCTCCATTTGAAATTCTATATTTCTATCTTTCATCCTTTCATATGCCCCTACTTTTACAACTTCTGTCATCCATTCCTGAAATCCATTTCTTCCAGTTCCTCATAATAACTTGTCGTCCAGTCATTAGAACAGTCTTAATCCAGTCTTTTATAGGTTTGGACAGCTCTTGAGGATCACCTAATATATATAACATGGGGCATTGCTTAAATTGTCTTTTTATAACATTAATAACATACCTGTCGATCTTCAAACAAAATTGTGTAATTTTAGGAGCCTAAGCTTTTATTAGCTACAAGTGTCTTTCACTTGCAACCAGATACTGGGACAAACACATCTATGCAAACATTTGTTTTGATCTTATACTTTTGATCATATATACTCAATCGCCCACCTGCAGCATTATCCACAAAGAGAACAATCCTGTAGACATGTCTGAGTCAGTCATGCTGACTTTGATTTATTTATTTTTGTCCTTTTTGAAGACATACAAATATAAATGTAGACAGAAGTGTTTATATGGATTCTACTCCAGACTGTACTGAGACCACTCCTCTGTCCAAGACCAGAGCACTTATATGACGATGCAGACAGGATTTAAAGCAACCAAGACACATTTCTTGCTTGTTATTACTGTTTTTCCCTCCATCGTACATAAGGATATGTACACACAAACATATACATACACTCACCATCTACTTAATTGAGGAGAAAGTGGTCCAGCGGGACAGAATAGGAGGTGTGTGCGCATGGGCAGGAGAGTGGAGAGTGGAGCCTTGTGGGATGAACCGTTTGACACATGAGAAGACCCAGAGAAAACAAGCTGTCTGTGGGTTAATTACTACTCCCCTTTGCAGTTAATAAATACATTTCTGATCAAGCACATCAAAAAGGCCCGCCATTAATTTCTCCTGCTCGCTCCCCTTGCTCCAGAGCATGTTAGCCCCAGTTTGGAGCACTCAAGTGTTTCATTGCAATTTGATTTCTTTTAAAACACTTCACAGTGTGTACTGACTAATTATAGATACATCAAAGAGTAGCTAACTGCCTTTGAATGAGAGCGCGAGAGAGAAAGCGAGGCTTGCGCTGCAGGGGAAAGGGCTGCTCTCTCTTTCTCAGCTTCACCCCCACCTTCTTCACCCTTTTCCCCTAGCTATCTTTTTTTTTCCAGCTATCACAGAATCTGTCCATCTCGGGTTTATATTTTTTCAGTTTCCTCCATTTCTCCATCTCTCCTCTTGAGTCTCCAGTCTCTGACATCTGCTTTTATGCTTGGCCGGCTTGCTCCTCCTCCTCTCAGATGTATAGTTTAAAGAAATATGTGTAATGTTCTCCCAATAATTTGACTTGTTACTGTTTTTTCTTAAGAATTGAATCAAATCTGCATAGGCTAACATTCATTTTGAGGTTGGTACTGTCTTTCCTTGAACCTTCCTGTGAGTACACAATCTCACTTCATAATAAACAGTGACCAAGAAAGGAACCGAGAGGATAGAACCGTACAGAAAGAGTACCATGCCTCCATGTCCTCCTCTAGTCCGCCTGTCTTTTCATCTTTCTTCGTTGGCAGCCGCGAGGGGGGCTGGACATGCAAGTGGAAGTGGTGGTGGTGTTGGTGGTTGTTATGTTGAGGAAAGGGTCGTCTAACCCGCAATAGCCTTCCTGTTCACAGAGTGAAAAAGGAGCAGCCTTATTGGATAGGACAGGGCAGCATTATATAAGGTCTTATGTAAGAATGCATCTGTCTCCCAGTACACAAATGTGTGGGTGCCAACCAGACATCCAGACAGCTGCCACAACAGCCCCTCAAAAACATGATTTAGGTGAGCAATGCAAAGACACCACATACAGTACATACTTGCAGAATATCGTTTTGCATTTGGTATAATCCCATCTGTTTTGGTCTGTAATGAATACAGTAAGTTTGTCTCTGTTGTTCTTGTTTTTATATGTGTCTGTGTGTTGTGGCTAGGTGTCATATGTGGGATGAGATGCTTGAGGTAAGAGACAGATATGGAGTATTTTTTCACTCCTTGTGGACTTCATGGCTATACCAGTGTGTGTGGAGGATGAGAAAGATGAAACGCCAATGTGTGAATCAGTCTGTTACAGAAGTTAGTTTTACATAGCAAGGACTTAAGTAATTTCAAATTCCTGGCTTTGACATTGTAGTCTTAGACTAAATTTTAAATTTTAGCGAATCATTGTTTCTGTTTGTTTATATTTTGTTCTATGAAACTTTTGTGCCAAACACTGTGCAGTGTTTACAGTATCTGATTACATTAGCATTTACCATTCCGCCTTACATATATTAACTAATATTAACTTAGATTTTTAGTTCCATAATTCCCCAACCTTTAGTAAGCTCTTCCTCTATCCCAACATCAGCCTTTCTTTATATTCTGTTGTCTGTCCTCATTTCCTTCATCCTCCTAATTCCCCCTCTCCCAGTCGTGGTGACCCTCAGGTCAGTAGCGGTGCCAACTATGCCCCCTGTGCAGGACTCTGGGTCTGGCAGTAGTCTGTTCAGCTCCCTGACTGGCATGGCAACAGCCTGCTGAACACATGGCACTGTGCACACTCCTTTTTCCATTCCACAACCTTTTTACAGTTTTTTTTTTCACAAATATGTATACGCCTGTGTGTAAATTGAAATGTCAACAATTACTTTGTGAATAAGAATTAAAGTACAACTTTTGTTGTTCTTATGAATTCCACCCCTTGTACTTTGATGATTTTGTCCCTACTAAGTACAAAAAACATCTAAAAAATACACCAATGCTTATTGTCATGTTTTTTCTAGCCTGACATGCATCTATTAAATTGCATGACATATGTGCTTTTAGGAGAATATTGCTTACTTATATAGATACATACTGCATACATAATGATAAAGTACTAGTTTGAAGGAACTGTTAAGGTGGTTTAATTATTTATTTATTATTATTTTTCTATTTAATTAAGCCATGCCATTAACTTAGTAAAACAGACAGAATTGCTTGTGTTCATTCTCTTAGAAGACCTCTCTTTGTACAAAAGGGTTTGACTTGCATATAAGTGACTCAAAGTCCAGTTCAGTCTTGGCTAAATCAGTGCCCAGCTCTAAACACCCTACAGATTTTGGAAGTTTTAATCTTTGTCCCTTGATAAAAATGTAGTTGTTTTACCTCTTCTTTTTGAATGTTTTTTTAAACAACTTCTCCACTGACATAAATGATTGAACCTGTACAATATTCATGTGCCAAACTGCAAACAAGTTTACTTTACAGAATGTTGGGGTGTTCTATTATATGGTGTCAAAATAAGTTCTGTTCAAAGATCCGTCTAACCTTTACCTGAGTTCGTCACCACACAAACAAACATCACTTTAATTTGTTGACAAAATCATCTGAGCTGTGAATACTTCCAAATGCAAGCTCTGTAAATCCCCTCGTCTCATGTTGTATGCACGTCCTGACTGCCTTCAAAACTCTGAGTACTAGCCTGTCTTTTTGCTTCTGGAGGGGATGAAGAGAAGGTTTGTTTTTATCTCAAGGTTCTCCATAGCTAGCGGGCTTGCAAGCAGTGCAGTAGTAGTGTCGTTTCCTGTGTGTATGTCTGCCTGGATGTGCATGTGTCTGTGTCTGTTTCTCTCTGAAGTGGGTATACACATGTTGTGAGTTTGTGTATATGGGTACATGTGTGCACTTATGATGCATCTGTGAATATGCTTGTGTATGTCAGACCTATAGCCTGGAGAAGGCTTTATTGGCCTGACCAGAACTGTTGGAGAGGAGAGGGAGAGGGAGAGGAGAGGAGAGGAGAGGGAGAGGCAATGATAAATGGCTGGGGCACACTAGCAGAAATTAGTGGAGCTGTATGCAAAGCTGTGGCGTTTTGTTTGATGTGAAACAAAAGGACCACCATGACAAAAGTGCCTGCCAGCTTGCACAGCAGGACAGCAGCCCTCAGGACATACACCGCCACCATGAGAAAGTGTGTACTTGTTTTTGCACGTGTGCACTGGGGTTGCTATGCGTTCGTGTGTGCTTGTATGTAGTAATGCATCCATATCATGCATGGTACTGTTTGTCAGACCTCTCTATATTATGCATATTATCCCTCTCTGTTTTTGTGCTCCACTGGTAATGACAGACAATGCCTAGCCTTTTGTACACCATGAAAAGACCTGGTTTCTTCTTCAGCACAGCTACAGCATACTTGCTCTATTAAGCGGCTGAAATATAGACGTCTAATTTCTTTGTGAATGAATAGGCATCTTAGAGAGCAGCTCTCCTCTTAACATAAGGATGTAAATTGAACTGTTTAAATGTCACGGCTAGCAAGCTGATTTGATTTGAATTGATTTGCTTGTTTCTAGAAAAAAAGACCTCCCTTGCCAAACCTTAGCTGCGCTGGCTGCCACAGATAGACCAAGGTCTTTCTTTCCACCTCAACAACACATTGTAGGGTTTCTGAATTCTTCTATCTGCTGTGATTATGTACAAATGGCCTTCATTTGCCATCCATTTCAAAGCTGTAGTGCTGCATTGTGACTAGAGGCAGATGACGCAGACCAAATTACAGCGGGTTTGCTGGCTGAAAAGGATACTCTCACAATAGGCTTTGTGAAGTATTCCCTTCAATACGTTCCCATTATTCTCACCTTTGTTGGTGTTTCTCTCTATGTTTCAGGAGCATCTTTGGTTTCTAGATTACATTTTTGGTGTTGGAGAGGAGTGGAGAGGTTGAAAATACTTTGCTCACCTCTTGTGTCTCCCATGCTATTCATTCAACATACAGGCAAATATGTTTTGTAAATTTTTACTCTTGCTGTTTTCTATATTTGTGTTTCTCGTCTTATTCATTTTAATTGTTTCACTGAAGCATGACTGTCAAGTTCAAGACAAATGTCCTTGATATTTTTTGTATTTTTTTTGTTGTTTGTGTAGCTACGTGTTTAAGGTATTAGCAGTTATGCATATTGGCTATCCATTTAACATTTCTGAAAGTCTTAAACTGAAGAGATGCAGTTTGTGGAACAGACATTACTAGCTGATGGATGTTTGCAATGTATAGTTCGTGCATTTGTCCACTGACATTCATTCTGTGATTTTTTTTTTTTTTTTTTTTTTTCCAGTTGCCCTGCTTTTTGAATCAGGAAATATTCAAAAATGACTCGGTGACTAAGAGTTAGAAATGGGTGCCGTGACATAAACAACATGGGTTCTTGGGCAATGTAGACATATAAAAAGAGCAGCTACATTTGTTCAGTTCATGAAATTCGTGCTTCCTCATATTTTGTTCTTTTAGTGACATAACTAAACCACTATACTCGTGGACACCCTGTTTTCCAGAAAATTAATTTGTATATCACTCACCGCACACCCAAGTTTAATTTTAATACAAATCTAATGTTGGTAGTTTTATGTTTTGTATTTCTGTAATGAATATGTATCTAGAATTGATGTCATTTTGAACATGGCCAAATTCTTGTACCTGAACGTCCCTAAACGCTGTTTCCAGACAATATATTTGGGTGTTTTATGTTTGTTTTTTGCCAGAAGAGCCCCTAACTTGATTTAGTGCTGATTAAGTTACATTCTGGGAAAGGGTTGTATTCATATGTACATGTGGCACTTTTGTTTTAACTCTAACCTTTTATCAGCTAAGTGACTATTTTTGGTCATTTCCACACACATTATAAGACAGTGACTGCAACAGTTCCAGTGAGCACAGTGAGTCAACAATCTCAGGTCCAATGTGGTCTACAGGGTCTGTAAGGTCCACCTGTGCATGAACAGAGGGTGGACCTGCTTTGTTAGGTACCATGAAGTAATG
>JAPSES010000219.1:15591069-15630490 GCA_029822895.1 Maxillicosta whitleyi
CACAAATTCATTGAGTAGATGTAGGAATGTAAAAAACCAGAGGGGTGATTGACCCACCCCCCACCCACACACACACAAAGCATACCCTGCTTGTATCAATGGTTCAGGCTGGTGGTTTTGGTGGTGTACTGGTGAGGGGGATATATTCTTGACACACTTTAGGCCCTTTACTGAATACTGAGCATAGATTAAATGCCACAGCCTACCTGAGTGTTAGTGCTAACCATTCCCTGACCATGGTGTACCCATTTGCCGATGGTTACTTCCAGCAGGATAACAGAGCACATCACAAAATTCACATCAGCTCATACCATTTTCTTGAACATGATGATACGCTGACTGTTCTCAAATTGCTTCTATGTACACTCCCCAGACTTCAGTCCAATAGAGCATCTAAAGGATGTGGTGGAATGGGAGATTCACATCATGGATATGCAGCTGACAAATCTGTGGCAGCTGCATAAGTCTATGTAAATAGGGACCAAAACCTCTGAGGAATGTTTCTGAGACCTTGTTGAATAGATGTCACAGAGAGCTAATGCAGTTTTTAAGACAAAATAAGGTCGACCGTAGTACTAGCAATGTGTACCTAATAAAATGGCCGGTGAGTGTATGGTGCTAGTTTCACCTGCTGTTATCCTAGTTTCTAGCTTTATTACTTCAGTTTGTATCTTGCAACATTAAAAGACCTTTGAATCACTGAATAGTTTTTTTTTTCTTCTCAGTAATGTTGCTGGTTTGTTGTGTTCTGCCCACTTGGGTGTATGAGTGTGTGTATTGTGCTGAGATGCACACACTGCAGATGAGGTTGGGGGAGAGTCAGATGTGTTTACATGTTTGTTTCTGTGTCTGCCTGTAGTTCAATGGTGCCATTGATCGACGGACGAGCTGCTTGAAATGATGATGCTATGCGTCAGAGGCAGCCGATGTGATGTGCCATCCTTTTGTCATGTCGCCCTGCTCTAATCCCAGCCAGCAGGCCTTGCCTTTATGTGACTGCTGTTATGCCTGCGGTCTCCCACAGAACTGGGACTGTGTGCTGTGTGTTTGTGTGTGTGCATTTATGCAAGAGTGTGTGTACACATGTGTGTTGTTGCCTTGACAAATCTATTCAAACCCTGGCCTCCCTGCCTCCATTGGTGGTAATAGTGAAGGTGAAGGGGGAGGGAGGAGGGCCTTTTGAAAGACTCCCCTCCTTCCCATCTTTGTAGCCGCCTTCAGCCCACTGGTCCACAGCCCAGCTGACATCTTCCTCCAGACAGACTGAATGAATTAAAGGAGATACAATGAGACACTTGATGTAGCAGTCAAGGAGCCCCACTGCTTCTGTGCTGCTCTACACCGCTCTGCCCTCAAGCCCAGGCTCAGAGGAGAGCACATCTAGGGCACAGCAAAGGATCTAAAAATACACAATATGCCACTGTTTACAAAGATGACTTGTCATCTTCCCCCAAACCTAACACCCCACCTCTGCCCCAACTCCCTTTCCTACTCCTCTCCTTTTCTGCTGATCTCTCCACCAATCTTTCTTCAACCTCTTGGCTTTTCTAATGCTGTACCCTTTCCAGCTGTTAGCATTTAAGACTGACAGAGCTGGAGAAAGGAAAAGGAGGAAGTCAGTGAAAGTACATTTGGCTTATTACAGCAGTAGATAAAGTTTGCTCATTTTACTTTAGCCTTATTTTAATAACTATGTGTGTATGTGTCTGTCATCACGTTTCCTTTACTTCATTATATTTGCTAAGACTTTGTTGATGATGTTTCATTAGTACATTCTTAAAAACATTTTTAAAACACAGGACAAAAGTTCCTAACTGAAGATATTTTCTTTTACATAACAGAAATCTGTATTTAGAATGCGTCTGTGTTGGAAGGTTGAAGTAGGAGTCAAGATTTCCGTATCATCCCTCTGGTCTTTGGGCCTTGGGAGTCAGGGTTGCTGAGGGCAAAAATGTGAAAGCATGTGTGTGTTTGTGTGCAGTTTTGAGTCTGGAGGGTTCACATTTTTGTGAAAGACCCCCCGCAATGCAATCACTGACCCAAACACACAAGCGCACATGAACACATAAGCATGCACAGCGCTGTAATGGCTGTCAGGGGGCCAGGGTGAAAGTAAACAAGGGCAGATAAGCAGTGATTCAGAAGGACGCCAGCTGCACATTCTAATCTCTTTACATTTTCTCTTTCTTCTATTGAACTTTTATCTTATCTGCAGAACGTCTTCTCCAAGCATGCCTTCTCAGCCTCCCTCTTTACCTCTCTCCCTCCTTGCTTGTTTTTGTACTGGCCTTACAGGCAACAGCATACCAATGCACACTGCATGGTCAAACAAGGAAAAAAAAAACACTCTTTGATATGTTGTCATCTGCCAACCCAGACTACACAAACTCAAGGGAAATGAGACTTTGTAGTGTGGCACTAGTACAGTCCATTAATGATACGTAGGATTTAACTCTAATGTGTTTGATCTAACCTAGTAGTAGATAGGACCTACCGCACAGACAGTCTCACAGAAGATGAAGACAGCAAAAACTGGATAAAGAGGTCTTCGCTTTTTTCTGACAGTAGAGTTGTCAACCACAGGGGGTTTGAGAGGACTAGGGGTGTTTGCGGGGGGTTATGGGTCAGCAAGCTGGGCAGACACCCTCCCCCAGGGCACCCACTGATCCACCATGGTAGAAGGCCTCAGCTCTGCACCACAAACAAACGCCAAGCTGTCTGAGCAACATGTCACACTGCTTTTAATTGCTTGTTCCTGTCCACCCACACCCCCCCCACACCCCGGTCCACCATAACCACACTCTTCTTCCACTACTGTCTCTTGACTTGTCTTTCTAATATGTCCCCCCTTTTCTTTGTCTTTCTCTTTTCTTATTACTCTATCAATATCATGATTGATCTATTTATTTTTTATGTATTTATTGGTAAAAACATCATTGAGAGAAGCTACTGAAAGAGGTTTTTAAGTTTTTTCTCCTCTCTCTGCAGCATTGTTGTAACTGGGTTTCCAGTCCAGAGCCTTTGGACACACCGCTGGATCCCATGTTACCAGACTGCCCCCGCGTCTCTGCAGGTAGCTACACACCTGACAAATTGATGGTATTATTTTATTTAACTTAGCTACTTCTTTTGTTAAGCCAAGTGAATTTCAAGACCACTGTCAGCATAATAGCACATTGGAATATATTCAGACATTCAGATGTAAGCACATATGTAGAAAACATCTTTATTCAATGTCAAAGGTTAATAGAAAAGTGTAATAGAATAATCAGTAGTTTCATTTGGAATACAATGCAACTGATGGATTCTTTTTGCAATAAGTGCTATATAAATAAACTTTATTTTTATTATGTCTTAAGATGATGAAAATGTCAGAAGCGATATTATAAGCAATTAAATAGTTGTGAAAGAATATCTTTGTCACTGCAGGTAAGTACCGTTATTTTAGTATGATGAGCTGCAAACAAAATAAAGCTGCAAAAAAAACCAAAAAAAAACCAGCAGATGTCCAAATTCAAATATGCTCTCTAGGTTTTGCTGTACGTATATATTTATATGCTTCCATCAGTGATTTGTAGTAGTGCACATGAGATTATCAGGGTTCTGTCATTATGTTTTGGGCTGTCGGCAGTGTTTGTTGTACATAAGGACATGCTTGTGGGTGTTTGGTAGATTGAAGGTTTTAGAGCTGATTGAGAAGGATCATTGTCAAAGACACTGAAAAACTGAAGCAGTGGCAGATAATCTTGAAGTACAAATGCACAGAAATAGAGACTCACACACATGCTACTGAAATGATGTTCTGTTTGATTTCAGTTCTATTTTTGTCCTCTTTGTCGTGTCCTCGCACTCTTTTCTTTTTCATCATCTACTCTGTCTCCTATATTCATTAATCCTCTCCTGTGGTGTTTGGCTTCCTGTCCCTGTGCCCTCTCTGTGGTTGACTGGCCTTGATGATGTCATGGCCATCATGAGAATGTGTCCTTAATGTAGGATTAGGGATGAAAGCTGTAATCCTCAACATGACCGTTGATAAGAGGCTATGATTGCAGTGTTGTTTGAAGAGTGACACACACATGCAGACATGCACTCATGAGCACATGCATTCAGACACAAAAGAAGCCTAACAGATCTTTATAACAGCGAATAAGTCTTTCTAGTATTCTGAGCATTAAAAGCACTGTTTAGTGTCTGATTTTGTTTGTGCATTTATTGTTGCACTTATGTAAACATTATATTCACATACATCCTTATTTTATCACCCATTTTCATCATTATTTTCTCGCGTCCATAACCTCTCGGTGACATCTTTGTGAAAGTGTATGTCATCTTACATGTGCTCCACATTACAGTGAATGCATCTCCAACACTGCTATCACATCATCGGTCACTAAAACACCGTGTTCCACATGGAGCTGTGTGGGTGGGTGGCCTTAACATCTTCCAGTGAATCAGCTCCCTGAAATGTCAGCTATCCTGCAATACAAAACCCATACTGTATTTCATGTTCAAATGTCACCTTTCTGCCTTGATGTTTTATAGGTCTTCTTGGTTGGAAGACAGCAACCTTTGAGCCAAGATATGGCGGTATACTTTTAAAAGTATCGTCATGCCGATCATTGTTGCAATACTGACCTGTTTGACATAGCAGCCATCTGTATGTATGAACTATTGACTTATGCTCTATTGTCTTTCACTACTTGAACCAAACTGAAAAGATGTGAGTTTCTAGCCTGTTAACAGAGCTGCCAACTCAGCTTGTCTCTGGTCTTTTGGTGGCAGCTTCTGATGTCAAAGGTTGACTCGGTCGTCTTTGTGTCCTTGGCAGCCTGGCAGGTTCACAGGCAGCAGCCATTGTGGTGAAAGTCACAGCAGAGCAACAGAGGTGATGAGGTTGAGAGAAGGTTGAGGGAAGGCTGTCAGGACATCGTGGGTTGGAGCTTCAATCAACTCACGTACAGCTCCCAACAGTCATCTTTTTTCTTTTTCTTTTTTTTGCAACCATGACTGCTGTTGTCTGGGTTGCTATGGTGGGAGTATGTGTGTCAGATGTGGGGGTTTACAGGGTTGACCACAGTGGTTTTCAGCAATAGAAAACGTATCTTATAATCCTCGTCATGCACACACACACACACACACACACACAAGCAAACACACATGACAGTGTGTAGAGAGACTGAGCCAGGCCCCGGGCGACTGGGCTGCTTTAGAGAGTGATGTGTGTGATCAGGCAAACACACACACACATACACACACTCAAGTTGGGTCTATACTGGAAATGGTTCAGTTCCATTTTTCATTCATGTGGGTTACATATGTGTCATGAAACCGATCCCATTTTAATCAGTCCAGTTATCCAAGTCAAACTGATAACAATTATGCTTTTCTATGTTGAGTACTTCAAAAAACACAAGTGACCCTACCCACAGTATTGAATCTGAATGGCTTTGGTGTGTCTGCAGAAGCTGCAGCTGCTGCCCCACTAGTGCGTTGCGCATGCTATGCCTTCAGGGAATGTTCCGAAAATTGCTGAAGGCTACCAGATTTCTGGATGTCTTCTTAGATACGGGATATTGGTGACTGGTAAAGCAGGAGAGACTGGGTTGAAGGACATATTTTTGATGTCAGTTGGTTTATTGTCATCGTTGACACTGCAGCGTATGAGTTAAATTACCTCTGCTTGGATTCCACCTTCTTGTGTGGAGCTGTGATGTTATGATGTTTGTGTTTTGCATGCTGGTACAGACTTGGCAACAGGACATAGAAAGAAGTACAAGCATGTCTGTTTTCTTAATCATCTGTGAAACAACACTGGTATACCAGCATTGCACAGTGACAGGTCTGGAAGGACCCAGAGAGAAACCCATATCAGCATTGTCTGCAAACATCTCAGTTTCTTGTTTCAGATGCGTTAAAACCTGGACTGATTCCCTTTGTGGTTTACTGGCTAACATCCCTATTTTTTTTATTTATTCATTTATTTCTTTATTTTTTGTCCGAATCTTTTTATTTTTACTCCCTTCTCTTTTCTGTTTTACGAAAGACTTTTTTCCCCCCCCGAGAAGGTCAATGCTCTGGCGTTTGGCAGTGGCCTGGCACACACAGAATTTTATCAGTTAGGAGCACGCTGAACACAGGCTAAATATGCAGATAAAGTGGAACCAATCTCCTGCTGGAAATGCCTTCTTTGTGTGTCTGGGTGTGCAAAGCTGACAGAAATAAGTTGGGGAGAGGGGTGGTGGTTAAGTGGGGCTGCTGAGGCCTTAGTGAGATGTAATCATTTGAACCCCCCAATACTGCTATTTAATGCCAAGGGAAAAATAAATACAGCGGGAGGGAATAAAGGACAGACTGAGGGTGACATAGTATATAGTAGATGGATGAAACAAGAGAAATGCATTTTGCAGTGATTTTTCTTTCTTTGCTTTTATTGCTCACTTTATTGACTTGTGACTGGAGAGAAACATGATTGATTGATCAGTAAAGATGCTACTTCAAAGGTGGGAAACCCCTTTTTCTAGTAACACACTTGTATAGCACATAACCACACGCATGCACACACAGCTTCGTCTTGGGTGATTACTCATTGTCCAAGCTGATTATTAATTACAAAGGGAGAGCTCTCCGAAGGTAAACACTGATTAATGGCTAACAAAAGTAAGTTAATGTCTTACCTGTACTTTAATTACCAGCCCTCCTCTGTTACAAGCATCCCAACACAAGGCTGTAATTAACCCTAATGGATTGGAGAAAGAGATTTACTCTCATTTTGTTACACAACATGACTGCAGTACTGTATGCAGTATTCTGATGTACTCACCTTTCTTGCCGTCCTTAAAAGCTTTCAATAAACAACCATGATAACTGTATTCATGGTTTTTCTAGGTTAAATGGGAATGGCAGGGACATGGCTGAAAAAGTGATGCAATATTGTAATAACAATGAGAAATAATTCCTGTGCAATGACATAGGAGGACATTCTGCCTTTCTTTTTCACCTAAGGCTCATCCCTCTGTGGCTCAGTGTTATTAATATATCAAGATACGAGAGACACACAAAAGAGTAACTGAGCAAAAAGGCAGACAAGCTTATTCAAAGACACATTTTCATGGCCCTGTTATAGGTTTGACTAGACAGTAACCCTCACCTCCCTGATCCATGCACTGTTGACCGTGAAATACCTCTAGCTGTCGGCACTTTCACCACACACACACTCACAGACAGACACACACACACACACATCATCTTATTGGTGTGCACTGACTTACTCTGAGAGGAAACTCAGGCTCACTCAAATTAACCTCAACCCCTCCAGCCAATGTTTTTTCAGCTTGGTTAGGTGGAAGTCCGCTGCCTCAATGGAAGATCACATGAGAAAAAAAACTTTGTGTGTATGTGTTTTCACATATGCGTTTTACTGTTTTCTTAGCCTAACTGGTTAGTGTAGCAGGAAATAGGCGGGTAAACTCTAGTGAACTGGACCATAACCTCTGACCTGGATCCACTGAGGTTGGATCAGGCTTTTGTCTGGGTCACATTTGTGACAGACCTCTACTAATAATGTGGGAAAATACTGACACCAAAACCCATGATGTCTGTCAGTAATGGGTAATTAAGTACTTGTTTGATGGATAAAGAAAAATGTTTCATTTCATCAGGTACACACATATATTTAGAACACTAACTTCAAACATCAGTCTTGGATTACATTGTAATGTAGCATTTCTACATTATTTTAATTTTACACACAGAACTTTTACAAATTGTGTCTATTTTTTGTTTAGGGCAGAGACAACCTCTTTACTGTGTTGAGAGGCCGATAACACCACTGTGCCATTCTTAAACCAGAGGCAGCAGTGATGGGGTCATACTGAAGGCATATAGTTGTTAAAAAAGAAAAGAAGTGTTGATGCTGTGTCAAAAATGGGAAGTCGATATGGATAAAGATGGAGGTTATGTCAAAACTGCACTGACACCTTTTGTCTATTCCCTTCTTTTGCTCTTATGGAGTTTTGTGATTTGTGTTTTGGAGACTCTGAAGAGACAGGTTTAGTTGCAGAACCTTGATGTTCTGGCAGAACTTGGGGAACTGTCTTCAATATCTTGAACTTTCTCTTATAAGAACAATTCAAACTTTTTTCACCGTGGTGCAAAAAAACAAAAACAAAAAATGGGTGATGTTGCAATAACCAGCTGCACTTTGCTGGAGATCTCAGCCAGATGTTTCTTGGATTTGATTACGCAAAAAGTTTGTCAGTTTTACACTAGTGTTACAATTACAGAACAACTTGCACTTGTTTTCAAAATTGTAAAAAATGAAAATGTCACACTGAAGGGTACAGCAGATCTGACACCTGTTTGGCTGTGGGTGAAAGTCTGTGAATGAATTAAAGCTGTTTTGACAAACAAACAAATACCATTGTAATTAACAGGTGCAGTTGTCAGGTGTCTTTGTAGAAGAAAATTGCTGGATTTTGTCATCTTTTTCTTACTGTATTGATCATAATTCTTCTAAAACAGAAGACATCGTTGACGTCGTACTCAGCTTTCTTTCGTTAGAAGAGACTTTGGGGTTTGTCTTATTTTCTTTGTTTTTCTTTAGGTTGTAATCTTTACATTTGGTGGTGTAGTGTTTAACTATTACCTCAAAGCAAAGTCATAGGCTTGATCCCAGCCAACTGGTGTGGGCCTTATTGTGTGAAATCTGCATGTTCTTCACATGTCTCCAGCTTCCTCCCCCCATACAAACAGATGCACCTTGATGGGTTATTTGTCTCTAAATTGCCCATAGGTGTGAATGTGAGGATGAATGGATGTTTGTCTGTAAATGTGAGTCCTGTGATGAACTGGTGACGTGTCCACAGTGTATTCCACCTTAACATGTTGGTACCTGCAATGTTGTCTAGATACTCTTTAGAGTACTCTCTTTAGATCCTCTTGAGGATTTGATAACCTAAATGAATGAAGGTTTTATTAACACAGAGGGGACATTTTTAAGCAAAGAACATTTTATAGAATCAGATGCAGATGTAGAATGAAAAGTTAAAGAAATTCAAAACAAACACTGTCCAGATTGTAAGGACCAGAAACCATCCATCAGCAACATCCAGAGATGGGGACGCCTGCAGAAACGTACAGTGATTGCAAAGACGGAAAGAAAAAATCTAAAGCTGTGGGAAAGAGGAAACTCCAAGTTAATGACTTGCAACAGTGGCATATAACTGCATGGACGGTGGAAAAGAGGAGGTCGCCCACCAGACTAGGCCTGTAGCAACATAACTCTGAGATAGTTCAGAGTCACCTGAGTGAGTTTTAACTGCACATATTACCATAAAAGAAAGATTTATGTCTAATCTTAAAAGCAGAGAGTTTTTCGGTCTCTAAAACCTGAACTGGAAGCTGGTTCCACAGGAGCAAAGTCTGACAGCTAACAGCTCTGCCTCTCATTCAACTTCAGAAACTATAGGAACCAAATAAAGCTGCACTCTGAGAGGGATATGTTATATTGGGTAATATGGTGCTACGAGGCCTTAATGGAGTTTGCTTATTAAGTGCTTTGTATGTAATGAGAAGGATTTTAATTCTCTTCTGGATTTTACAGGGATCCGATGGATAGAAGCTAATATGGCGGAAATATGATCTCTCTTGCTAGTTGCTGTCAGTACTCTGCAGCATTTTGGATTAACTGGAGCAATTAATTGGACATACTGATAGTAGAGCACTATACAGTCCTAGTGTAGAAGTAACAAATGCACACTGTAGTTACCCCTCAGCCAACGTCTGGCCGAAGGGGTATTATAATCATTTAGCTGCCTGTCTGTCTGTCCGTTCAACGATGTAATCACATTGTCTGAGGAATGTGCTGAGATATTTGCACCAAATTTATACTATGGATGCATCTTGGCAAGGAGCAGAAACCTATTGAAAATAAGTCACCTTGACATACTTTTTCAATGTCAAATGTTGATATGTCTTTTCAACGATGTAATCATATTATCTAAGGAATGTATTGAGATATCCGCACCAAATTTATACCAGGTATACGTCTTGGCATGGAACAGAAGCCTATTGAAAATAAGTCACCTTGGCCTACTTTTCTAAGGTAAAATGGCATCAAATGGAGACATGACCCCTTTGTTGGGGTAATATATGTTTGCTTGAAATAGCCTTGTGCAGTTATAATATCGGAGTACTTTTAAATATAAATATGCATGTAATGAGTTTTACACAAAGACAGTCCAATCTAAATTATTAGGCAGTAACTGTCAACAGAATTTTACACTATATTTGGCCGATGGGTATTAGGCATCCATAGCACGTTATGTGTTTTGCAGTGCCATCCAGAATACATGATCAACTGATAAGTTCTTTGATTTTACGTCAAACAACTAAAGTTTTCTCCAAAATAAGAAATAAAAATAACAGGTAACCCATGTATTTATCATCTTTGAAATTGGACTAACAAATTTGTTGCAACTGTGGTAATAGATGGATACAGCAATGAAGATTTGCTCAGTGTCTGTAAATAATAATGCTTATAGTGTATATAGAGTATATGCATACTGAACTTTGCATGCTTTCAAAAAAAAAAAAGGGGAGATAGTTAATGCATCTCAACAACTTTATTTGAAGCAGTAAATGTGGGCACATGTTTGTATCAAATGAATTTTTGCTAAATGTACGTTATTTTATGTCTCCAACAGCTGCCACTAACACAGCAGCTAATCCTTTTGTCAACACACAGCAAAATATAGTAATAAAGACATTTAATACATGTAAGAAGTATAATGTATATAATTGTTTTATAATGTATGAGCAAGCAAGACATTCAAAGAACGGTCAATAATATGCGGATGTAAATGCCACTTATTTTAATGTTTGACATCTTGACATATATTGATGCGAGAATAAGTGTGAAATATAACTCGAGATGTTCCAGACCCTTTTGTCAAAGTATGGATTTCAATGTGTTTAAGTCCCAGCTGCCTTGGCTGGAGATGTACCTTGGCTCATTATCAAGAGTCTGGTGTAAAAGAGATAAACAGAGGACGTGAACAAAGAAGTATGTAGATTGTGCAGAATGTCTTCTGTCTTAACTTTACTTTCCTTTGTTTTGTTTTTTCCATGTTATTCAGAGGTTTTGGGTGCAGATGAAATTTTGAGAAATGTCAAACAGTAGAAAGACAATATTTGACCCTTTTGAAGCTTTGATTTATTTATTTATTTTTTAGCCAAAATTGAATATCATTCCTCATTATTGCACAACAATATTGTTAGAAGACATTTGAACTTGATGATACTTAACCCGGACTCTTCTTTAAAATTTAATTCAATGTATTGTCATTTAATGTTTTACCAAGTGTCAATAGTTTCCCGATGAAGCAGTTCCATGAACTTTTCAGGTCACTATTAGAAATATTTTACAGATAGAAATACAGTTGTTTCTTTTTTCCTTGACCATATTTGAGAGAATCTAAAGGCTTTGAACTCCAGAAAGTGTAGCTTGCTGACATCGTGTTTTGCAGCAACCATTGTCTCTAACTGTCTTTACCAACCTTGAGGAATTCCTACTCAGAATCTTTATTTTGTGCCCGAGATGCATCACCGCCCCTAGGCAATTGTCAGGTCACAGCATTGTCCCATGGTGACATGGCAGTCAGTTTCATCTTGTAGGTTGTCTCTTCTCTCAGGATTCAAAGACTTCACCGCTTTGATTCTATGCTCTGCTTCAGTTCTAGGGGACTGTCCGTGTTTATTGATCTACTGCAGCGCTTTGCTTTCTGTCTGACTCGTATCTTCTTTCAGATCAGACTCAAAGATATTGCCGGCAAAGTCAATAGACAAGCCCTTTCCACAGGTTTAAGACAAAGGTTTTGACGTTTGTTTGCCTTAAGTGACAAATGGGAGGAAATGAAGGTGATCAATAACTCAAAGTAATAATCACACAAACTTGTCAAAGTTATGCATCCTTTACTTCTCCAGCTGTGATGTGACGTTCTGATGTTCAGAGAGGTTGAGATCATTGTTGTGTTTTGACAGGTAATTTGAATCATTCATTTCCTGAATTAATTTGTAGTGTTCTTTAAAATACCAAGAGCACTTGGCTTTTTTCTGAATAAGCTTTAAAGCAACAGCAGATATTTTGGATATTTTTTGATTGAGGCCAGTAAATAAGAACTTTGTCACAAGAGTCAGAAAAAGAAGACATTCAACAGCTACACTTGCACTTAACTGTCTTTAGAGTCATTTTTAAGTTGCTAGGGGTCCTAAGGTACTACATCAACAGTATTTGAAACCAATTGCTGTAATTTTCAGTCGTCTGTGATGATTCTGAAACAAGAAAAAGTAATTAAAGGGGAAAAGTTACATCTGAAACTGCCTCATTACTGTCATTTGCAGATCATCAGTGACATGTGATGAGTTACATTCAAGTTAGCAACACAAACGAGAAGATATCAGCCTTGTCAAAGTGGAAAAACCTGCAGTCCTTCACGGAAACAAAGCTACATTTTCCTTTGTTTTCATTTGAAATTAATTTCATCTGGTATAAAATGTTTTGACTAAAATAGAAAGTGTTTTGTGGGATTATCTTTATTCAATCAAACCTTGCTCTCCTTTCAACTTGACTGCTGTAGAGCGTGGAAAGACAATTAGATTTTGTAAAACAATTGCTCTTTTTGGAGATGTTATTCAAGACACACTTCACATCTTCCTGGTAAAACTTAATCAGTTCATCTACTCTAGAAAGTACCAAAGCTCAGGCAAATACACTAAAATACAGCTTTGTCAGAGTGGATGTTGTTGTCTGTCAGGTAATGGCAAAAAAATAAATAAAAAAATAAACCTAATAATAATAATCCAAGCCCATCATTGAGCCTATGGTGCAAGATGGTGACAATATGTGAAGTGTGATATATAATCACATCTGCAGCCACCACTGCATTGCATTTTAGGCTATTGTGATTATGTTAACTAGAAGCGTGTCTGGAAAGCTCAGTCTGTGGTCTTCAGTTCACCCCTGCACTAGGTAAACTCTATCCAGCAGGCATTTTATCCTATCGTCTTTTTTTATGCTCTACCCATCATCCCGGGGAAAAGAAAAAAGGGGAGAGACAAAAAGGGAAAGAGCCTGGCATGCATAAATGAAAGTTCAACAAGGTTCAATGAAACACTTATACAATTTGCTGCAATATAGTGGGGTTTTATAATCTCATTATCATCTTAGTGCCAGATTTGCCCATGAGGGCTGTTCCGTATTCACTCTTATTAGCTCCTCAGATTTGTCCATTTGTCCTTCTGCTACCCACCTCGCAGCCAATCACTGGAACAGAATCTTTAATAAATACCCCCCACCTTCTTGTTTTATTTCCTCTTTTTTTCTTGCCATACCTCTCAATGCTTTATGTTTTTTTTGCCAATGGGCAAACACAAAGCATTTTACTCAACAGTCCTTTAATAACTGTGTCTATTTTTCCTGTAAAATTAATTTTGCTTTAATCACATTTGGAATTACAGCACACAATATCCCAGACATTATATTTTATATGCTTTGGTTTGAACCCTGTTAAAATGGGAGGGTGGACATACTTTTACACTGTTAAATAAAATGTGAGGTTTAGATTACAGGGATTTTTATTATTAAAACATTTGGGAAACTATTGTAGCTATGTATTATTTTAATATATCTCTATATCTCCTGTATTGGATGTTTGAAAGCTTGTATGTTTTTCATAGATGCTAACCATGCAGTTGCGCAGGGCACAGCATTTGTTTATGCTGATGGTGTTTTTAATCTTCTTTCAGGTTCAAAAACAGCCTCTTTCTTCCCTGAGTCCTCAGGGTCAGATGGGGGAGCTAACGTACAGGGTACAGTAGAGCAGGCCACAGGCTGCTCTTGAATTCCCAAGCCTCTTAGCTGCTGTAGGTAGTGTCCATCCCTGGTCACTCAGAGGGCATCCCCAGATTAGTGCTTCACGGACATGGATCTCATTTGCCCATATGGCCTCTTCTCATTGAGTTGATATAGGCTCTAATCCGCCCAGCCTTTACCCCTGACCTCGACATGTGGCAAACTACTTAGAAAAAGAAACACACAAAACGTGCATATAACACATTTGACGGCTGCGGCATCAACAGGATCAACTTTAAAGATAAGCTTGAGGAATGGTGGCCAGTGTATTTTTGATCATCAGCGAATGCATCAACAGTGATTGTATGATTCCATCGAGGTTTTGGTTGGAATGTATTCAAAGTCTAGTAAATATTATAATAACATTCTAGATTCTTGTAGCAGGAGAGCAGTTTAGGTATGGTATTAATCCCATAAGCCCCACTGGCGTATTTCAAATCCAAGCCACCGCTAGCATTAGAACTGTTTGCAATCACCTTCATCCAATAGTCTCTATCTTCCGTTTGCCTTCATTAATAAGGCATAAGTTGACAGTCAACCAAGTATCACAGTGATGATATCCATGCAGCAACCCCACTCAGATAATATTTAGCAACACTAGTGGCTCTAACCTTGAGAGTACCTATTCCAAAAATACTACTTAGAGCGATTCAAATAATAAATGTAATCTATTTCAAATACATAAATATATACAAAATATATGGCAAAAGCAATCAATAAAATTTGAGTCAACATTAAAAAAAAAACTCACTGTTTTTTTTCCTCAAAGATTGTGTGCAACTTCTGGTACAAACCTGTGACTGATTCTAACTAAAGGTGTAGTTTTTATTGTGGCCCAAATCCTGTTTTTACAGTTTTTTTCCCCCTCATTATGTTGAGCTTTTATATGGCTCTTTTGGACTTGTAGTAATACATTCATTTTGAATGGACAGTGTCTTTGCTGTCAGCGCTGTGGCTGATATTACTACTAATTAATACACATGAGCATAAACACACATCCAACTGCTGAACTAAAGAACCCATGCAGAGTTTCAGCATCTGGATAGGACAGTCTAAACTGGTTATAAAATGATAGTTGTGTATTTTATGTGTACTGTATGTGTGTGGGAGTGAAACATTTACTGTTTAATTTTAAATTTAAATCCACTTTTCCTTTGTAGCAAAACCTTTTTTGCCTTTTTGTGGGAGCAGTTTTGCCCACTCTTTTCCCTTTGACACAAGAAAGTTATAATTAAATGCACATTTAATAAGAATGTTTATATGAATGTTATGAAATAAAAAAGCACAAACATGGAACCTGTGAGAATATATTTTGAATGTGCATAATTGCCAGAGATGATTAGAAAATATATAAAAAAAAAAAAATAACATCCTTGAAAGTCCTTGAGTCATAATCAGCTTCAAATGGCAATGTTTATTTGTCTTTTTTGCTGAGAGGAGAAAATTACATCTTATTTATATAATTATGTAAACAACCGTGATAGTAAATTCTATGACCAGCCAGGTTTGGAAAATGCGGCGGTGACCTTGGATCCTCCCTTGTGCTCCACATTGACAGATAAAAACTTTATTAACCAGCCATCCCTTCAACAGGAGACAAACCACCAGTGAAACAAACCAATGTATGCCAGTATTAGAGAAATGTGGCAATTAGAGGATGATTTTTTTTTTCTTACAGTGATAGCACCAAGGAGTAAAAAGGAGTAATAAACACAGCTTGTTTGTCGACTGGGAAACAGCAATTATAAAGTGCTTGGAGGGTTGTGCTTATTGTGCCTGGGAGTAATGAGATAGGCTGTGCTGATCCCTCACTGATGCTATGGCTCCTAATCCTCAACCCTCTTTTCTTGCCTCTTGTTTATCTACTAACATCCTGTGACCATGGCTGGCATGTCACTGGTCTGGGCAGCACTAAACAACCTTTAACCTGTGTGTCGTCTGACTCGTATAATGCTACAAGGTGGGCAATATGCCAAAGCAACAGTGTGATAAATGTCATAATATGTATTGTATTATGATTTTGCTCATTTAGGCATTAACATTTTACTATTTCCTGTGATATATATATATATATATATATATATATATATGCACTTCAACTTCTACATGGTCTTGCTGTCTTTCCTGTGTGGATTTGCCTAATGTTTTGCCAAAGAAGATGTATTTCAAGTAGAACAAGAGCCCATTTAGAACTTTAAGGTTAATTTATATGTTTTTTCAATTGTTTTGTGCCATCTGTTGATAATGAAAATGTGGTGTTACAGTAAGAGCCTTTAAACTTAGATGAGCATATTTATGCATTCCTGCACATACACATAGTAACCTACAGTTGTGACCGTCCTCCCATGAAGAAGAATGCCGTGTGTAGCGGTATGTTATCAGGTGACCCAGAGACAAACTGGTTATCACCTCTGTTAGCCTCTCAGGGTTAAACTTCAGAGCCAGCGGAAAAACACTACTTCAAGCCACCCCCCCGTCGCTGAGTCTGTGCACTGGTCAGCTGGTATGTCCGCTGCTACAGGCCTCTGTTCCTATCTAATCAACATAGGCAGGCCACTTATCCATAGAAACACACACATACACACACAAACTGCATTTATGTTCACAGATTCACAGACATATAGTCATGTTCAAAGATAGTCCTACACATGTAGACACACACAGTGACACTGCCAAAGACTCACACAATGTATATGTACACGTAGAGCTGATAATCACAGATGTTTGTATTGATTTCATGTGCGGTGAGGTGAGGGAGTTCCTGGAAGGGCAGAAAACAAGGTCTGGGTCAAGTGGTGAACATGTAGTTTAGGGACAGAGGATGCACCTGGTCTGTCTTCGTGACAGTTAGTCAGTCTCCTTCCATATCCAAGTCGCCTGGCGTCATTTTGTCTCTGCCAACACCTCCATTCTGTCCACTCTACTTTTTTCTGAGCAGAATCCTCAGCCACAGAGGAGACAGTTTATCTTATATCTACCCTTGAGATGCAAAAGGGTGGGGTCAGTGTTCTTAGGCACAAATTCCAAATACATCTTTGGCGCCATTTTAATCCCCTTTGTTTGGCTTATGAAATGCTTTATTCTTTCAGACTGCATGCCAGCTGACCTTCTAATGTTTCATAGTGCAGCTCCCCTTTGCCCCTAACCCTGCCCTCGAAACAACATGTGGCCAGATAACAAAACCCTAAACAAAAGAGATAGATTGCCAGGACTAGAAGGAAAGGTAGGGGCTTGCACTTTGTGTCTGAAACACTTCATGAGCACTAACTGAGGTTGGCACCAGCCTTTGGAGCAAAGTCTAGGAGAATTGGGGGGAAGTGAATTGCGTTTGGCACTAGGCAGCTATCAGGCAGTAATTAGTATAGCTAACATCCCTGATGAAGGAGTCAAGTCTAGGTCAGCGTAAAAAACTTCAAGGGTCTTAGCAGGAAAGGGTTGGAGGCCAAGCCATGCCCCCTCCCTTCCCTGAATATAAGCTCATGCCGTGCCTGCTCAGATTTGCTGAAATCTGTATTGACCTTTAACCTTAAGGTGTCACAGTCAGTCACATGTCAGACTGGCTCCTGTGGACTACTCTGGATGTGTTCATATTAGATTGTCTCTGTAGTGAATACTCAAGGCAGACGAAGCCCAGCCCAAGTCAGAGATATAACCTCACACACGATGAGGCCTTTGACGTAGATGTTACCGTACAACTTAAACCCATGCTTAGGATTCTTTAGCAGCTCTGGCCCCAGGATCAAACTTTTTCTGTCACACAGACTGACTGTAGATCCAATCAACAGAAATGTTAATGCATGTATGGTTGAAGGGAGACATGGGTTGTTTTTACCCATAGTTGTGTAAATCATGTTAATCTGTTTTGTATTTGTTTTGTGCTGGGTTGAATTTTCAGTATTTTTCTGTGTGGTGTATATTCTGTGTTTTCTTAAAAGATACCTAATCCTTTAAAGCAACTGTAATCTCTTAATACACTAGATGTTAGTCAACAAATCATATGATAATAAAGTGATAAGAAAAAAATCTTTTGAAGTATATGGTATAGTAAGGATTTAACCTCAGGGGCAGTTAAAGCCTGGTGTATTTTCTGTTACCATGTCATAAGCTTTTGATCTCACATTGATGCATTTCCCTCATAGTACACAAAAAATCTCAGTACCTAACTTAAAACATAAATACATGTAACTTAATTTTTACATAAACATAAGCAAAAAATTTACAACTTGCTGAAAATGCAAATAGCTTTAATTACTATAAATAACAAATCATGTGTAACTTTGCCTTTAAAAGAAATGTCAAGTGTACTCACTGGGATAGTTCCATGTAAATAAACATCTCACAGACTTCCCAGCATGCATTGAGAATTTCAACTTTCGATGAACCTCTGTTTTGCAGTTTGAAGAAAACATGTGCAATAGGGAGTTTTCTGTTTTAAAACATGTTCATCTGTTTATCGGCAATAAAGGCTGGTTACTTTCTATTCAGTCTCTACCAAAGAAAGAGCAAAATCTCAAAAAGTAGGTGACATTGGGAAACAAATTGTCATTATAAAGGGGAATTCCTTGCACGCTGCTATGAGTTACCTACAAATGAACAACTAACGCTTAAAACTGAGAAAATGTAAATGACACATAATTGGAACTTGTGTCTAAACAGCTGTTAATTGGAGTTAAATATTTTTTTCAGTCTCCGATGCATTTCTCTAATGCATCACATATTTTCCTCTGAATATCTTCTCTCTCTGAGGAGTTGAGATGAATACACAGACAAGTACCACTGCAAAATAAATAAATAAAATAAGATAAAATAGATGAAAAAATAAAAAATGAAAAGGTTTGAACTATGTGGACTTTGGTGCATTTAATTCATCCTGGGTGCTATTTATGGTGCTTTTCATCTTTTGAATCCTGGCCTAGTTTCTGTATCTTGTTTTTCGGAAAAACATGAGCTAAGCTGTAGCGCACAAACGAAGCAGCCATTAGATCACCACACTGTATGTCTGACCCCTGACCAATTAAGCCTCTGCCCCGCCTCCTGGTAAACCCTTCACCACAGCCCTCCCGACACCTGCCCACCCCACACCCTGCCCCGTCTCCATCTCTTCTTGGAAATGATATTATGGTGTTTGGATCATCCTCCTCGTCTTCCTCCATACTGTAATCCCATTTGCTCTGTCATGTGTTGGTGTTCACAGATGGTGTGTGTGTGTGGTTGTGTGTGTGTGCATGCATTGAGTCAGTGTGACATCCAGCTCACTCACAGCTGTTAGGATTTGCCAACTGCCCCCATTGTCTTTCCCACACATCCAAGAGAGGGTGGTCCTACAAATGCACATAACCCTGATATGGGTGTTGAAATAGAAGTATTTTTGGGGAACCTGAATGTCCGAATTTTACATTTCAACCTGCCGTTGTCCCCTTTTTTCCTCACCAGTTCCTCTCCGTCTTGCCCTCCTTGCACTTGCTGTAATGAAAATGTTAAGCTGGATGACTGAATGAGAGCAAAATAGGGTCGGGGATGCAGTGGGCTGGGACAGGGTGGGGCTGTGGGGCTAGTGGCGATGAGTTCCCACTCATTGTTGAATCACAAGGAGAAAGAGAGAGAGAAAGCGCAGCAGGGTGAGAGTTCCTTGGCAGTGCTCCAATAGTTGGCGTCTCGGCGTCCACATTTAGTTCCAGCTGAGTGCCCACAGTAGGCATGGCCGCACTGCCTTCACTCTGACCTCTCGACCGAGGACCACTGCTTGCCTGTTTCCACCACCCCTTTTGATTAATTCTTTTCTTCTCCTTTAAACCCCCCTCCACTTCTTTGTATTTCGGAAATGGCTTCATAACAGCCAAAATAGAGACGTTGCTGAATTGATTTGTCAGAGCTATTGGCTATGTGTTTTTGATCAGACAACTGATATGATACTTGTTTGGCTTTGTTTTTTCTTTTTTAACAAAATGGGTTCAATCTATCATTTACCTTTTGATCAAGAGAAGAATGTTTGAATGTTATTACTTTTTTCTGATGTTAAGACAAATTACAGGTGGTATTTTTTTCTTAGCAAAAGGGTACTTTGTTTTGTCTTCTTTGCTTTCAGATAGGGGTTTTCCTTGCTTAGTAGGAGCTTTATTTAATATGACTAGATTCTGAAAGGTCTTTTTTCATATTGAAATACCCTATTCTTTGTCTGTTTTTTTAACAGAACAAGATTCCTTTTAAAAAAAAAAGTTCTGCAAAAATGTTTTGAACACCTAAACTAAGAAATATTTCCAGAAGTGATTGATTTTGATTGTTTTACACAGCAACAACCGATCCAAACAGCACATCAAGGTTCGCTAACACAAGATTATCCCAAACAAATATTCATGTCTGGTAGGTATATACAGCAATTTACATTACAATTATCTCATCAGTATTTGCAATTAAGTAATTTATTAAACAGCTAATGTTTTACCAGTTCCAGTTGAACACAAGTGATACGTCATTTTGTTTAAGGAATATTCTTGCTTTCTTTTTGGAGTCATATTGTAGCTCTCCCTTCATTGTTTCAAACTGAATCCATAATTTTAATTTCTAAAAGTATGTCTGTATCTTGTCTGGTCTCTTGCTGCACAGACTTTGAATAAGGTAGGCAGTAGGCCAACTCGATGAGGGTCGATAGATGTTACACCGGCAAATGCTTGCAGACAAGCAGATTTTGGGGGGCCTAATGAATTGCACCTGTATTGATCTCCATGGGAAATGCTCGTATGATACAGGAATAATTTAAAGGGGGGGAAACAAACTGGGTTGGAAAGGTTGGGGTATGTGGAGGTAAGGTCAGGGGAGGGGGTAAGGGGAGCAGAGGTGTTTGTGCAGAGTTTGTCAGAAGGCAGATAGTGGGATCAAGATTGGGTATTGACGAGATAGGGGGCCGGGTGACTGAGCCAGAGAAGCTTGAAATAAACTGTCGGAGGCACACGGCCAGTCATTACAGTGAAGCCGCCTGGCCCTGCTCAACCTTGAGCCAGTCGATAAGCTATTATAACCATGCAAATTGTGGCCAAATCAGAGACCTGACATATTGGTATTATATTCCTGTGCAGCCACCGGGTTATGCATCATTATTGGGAGCCAGGACCAATATGCATTATGCTCCGCTGTTGTTTTGTGTGTAGACACAGTAGGGGAAAGCACTGCCATAGACACTAGGGTAATAGTGTTTGTGTGTGCGTGTGTGTGTGTGTGTTGGGTGCATTGAATTTGTTTGTAGAGGGCACCAGTGGGACATTATGATAAGTTTCTACATGCCGACTCGTGCCCTATTTCTTTTTCTTTTTTTTTGTATCAGACCTTTTCCTCCCATTTTGACTCCACCCCTTTATTGTCTCTCGCTCTGTTTCCTTCTTGTTATCTCTCATTCTCTCTCTTTTTACTCTTTCAGCAGGACGGCAGCTTGCCAGGTAATTTTCTCTCACTGACAGTGTGATGCATCCAGCAGGCCAGCGTTTGGATGATGTAATTTGGGCTAAAGGCTGTGTAAACACTGTTGTGACCTTGGTTTTAGATTTGTCAATAGGGCTGAGTTGGAGAACAGAGAAGGGGATTGTGTGGGATTGAGAGCGTCGAGCCCTGGCTATGATAGCTGGAAGTCTCTAGCTGACTGACTGATATGGTAACCTCAGTCACCTCAGCGTTACCACTGACCCAAGCTACACTCCTCTCACCATCTTTCTTGCACTCTTTCATTGTCAAAGCTCTGTGCTCACCTCTGCTCCAATCTTTTCTTTGATATTGGTGTGTTCACTTTCTCTTGAACACTTATTATTGCCCTCTCCTCATGCTCTCTCTACCCCTCTCGTGTCTCTTCTCTGACCCTGTTCTTTTCTCCTTTGATAGTAGTATCTCTGCCCTTCTTTCCACAGCGTGTCCACTCTCTGCCCTCATCTTCTCAGCCATGGTACTTTTTTTTCCTTTTACCAGCTGTCATCTGTCTTATGCTGCTCTTCATGAGCTACCCAGGTCAACACAAGTAAACACTGTCCAACAGCCCAAACAACACTGGACTATTGATCTGATCTGGGGGGGAGGGGTGATGAAGGTTATGACGCTCTGATCTGATTCAGGTCCTTAAATTGACTATATTTTTTAGGAATAAGTGAATATTCTAGTACCTGTAGTCTGTCAGCATTGTTCTACTGAGAATGCTCAAGGGGTCCACGGCAGCAGGTGAACAGTTAGATGGAGTATTTCAGGTAGTTTTACCTGTAGCGATGAGCGATATATTTATCCCCTTCTTCTGTTGGAGGTTCTGTTTATTTCTTTAAGAAAAAAACAGTGTTTAAAGTTGATGATTATGTCATTATTGCAATATGAGTCTTTCAAACACATTAACAACGACAATATTGCAACAGTGGCAACCTGCAATGACCTCCCTTTCAGCAGCTATAATTCAAAAATTAGCATTCCAAACCATCTTAAACATTTCACCATTGCATACCAGCAGGTAAATATATGTGAATGCCTCATACTGTGAATTGGATACAGTATATGTAGTTAATTAACTGTGTGACAGATATGTTAAGTTTTGCAGGAAGATTGTTTTGTCAGATGCAACAAAGAATAACTCTTTAGACATATTATATGGAGGAAGAAGGGAGAAGCTGTTCTTTGGAATAACCCAACGTATATACCTACTATGAAGCAAACTATGAAATCATGTTGTAGTGTTGGTTTGCTACAGAAGGTCCTGTTGCACTTCATTAAAGTGATGGCATTGTAAAAGAGAAGAATCATATAAATATTTGGAAACTTCAACTGAAAACATCAGCCCAGAAGCTAAAGCATGGACGCAAGCTTCACACTGCAGAATGGTACAAACATGGCTCAAGACCAACAACATTTTATACAAGCTTGTGGAAGGTTTTTGCAAATGTTTATTCCAAGTTGCACAATTGAAAAGCAATGCAACCTAATATAACCAGAAATAAGTGTATGTAGACATTTGACTCTTCAACTCTGTATGGATCAGATTTTAAAGGGATAATTGTGGATTTTTGACATGAATCTGTATGGCATCCCCATACGGCCACACTGACTTACCCCCGACAGTTTCCTGTGAGCCCAGTTCTGGTCCAAACGAAAGTAGTTCGGCAAGTTTTGTGGGGTCACAAAAATAAAACGTTTTTCTTCTAAAAAACAGCATTTGTTCAAAAGAGTGATTTATTTGCATCACAAACCAATGTCCATGAAAAAGTCACACATCGTAATCATTTGGCCCTACTTTTTCTCTCTTCGTATCCATGTGCGGTGCCACAAGATGACAGCTAGTCTACCTGTTTCCCTGCTGAAAAAAGTTGTTGACTAGTGCGCAGCAGTCAGCA
This sequence comes from Maxillicosta whitleyi, assembly GCA_029822895.1. Lineage (NCBI taxonomy): Eukaryota > Metazoa > Chordata > Actinopteri > Perciformes > Neosebastidae > Maxillicosta > Maxillicosta whitleyi. The sequence goes on from JAPSES010000219.1 coordinate 15,614,329, forward strand.
GCATGACAGCACACTGATAGTAAATGAGAGAAAGTAGAGCCAAGTGATTACGAGGTGTGACTTTTTTGTGGACATTGGTTTGTGATGTGTTAAGTGAAAAGTTACTCTTTAGGTGATCGTGTCTTATTTTAAGTGTGATTAAATATTTCGCCAAGAAGAAAAATACACTTGGTAAGATTTTGATTTTTTTCCAGTATATAGAAATTTGTAAATGTAGAATCTCAGTACAATGGAGGTTATTACTTCAATGACAATGACTGAGATGATTTCTAACTACATGCTACCATCCTTTTAGCAGCTTTAAGGTCCATTACCAAGATGCTATAGTTACTTGATGATATTTCAGAGTCAAAGTATCTTGTGCTTTTCCACAAATATTGTTTAACTCTGACTGCTGCCAAGCCATTTAAAGAACATGGCAATAGGATCATCTTAGTTTTTCTGATTTTAATGATTCACATCATTTTCATATTTTTAATTCATTGAAGCCTTGAGTCTGTGAATGAGAATATTTGTGATGGGATCAAGCTCTGAATGCATTTAGCCAAATATGAGTGTAAATACATATTGTGTGTAAAGGTCAGGTCAGTTATCAGTGCTTCTGAGCCTGTTTAACAGCTCTGGGGTTTCCTGCTGATATTTGAGAATACACAAATTTCTTGCACCAAGTTCTGTGTGCAGTGGTTCGCAGATGGGCAGCGATTAATCGGAGAGGTAACTGTGAAGTAGTTTGCAATTAGACTGGAAAGCTCTGAGGCATGCTAATTGAATCAGAAAATTAGCGACAGCTCTGTACTGAGCTGTAATAGGCTAGCTGCCGCTTGCAGCAGGTGCTAGCCCACTCAGCTGTGGAACAAGGTATTTAAGTCACATTAGCAGCAGTAAAAATATTCCTTGATATGAAACAGTTAGATTTTCTGCTCATAGTCACTGCCCATGTCATCAGGAAATACCAAACAAGCCAGTTGCATCAACCAGCAAAAGATACTGACATATTGTAAGTGCATAAAAGTATGTGTAACATATGTCTAATAATGAGTGTGACAGTGATTATGTTTAGAAAACAGCAATAATGCATGAGAATTATTTCTGGCAATTTTGTAGTTAATATTTGTCTGTTGTTTCTTATGGCTCAGTCATTCCTCTCCCTCATATCCTGTGCTCTTCTTCAATCTTCTCACCTGCATTTCCCCCCATATGCTACCAACCACTTTTTCTGCCTGCCTCCCCGGGGCTCCTGTTTGCTGACATCTCTCTCTGAAACAACATGAAAAGTGGTGAGAAATTAAAAATTGATCACTTTTGAGCACAGGGTTGCCATCTCCTCTATTCATTGGCTATGAGGGAAAAGGAAAGAAAGAGAGAGAGAGTGGCTTTTGTGGGAAGACTGTGCAAGCAGTCAAGTTCTTTCAGGGTTTCCGTAGAGTCAAAGTTAGGGAAGAGACTGAGGGAGCGCAGGAGCAAGGCAGAGAAGGATGTGCAAAGGAGGAGAGAGCGATGTAGAGGTAGAGAATTCCCTAGGCGGATGGTGTTGTGCTTCATAGTTCTGGCTTTAAAGCAAGCTGCGTGCCACACATACAGTAAGAGCACAGGCCATGACAGTGAGAGGAATAGAGTGTGTCAGGATGTTTGTATCTATGTGTGTGTGTGGATGTGTGTGTATTTCAGACAGAGAGCATCTTCTTTTCTGCCTGTTGAGCCCCCCATCCCTCTTCAACATTCAGATCCTGCCCTGGCTCTGCTAACTCAGATATCTTCATCAGACATGTCTGCCTGCAAACACACTTGCTTGCTCAATCACTCACTTGAGGGGACATTACACTGACTACGTTTATATGCACACTAATGTCCCATTATTATTCTTGACTATGTCAGTATCCCAAATTTGATAGAAATCATGTAAATTCCAAATTGCAAATGTGGAATTTTGGAATTAAATCTGCAGTGCATGATATATTTTTGATGTAGTCTAGTTTTTCAGCATAATGTAATTCAAGTTCTCTGAGAAGAAGCAATAATTCTACCCTCTTCTCAGGTTTTGAGGTGTAGGTGATGGAAGGTTGTAGCCGCTCATTGGTGTTAACAACAGGACATATGAGATTGACAGCTTTAATTAACAAGTGACTTGTTGATTCCATCAGTTGCAAATCTGATGAATTAATACAGGAGTCCATGAAACAACATCAAGTCACCTATTTACATTTAGGTTTGGACTGAGAAGTGAAAGCCACTTAAGGAATGTCTATTAAAACACTTTGCTTCCTCTGATTCCTGCAACTTTAAGACGTGGGATATGTAAACAATATTCAGGTTATGGAACATCCCTTATACATGCATACAGTGCATTTGGAATATGAGTTATATTTGGAAATTTTACTGCAGTTTGTGAAACACAACCTCTTATGCACATTAAACAACTAACCAACTGTTATAATGTCTGTGGCAGAGATGCTCGGACAGATGAAAAGCCCTCATTTCTGGTCAGAAAAAGAAACACACCTACTTTTTTATTATTATTATTATTAATACTTGAATAGCAACAGGTTTTTGATAATTAAATTGATACAGAGAGGAAAAATGGGACACCTTAATCAGTAGATCAGAGTATACAAAGCATTTTGTTTTTTTAGAAGGAATAGTGTATTGCACAAAAAGGAAAATATTCTGTACATCACAGGTGTCAAACGTGGCACAGGGGCCAAATCTGGCCCACAAAAGGGTTCGGTCTGGCCGCTGAAATGAATTTGTGAAATGCAAAAATGACACTGAAGATATGAACAATCAAGGATGCCCAACTCATTTTAGGTCAATTCAATCTAAGGTAGCTCAGACCAGTAAAATACTATCACAATAACCTATAACTGATTAAAACTGCTAATTTTACTGTAAGAAAAAAAAAGACTAGCCTTTTATAAAATGATGTAAAATGATTCCCTGAAATCTCTTAATAGAAGTCTGTGGAATTTTAATAATATTCTGCCTGTTATTTAACAAATTGTGATCTCCAAGTTATGATTCACATGTATAAATGATAAACTAAGGCGTAATACTTAAGAATTTTCAGGTTGTTCATATTTGTCCATGTTATGTTCGAGTAGAATTTGTAGATGTAAACATTTTCATTACAGAATTTTACCTTTTTACATTCAAAAGTTCTTATCCCATTATTTATATTATTTTACTGGTCCAGTCCACTTTATACCATATTAGGCTGGATGTGGCCCCTGAACTAAAATGAGTTTGACACCCCTGCTGTACACGTTAAAAAAAAATCCTGTGTATTTTCTAATAAAGTGTATTCCCTAATTTCCTTAAATTTAAAAACGCCTACCTATTTCTAACAATATCGTAATGCTTACCTCTTCAATTTAAGGATTTGCATTAAGGAGACATGAATTCTGTCCCAATAAGGCAGCTGAGTTCCCACAATTTACCAGGTAAAAAGATCAACTACACAGACACAAAGATGTAAAACACTGACTCTTACAAATACAAAATGCTTGTAGGATGTGCATGCATAAGCAAATACACAGCCACACAACCATGCTAATGCACAAGCCACTGCAAATGCTGCCTTGTACAAGTTCACCCACATACAAAGCAGTCTGCATCACTCTGACACAAACATGCTCAAAGACACACACTAATAAACCCTTTACACATTTTCAGTTGTGTTTGATCATGCTTGTAAGGATGATTGTACCTTCTGTATACACTGAATTGTATTGATTTCTGTGTCTGTCTGTGTTTCTATGTGTTAGTGAATGTGCTCAGGCAGAAATGAGAGGGAGGATGGAATGAGGTCTTAGGTTGATGAGAAGACGTCCGCTATAAACCAATGTTGTTTATTGATTTTCCTGGTAATGACTTTTCAGAATGTAGAAATGCACATGTGCTTCGAAATATACACATATGCACATCCCAAGTATGTCACTGCATTCAGATACAAAATTAAATGTATGTTTAGAATTATTATTGTGGCACCCATTACAAATTTATTTAACATGTCTATTCATCTGTCTGTTTTTCCCTCTGACTGGAAATCATCCCTCTTTTTAAAGGGGGCTCCAGTTCTGACCCCCAACTGCTACAGGCCTATATCCATCCTGCCTTGCTTGGCCAAAGTGCTAGAGAGACTAGTCCACAAACAGCTAATTGACTTCATTGATGCCAACCACATCTTATCAGATATGCATTCTGGGTTCAGAACAGGGCATGGGTGTGTCACCACTACTCTGAAGGTTCTTGACGACATTATCACCACCATGGATAATAAACAGGTTTGCATAGCTGCCTTTATAGATCTGGCCAAGGCCTTCGCTTCAGTAGACCACAGTATCCTCTAGAGCAGGCTCTGTAGCATTGATCTGTCCAAGACCAGCATTGACTGGTTTGACAGCTACCTCAATAACTGAGAAGTATCACACTTTTTGGAACATTTTTGCATTCAAAATATTTGTATTTATTTTGGGGTGACTGTTCTAATTCACCTGTAAGGCTGCTTTCATTTATAAAAGGGGAAATGTATGCATGGGTAACTATAATGTCACTAACAACACTACTTCCTGTTAACATTTTTCTAAAATAGTGCATGGGCATTTTAGCATGAATCATGCTTTGGCACAAATCCGAACTCTGTACTGTTCAACCCTCCAAAATTATTCAGGAGAGCCACACACACTAAAGACTCTTTATCTCCACACACCCCTTTCCCTCTCACCATTTCTTTCACTCCCCCGCTGAGAGGATAAGGGCACTCCCTCTTAGTCAACTGTAGAGCATTTTCACCGAGGTAACTGTAAGGTTAGCTTGATCAGCTTTTAGTTAGGAAACTTGGGCATCTGCCACAAAAAGAGACCCTCAAGCACTGAGACATACTTAACTTAAACTTTTACTTTTAGTATTTACCTCAAGAGCCCAGTCTTTCTATATTTGAGTGTACAACCCATCTTTTTATTAAATGTACAACTGAAAAAAAGAGTCACATTTTTGGTGTAGGTCATGTGGTTCTCTAGGAATCTAATTAAATCACACTGCTCCAACAATCTTCATACTGTAGAGTGAAGAGAAATTACTCCATGCATGTTCCCTCCCCATATAGCTGCAGTTCAGTCAGACCTGCTCCCTGCAGCATATTCCAAGACCAGCTTGTTAAACAATTTCAAATCTCAACGCCAACTCCAACCTATTCATACAGTTACCCCCCTCCCTAATCCCCCCCTCCATCCTTCCATCCCTCCCTCTGTCCCTTCTCTGATCCCATTTCACACTGGAACCATCAGGAGCTTATCCCAATCTCAGCCTTGGCCAGGGGCCCAAAGCAGTGCAGGGCTCGCCTGAACTCAGCTGTGAACTCTCAACCTTTCCCTCAGCACCCTTCCCTCTCTAGTTAGCTGGCTCCCGCTTTACCCAGACTCCATCTCTGCCTATTTTAGGAGGGTTTTGGATAAGGGCTTCGATATGCAGTAGATGCTCTTATGCACAGTTTACAGGGCATGTCTAAACACACTCAGGGTGTTGAGTAGAACTCAACAATAACATAAACTCTATGCTATTATCCAGACAGCAGCAAGCACACCGACCAACCAGCCACCCAGCCAGGCAGCCAGCCAGCCATCAAGCTAGCCAGGGAATCTGACTGCTGCATGCTGTCAGTCAAATAACCATCATGGTTCACGTAGTCATTTAACCACCAGGCCTTTGTGAATATTTCAAAGCTGTGTTAACTAACAGTTCTTAAAATGTGGCCTCTGTGCAGCTGAGCCTCAGCTAAGGGCCAGCTTAAAGAGTTTGTTTTAGTCATCACAGACACAAATAGTACCTTTACCCTCAACAAGACCTCTGCTTTCCAGACTGCCCTCTGCTCCCACTCACCCTCTTCCACTATCCCATACACACTTCCAACAGTGTATTTCCTCAGTACTAGCAGTTACAATAATAAGATTTGGGTTTTACACAGCTGAGCTCGTAGTAGTGTGTGCCACTGTAAAGGCTATTGTGGCCTCTGTGGCTCTTAACCTGCTTATTTTCAGCTGATATTTAGGGATCATGAGATGGTCAAGAATAAAGGTTCTACTATGTACAGTTAAAAAATGGGTGTCAAAATAATATTTATAAAATTTAAATTAAAACTAGACATTCATTTAGGTATCCAGTAAACATGGTGATGTGTATATGTAATCGGACATGTACTGTAAATAATGATTTCAAACAGGTTAAGTTTGTTATACAGAGTTTAATAACTATGTGCAGGTTGTTAATTGTAATAGATGTACGACTAATGGATGTTTCAGTGGTTTTATGAATGAATAATGTATTGCATTTGTTTTACCAGGAGTTAAAAACATTTGTCGTATAGTGATGTGAGTTAAAGCATGATGACCATAGGTCTCGGTCCAAAGACTGTGTTGGTGATGTAGAACATGCTCTGAAGGTAATCTTGCCCAGTACATCTGACACTGTGAGAAAAGAATGGTCACTCAGGGTGTTTAACTGATTATCTGCTTTAAACCAATATTTTTATAAATGTTTCTGAAAGTCAACCCAGAGTAAAAAACTAAACTCAAAGTGTCCTAATATATGTTCTCAAGTATATGGCAGTGAAGAGGAGGAGGGATGGAAAGTTAAATTAGGTGAAATCTGCTTCAAGAGAAGGAAATGGTAAGGTTCCTGACTTTTTACTGGTTTGCCATATTTTTCTCTAAAGGGACCTGACTGTGTGTATTTGTTTGCACATATATTTCTATGTGTATACGACTTCCCTCTGTGATGTGCAAGACAAAGAGATCATCTCAGTAACACACCTCACCTTTATGAGAGGCACATCACACTACAGATGACCCTGTTGAATGGCGATGGCCCTTTTAACTACAGCACCCTGATGCAATCTGCTGTAAATACATTAAACCAAGCTGCAGAGGAGGAAGCTACTTATCCATCCTCTCTACCTCTCTCTTCATCTTACTTCTCTGACTCGCTCTTTACCTCTCTCTTTTTCCCTTCTCATGCTTGCTTTAATCTGTTTTTTTTTTTTGTTTTTTTTTTGTGCTTTCATATCTGTTTTTTCTTTTTTCTTTTCAGGTCTCCCTCCCATGCTCTACATCTGCTTTCACACAACGTGCATCTCCAAGCTACACTGATCATAGGTCCACTGATCTGGTTTGCCTCAACTACTTAGCCACCTACCTTTACACCAACCCCACCCTTTGTTGCCCCTCACCTTTGCTGGCTAGAAGTCTCAGCCCAAACCTGCCTGGGGGTCACAAGGAGTGCCAAAGGTGCGCTGAGTGACGTGGCACTCTGGCTGACCCCTGGCAGCTTGGCAGGGCTGCCTCCCTAATGAGATTAGCTGGGTAATGCCGACTCTGTGTCTGTTTCTCCTGCCGCCCAGCCCGGCCCACCCTGGGGCCCTTTATTTAGCCAGCAGCAGGACAGGGTGTGCCAGCATTTGCAGGTCGAGGGCAGGACAGGACCCACAAGCCCACTGCCCTCCCTTTTCCATTTCCCCCAGCACATCTATCTGAACTACACAGATTGGGATGTATCTTTACCATTCTGCTGTTGCATTGTTGTCTCTTGTCGTGATTGTGTGTCACTATTCCTCAGCATATCAGTCTCTCTGTGAGTTGGTGTAGCCTTGATTTTGTTTGTGCCTCTATGTTTTTTCATCGTTCTCTGCTCTCTCATCATTGTCCATCAAGCACACAGGTCAAAACTTCCCTTTAATGGCTGGATTGAACTGACTGGCTTTGGTGATTGCTCACAGTAGCGTGAAGTGCAAAGCTGCTCAGTGTACCGCCCTGTGAAGACACACAGACTTAGACAGTATTAGCAACACTGTAACCATCAGCCTGGAGCTAGCTAGTTAGCAGGTTAGTATAGAGACATAACATTTAACCAATATTCACTCAGAACATGAAACTGAATTTACTGTGTTTGTACCTTTGTAATCTCTTTGCCTCTTCAGCTCCTTTTGTTCCTTTGTGTAGGTGGCTCTGAGGGTTTTTATTACCCATATTAGCAGTAAGCAGGCTGAAGGGCCAATTAAACGCCTACAACTTTGTCACCATGACAGAGTGTTTTTATGAGAGGGTCCTCAAAAGAAAGGGGGCCCCCCATGGCACAGGTGTGCCCCCCTCAGCTCTAGGGTCAATTTCATCCTGACTATGTGACAGCTCCTGAGAGTCTGTCAGTGTTATACATCCGAGCCCAGGTGTCCAGGTGTTTCTGCTTTCTGCATGTGATTGCACACTAACACCTGCTTGCTGTGGCCCTAGGGCACGGACAGGTTCAAGTTCCACCCAAATAAACATCCTGTACCAATCGCTTATTAGACATGTGTGTGCATGTGTCTGTGTGCACACAGTACGTATGCGTATGTGAGTGTATACTTGTACTGTATGCTCCCTGTTCTCATCATTTACACTGAGGAGTTGTGTTACCCAGACGTGTCAAAGTCTGCTTTTGTGCTGACAGACAGTCAGGTTGCTCTTCACCTTGTGATTGCTCTTGATCACTCTGGCATCAGGTTCTGACATTATGTGTCCCCACTCATCCATGGCCACATGAGAACACCATGGACAAATGTGTCCTCCTCAGCCAAGAGCAGTATTTAAAGAGATGAATTAACTTTAACCCAAATCCTGTTCTCCATGTTTCAGTTGTGAACTGCTATCTTTCACACAGACTAGAGCACACACTGAAAAGACCTTGTTCTCTCTCTTTTTCTTCTTTATCTGTACCTTTTAAAACAGCAAGGCATAAAATACACACTGAAAAGGGCCAATACACATGTACACACATGCATACATGGATGTGCAAACACACAGTTCTCTACCCCATATCACATTGCTGATACGAACCTTTAGAAAAGAGAAAAGAAATCCTGTTGAATGAAATGTAATTGTAAGGTGGGTTTAGAGGCATCCATGTTAATCTCCAAAGAGAAATACACTCATAATAGTCATGCAGCTGGATGTACAAGAAACTTAATTAACTGGAGACCTTGTCCATAGATGGCAGGTCAAGGGAATCTCACCCACTCTATCTTTACTAGTCAAGGCATTTCTCTGCATTTGTACAAACTGAAAGTCTTTCTCATCCTTTTAAACTGTTTATATCTTTAGAAGTTCAAAGTATTTCTTACCTATATTTATAGGAATAATTTCGTAAATCAGTTAAACTATGCTCCCATGTACGACATTCACTTTAAAGTGGGAATTTTTTTTTTAATATACATTTACCATTTTTCTACTCTTAATGTTTGCTTTCATCATTATGGTGACGTAAGGACACTGGTGATCAAAACATTCATTTTAGTTCAGCTTGAGTTTATAAAAGTTGTTCATATATATGTCTGATATATTTTCCATGAAGATCAGTCTTTACAGATTAGTTGGTCTGGCAAAGGAGGAGAATTTTAATTAAACAGAGCTAACTTTTTATTGTACTAAACCCAGTTGCAATTTCACACTGCTCCCTTCGATATGAATGAGATCAGATCTCATGGGTTTGTGAGAGACTTGTGAATGAACCTTGTCCAATGAATGCACATCTGTAATAGCATGTGCATTCTAGTGTGTTTTCCTGTTTCACCACCATACGCCATAGGGCATGGTGCCCAGCTCAGGATCTGTGAGGTGGCCCATTGTGGTATGCCCCTGCAGGTGCACAGAAGCAGGACAACCCCTAGCCATATGGCAGGAGTCCCTAGGCTGTTGAATGCTCGGTCACACTTGGACCACCACATACACACCACAGTCACCACAGAGCCCAGTGAAACACTGGCTGGGATTTGTATGTTACAAGTACAGTGTATCATATTTTTAAAGATATCTCCATAAAACCTGTTATAGACTGGAGAGAGTACAATGAAGCTTCAAATCAGGCACTCAAAGATTGGATGTGTTTAAAAATTTCTTTTACCTGTGAATTTGAATTCTTGCCTCTTTCTGTATTTCACCAAAAAAAAAAAAAAAAAATTATTTCACCAAAAAAAAAAAAAAAAAAATTATTTAAACAAAAAAAAAAAAAAAAAAAAAAAAAGGCTAGGGCTTGTACTTTGTACAAAGATATAAATGGACATCACCACAAAATAATACAGTAAAGAAAAAGGAAATTCTAAGAGGGTATGAGAGTGCACATAAAGTGAGGGTTAAGAGTCAGATAAAAAAAAGAGTAAGTGAGGAGGAAGAGGATAAAAGAAAATGAAAAAATAAGGTCATCAATGTCTTGTTGAGAGAGACAGAGAGAGAAAGAACTAAAAGAGCATCCAGAGAGAGAAAAGGATAGAGGATCCCTCTGGATGGGGATATTGTAACATCACACTGTAGGGTCCCTTATGGGACAGCTGCAGACGGTGCACACTCTCTGCTGCATGCAGGAAGAGGAAGCTTTGCCAGCATGGAAAACATACAAGAGAAGAACGAGAGACAAGCGGAGCAGAGAAAAACGCAGTTCCCCCCAGAGACGAAGAGGGAATTTTCTGCTAGCGTAAACACTATGTAGGCAGATAGCTGAGAAAGAAGAGAAGAGGAAAGAAGAGAGAGGAAATGGCAGAGAATAAGCAAGGAGAATAAGGCAGTATGATGAATAGATGAAATGGTGGGAAAGTAGAGGAGAAGAGTTCAGAGAGAAGAAAAGCTGAGGGGTAATACTTTGCAGTCAGATACATTAATCTATAACATAATTGTGTAATGAGGCTAAACCACAGTTTATGGTGATTCAGCAAAAATGTTTTCTTTTCATAGTATATACCCTCATCACAGACAGGTTTTTTTTATTATTATTTTTGCTTTGACTTGGTCCATGATGCCTTAAAATTTATCAAACTTAACTTTTATTAAGTAATATTTATCCAAATCTTTTCTTTACACCATAGTTCATGTCTTCAGTTTTTAGTGTCTTTGAACTCCTTTCCATACCACAAAGTTCACAATATCAAAACTCTTGAGGCATTTATTTTTACGGAAAACTGCACAAACATTTCCCAGAATTGTCCCACTAGCATGATGTTCAATATTATATCGATGTGCTTTGTGTTTTTGTTGACAGCGCTGTATGAGAGTGGAGAAGGTCCATGAAAAGTTTCATTAGAATGGAGTTGTTGGAACATGTTGCATTAGTGCTCTTGGGGCAGAGCTGGGGGGTCATCAGAGAGGCTCTGATCAGAGGTCAGAGTAGGCTGCTGTAAAATAGGATGTGACTACTCACCAACATAGCAATAAATACAAAGAGAAACTTTAACTGCTGTAAAATATGAGGTTGTCCTTTCCTCTCACAGCATACAGGGTGTGCATGTCTATAAGTGTATGTGCTTAAGTGTGTGTTTAGGGCCATGGTTTTGCTTAAGAGAGGGGAGACGATGGGGTTAGGGAGGGGTTTAATACGCTCCTTTAGCCCTCAGGGGGTTGTACAGTTGAAAGTCAGTGCATGAGGCGTGCAGAATCATACCAGCCTGCATTTCAGAGGGGCTGAGGGTGGTGCTGAATTGGACGGGTGGGGGCCTGCTATAAAAAGTGAAATCATATCACTTAGCAGCTGAGTGCAGATAAAGCTGTGTTTGAACTGGGAGGCATAAATTATACATTGTAAACAGAGCGTTGGGAGACTACGGCTCATTTAAATTATGACAGAGGGTAGTTTTTCTCCTCTGCTGTCTTCCTTCCCACACTTCTTTTTCTACTGCTGCAAACTTTTGCTTTGTCTTGATGACTTTTGTTACATCTTCTCTCCATCTCCTCCTCCTTTTTCTCCAACGCCTTCCTAAATAAGCACTCACAGTGTCACTGATAGGTGGCATTCCACACGTGTCATGGACAGAGTGGGTGAGAAGGCTTGCAGCTTCACGTGACACATTTATGTTCCTGTCCTGCATAGTTCAAGTTGGTTCGCTGTGGGTTTTTTTTTTTTTTTTTGTTATTTTTTTTAAATGCCTCCGTCGCCCCTGACAAGTGTGCGGTTATTGATCAGTTTATTCTATTTGCTGTTCACCGCTCAGGACCATCTCTCTGCTGCCAAGTCAATAGCGAAGGATTGAGAGGGTGAGTGTCTCCCCTGACCTCCACTCCTTCAATCTCGGACTCTGCCTCGGACACCCCACCACACAAATAGACACTTACAGAGAAACGCACGTGCATGCACAAAATGAACGACTCTCTCTGTCGGTTGTACCCACACCTCTGATCCCAGCTACAATTTTGATTAATCTCAAAGTGCTGCAAGGTCATGGCAGGTCTGTGTGTGTATCTGGTGTTAGCTGATGCTGTCAGATAAAGGTCTTAAGCTCTGTTGGGGTGGTATGTATGTGTGTGCGTGTGTGTACACAGGGTGTTTTTGCCTGTGCGCATGTGTGTCCATGTTATGGTGGGTCTAGACTGGGGCTTCTCTAGAGGTGATCATGGCTACTCTGAAGCAAGGATCAGTGACCTTGCACTGTTTGGCGGGCATTTGCAGGGTCAAGGGTGTGCATAAATGTTTGTTCTTTTAAAGCTTTTGATGTCTTCCAAAGTAATGGCTGATGAGCAGTGTTTAAAACAATTCCTACTACGGAGATAAGTAGGAGTTCCCTTGGTTGGCGTGTATTGCACAGCTGAGGAGAAGAAATGTGAATGCAGTTGTTCATTTAAGGTAGTGAATTTAGACTCCAGTCACTACATATATCACATGTTCCTTTATCTCATCACTTGCAGAATTATCACAATGCTGTACAAGCTTCATAGAATTTGCAATTGCACACATGGTTGGCCAACGCATTATGCTGCCAGATGACACTGGACTGTGTTGTAGTAGATGTATTGCCAGGATCAACATTTTTTGCCAGCTGATCCTACTGGAGCCTTTTGAGGCAACACCTTCACTGCACAAATGTTGTGATCTAATTTAAATGAATGAAGAGGCTGCATTGTTTGAGGCAGGGCTATAATCTTCCAGAGCACAGCCACACAGGTTTAGAGGTTATGATTCTTATCAAAGTAGTGCTCAAATTAATTCCAATTAAAACGTTATAGGGTCAAGATTCTTGTCAAAGATTAAGTGATCTAGCAATTTAAATGCATGTAATGCATGTGTTTGAGAGTGCTTGTGCCATTGTGTTTTGGCAAGAAACTTTTTATTGTGTATTGGTCCTTTATTTTTGAGTTATGAATTAGCATAGCTCAGTTTCTCTTTTTGCTCATCAGCATTGCTTCATTTCTCAAGCTGGTTCACTTATGAAGCCCAGACTGGGTGCTACAACCCCTTGCCACTCCATGGAGTGCGAGGAGATAATTATTCTCTTTCTGACTCACACATTTCGATAAAAAATGCATACAGCTGGGGCTCGAAGCAGCTTATCAAAAGGTTAACTCTTCCCCACAGTTGACTGTGCCTACAAAGGAGAGCGTTTCCAAGAACAGTGGCAGCAGCAGACCACTTTGTGTTTTCCTGCTGTTTTGTTTGGGTGTTTTCAGCATCACTGTGACCCGCTGCTGGCCTGATGCTTTGTTTTTGCAAAGTTAACTTTCAATCAAGAGACAAGGCAGCTGTTGTTTGTGTTGTATTCTGTACATCATTTCTTAAGCAGCCATCTGAGTACAGATTCACTGGAACATTATTCTGACATGAATATACTGCATACAGTTATTTCATATTATGAGCTTTCAGCTTTATCTATACAATTAAATAGCATTACATGTTACAAACCACATTCACAACAGTTTTGTACATCTCAGTTTTGGTAATTATAGTTTTGTGCATCGTCTCTAAAACAATCATACTGTGACTAAGCGTTGACATTTTTTCCGGTAACATTTACATTATGCTGTATTCAGTATGCGGGTCATTCTATTTAGATCATCTCATTCAGATTCAAAAATCTTTTAGTTTTTCACCTTCACATACGCTGTATTCCCACATACACCACTGTCACTCATTCATACACGCAAAGTTAATACACACACTCACACTTCAGGCCTTATGTAGAAGGACTGCTGCCTGGGAAAGTGATAGCAAGAGAAAAGAAGCTCTGGAGAGTGAGTTATCTCTTTAGATGTCATTGAGGGGCGCCTCTTTTCTCCCCCTCCCCTTCCCTCTATCATTTTCGTCTTTCTTTCTCTCTCCTTCCTCTCTCTGTCTCCCTCTCTCTTGTTCCCACTTGCTCTCTCAAATCATGCTTGCCTCCAGTGGTATTCAGACAGTCCAAGGACAAAGTAGAGATATGCTGGGAGCAATGGACTGTCCGTCAGTGTGTGTTTATGTGCGTGGCTCAGTGTGTGATGTTGACTCTTTGAAGCTGTTCTCCCCTTGTCCTGACAGATCGGAGTCTCATCCCTCTCCATTTAACCCCCTGATGCTACATCTTACGCTCACACAAACAAAACACACATTTCAGGCTGCTGTGGACACACACCAACACAATGCAAGATTTAAGATTCACCTAGAGCACTGTGCACAGCTTGCTGTTGTCGAGGTCGTGCCCTTGTGTTTAAGGACTGTTACATGTACTTCATTTGATATTTATTGACTTGTCAAGGTGACTGTAATGTTATTAAATAGTCCATTTCCATAAAGTTGTAAGATATGTGTTTTTTTTTATTATTCAGTCGTCTTAGCCGTGTATCTGTAGCACCAAGCCAGAGGTCTCTATATTATTAAGTCATGCAGTGTGTTAATGTGGCCTTGGCTTGTCTGACTAAACCAGACTGAAGTAGATGGCCCCGGGGTCTGTGACCCTGAACACACTCACACATACACATTCATATACACACAAAACTAACCAGATGCCTGACCTACTCCCCTCGTGCCACACACATGAAATCTATGCTGGAGACAGACTTCTCCGTGTGTGTGTGTGTGTGTGTGTGTGTGTGTGAGAGAGAGAGAGAGAGAGAGAGTAGGTGTGTAGGTGTATGCATGTTTGTGTGTGTGTGTGTGTGTGTGTGTGTGACGTGACTATTCCGCTCTGTCGGACAAACAAGGGAAATCCTCTTTGTCTTGCCTTGTCTATCACAAGCCATCTCACTGTCCATGCACACGTGGGCGCCTTTCAGAGCCTCCTCTCTGACCTCCCCAGCCAGTCTCCAGGCCCACACAAGTTTGCCAACAATCACACACACACACACACACACACACACACATCAACATGCACAGGCCCCTTGGCTCCAGCCGGGTTCCCCTGACGCAGGGACACACGCAGACAGGAAGTTTGAGGAGAGGTTTGTGTCAGTTCGCTTCTCTTAGAACACCTCAGGTCTGACCCCCTCTTGACCAGGCAGCTTCCTCCACCTCCATCTCTCCGTAAACAACCACATCCCTGCAACTGAAGGCGTGCCGGCTCGCCAAGTGTAATAACATCAGTCATGTTTTGATGTGAAGCGGGAGGTCTACGTGAGTTAAGGAGGCAGACTCACATAGATATGTTTGTGTGTTCTGGGTTTTCTCTGATTGCAGGGGTGGCAGAACTTCGTCATGGAGGAAAACATGTTAACCTGTCACTTTCACGTCTCCTCCTACTATTTATCCACTTTGTGTCTTTAGGCATTACACACGGCCATGCACGCGCATACACACATAGACAGAGGTTGTCCACTGATCTTGTTGAGTGTGTGTCAACTCCATTAGCACATTCCCAGATAGGGCCAGAGCCCTCTTATCTGTGGCGACCCATTAATTACACTTTGTTCCCTTAAGTGATCTATTTCAGACCTGCCCCGCCCTCAGCACCCACTCTGCTATCGCCACCTCTGGCCTGTTCCTCCCCCACCTGACCTCCTCTTCTCCTCTCCTCTTTTCTCCTCTCCTCTTCTCTTCTCCTCTCCTCTCTTCTCCTCTTCTCTTGTTTTCTCTCCTCTCCATCCTACTCGATAGACTTTTAAATCCAGTGCTTTCTTGGTTATATCTACTGTAGCCTACACTTCACAGTTCGTATTTCTTTCCATGTCTATATTGGTCACTTTCTCTTAAACTGTACCTTGCAGTGTGAGAGTGCTCAATTATGAATCCTGTGAATAACTCTTGACCTCAGGTGAATATCGCTCTCTCTACATATGTGTGTCTTACAGTTGTGCATTCATGTTTTACAATTGTATGTATTTGCATTGTTTGTGTGTGTGTTTCACCTTGCCAGGTGCTGTTAGTGCAAATGGTGCTTCAAGTGGTAACCTAACACAACAATTTAACACTTTAA
>JAPSES010000219.1:15631991-15643854 GCA_029822895.1 Maxillicosta whitleyi
GTGTGTGTGTGTGTGTGTGTGTGTGTGTGTGTGTGTGTGTGTGTGTGTGTGTGTGTGTGTGTGTGTGTGTACGTGGACATACCCTCATGTGCGCATGCTCCATCTCCACCAGTGTCTTTGGCAAGGTTGTCTCTGTCTGACCCTTGCCCAGGCATGATTGTGTGTGCATCTGTGTGTGCGCCACTTCATGTGTGTACGCTTGTGCCTATGTGAGTGCACGTATATGCATGCATGCAGTGCCTCCACTAATGGACAGTCTTTGTGGGGGCCTCTCTTTTCAGCCATGCTGCTTTTGAGACACATTGTGCCTGGGCATAGAAACAGAAGCTCTCCATTGCCCCTCAATAGGCCAAAAACAAAACCGTGTCAGGCGAGCTAGCAGCCCCCGAGTGTTTGCCATTTAAGCCCTGACCAATGGTGATGCAGCTGGAACAAAGGGCCTGGACAGGGAAGGAGGCCTACACTGTTTACAGTGCTAATGTCTGGGTGGCACTCCCAACAAGGCCCCTTCATACGCATACATGTGTACGCACCCTTGGTCACTCAATCTCTCTTTCTAGTATGTCTCTCGCTGTCACATATACACACTGAATCAACATATGCAGACGTGTCATGTTTGCTGGTACATGACTATAGCAAATGAAAATATGCTTGTTATTATTTTTTCATTAAAAATCAAAAAATCCTCTTATTGGAACTGATTTATTTTCTGTCAAACAGTAATTTACTAATATACATGTATACACAATTTGTATTTGATATTCATTATATTTTGTGATGTTGCCATCTTAGAGGAAAGGCACCCTTTATTTGAGTTTAAAATAAATTCATTATTGGTCACTATTTTATCTATCATCTTATCTGTTTGGTAAAAGAAAAACATTATATTACATTTTTTGCATAAGAATTTTACTGCCTAATATTGTATTTCTCAACTGTGTTTTTAGTTGGTGAAGCTGATTTGTACGTGATGATCTTTTTTGTTATACATAATACAAACACATTTAATAGTAACTATAGTGTGATTTTTAACCTTTTAACTCATTTTAAAAAGGAAAAAAAAAAGCTGCATTTCATATCTTTGTTTAACACCATACACACAGATGCCTCTCCGCTTATTCCAGAGTTTCATCATATTTTTTTTGTAAAACCCAGTTAAACAACTGACATTGAAAGGTGCAGTCATAAGTGACAGCATGTTTTGGCTTTCGATTTTTACTGAAGAACAGAGGAGAGAGCCTGACACTGGTATCAAATAGCCTACACCGTCCTTGGACCAGGGTTATCTTGTAAATACTCTGCTCCAAGTCTATAAAGGCGAGGGTCCTTTATGATGGCCAAGGCCACTCATTCACATTAAAATAAAAAAGCACTCAGTGCAGTCTCAGTGTCTAGGTAAGCAGGCTGCAAATGAGAAGGATAGATGAAGGGAGGGAGCTGATGTAGAAAGTAGAAGTACAGTACACCGTCCTTTGTGCTGAGTCCTTGTCATAAGTTTTACTCTTCCTAGAATTACAATATGGAATGAAAAATAGCCTTCTTTCGATGATGGTTTCAACAAGTTAATGTGATATTCTCCCCTCTCTGGGCTTCACTTGATTTTGTTTCTCTGTGTCTCTTCTGTTTGCATTTTATTCTAAGTAAATACAGAGTCCCCTTAGCGGCCCCTGTAGCTAGTGATTCAGGTTCCTCATCTCTGGATGTGTAATGAGTTCTGCCTTGTTTTTGTCTAACAACAACATACAATAATAAGCAAAGTAATTAAAAGCAGTACGAGGGAGATGGGGAGGGGGGGGGCAGACCCCACTTACATTAAAAATGAATTGCATTCGAGAAGCTGCAGTGGTAGCACGGGTTTGATGAAATGAGCTGTGTTTTGAGTCATTTTGTGTTTGTGTAATGTGTGTCTCTCCTGCTCCTGTAGACGTGTGAAGCCTTAGTTCCATGTTGATTTTATTAAAAAAGAAGCCACTTTCTGTAGTGTCGCGTAAACAAAGAAGGATTATACCAGTGTTACACTGTCTGTTGGTTTGACATGGATGTCCTAACCTTCATTGAAATTTGAAGGGCTTTGTTTGTGTGGAGGATGGTGGTCAGGGATGGGTAAATTTAGATTTAATTAACTTTTTGACTGAGGACAACATCTCCATGTTTTGTTACAAAGGACAGAGTTGCTCTGGCAGTTTGGCTGACCGGCTGTCACCTGCCCAGGCTCCTCTCGACCTCTTCTCCAGTGGCAACATGTCCTGGCCCTTCAACAGACAGCCACAAGGGACAAAGTGACATCCTTAACCTTTACGCATGTCTGCAAACAAGATGACAACGCGCATAACTGACTTTATGCGCCTGTGCCTTTCACGTGGACAACCACACACCGGGAACTGTTACACACATGCACAGAGTATCGACACACACATGCACATAGTCTCACACACACCACTGAAGATCATCTAATATCAGAGAACGTCAGGGGCGGAAATCCGATCGTCTGACAACCAGGATACAGATAGCGATTCCCCACTGCAGATCCATTCAACAGATAGTTTCCACAAACAGCACCATGGCTAAGGTTACAGCCAGCCAAGACCCGTACCACAACATGCTACACTGCCTCACATCGAGATAAAACAACAGCTTAGGTTACTGTCGATAGCATATCGATAAGAAAACACACTGCGTTAGATTTTTGATGAAAACTTTGACAAGAGGAAATGAGAAAGTGTTTGCTCGTGGATGCAATAATATCATCAGTATTAGTCCTGTTAGGTATTCTGTTTTTGTAATTTTCACTTTCTGATTATATCGTTGTTCATCTCCTTTTTTTAATTGAAGCTCATTAAATGTTTAACCCAAATGTCACTATATTTGATTAAGCACTCATAATTGTTTAAAGAAATTCAATTCACACAAAAAGTATCATCACTGTACATTCCCCTCGCCTCAGAGTCCTCTTAATAAGTTGAATATGTATTTATATTATGAATGAAGTAAAGAGATATGCCCCCCTTCACATCAATGTAATTACGAATCACAAAAAAAGAGTTTGATTCAAATAAAATAGGCCATTTGTACACAAGCAATTAACTGGTGAGGCTTTAAATAATGTAGCCCAGATGGAACCTAATTATAGTCGGCATGCTTTGATTCAGGCTTTCTGTCAGAGTATCACTCCGGGCGTCACTTTGGCTTTACAGTCACCTAGCGTTTGTTTTGAAATTTGTGACAATCAGAGGCGATTACCATTTGTAACAGCATGCCGTGTTTGGTGTGGAGGGAAGAAAGCATGGCCCATAGCTATGGAGGAATTTCCTTGTTTCCTTTTTAACAGCTAAAAACTCTGTTCCTTTACCTCCCTGCACACAAATGATAACAACTGTGTGTGGACGTGTGTGTTGTGAAGTGTGTTTTGGATTTTTTTTTTTTTTTCTTCCAGAAGGATATAGTAGATATATACTGTACCACATGCGTGCTGTCGGTGAGTAGACACTCGCAAGTGACAAAAGTGTTTGTATATGTGTCGGCGTCTTGTACCGGTGTAGAGTCAGAGTGAGATCAAACAGTCAGTCAATTACCTTGAAAGGGTTCCAGTGGCTGTGACAGAGAGGAGAAGGCTAAATATCCAGGATCAAATAGTCTCCTCTGCCTGTCACATAATGAGGGAGTCTCAGCCGAGTCAGACAACACACAGAATGGTCAAACACAGGCCACGGGTTAGGTACAGGACTGCAACTCTGCATGACCTGAGCAGAGATCACAGAAGGGGAGCTTTCACTGCAGAGTCTGTTTCTGTTCCTACTGTTTCTTGTGTTACGGTCCAACATCACCATGGAACGTGCATGCATGTGTGTCCGCTGGCATTCACCCATCATCTGTTTGTGTTAACCGTACTTATGCCCAATGCTAATTTTCAACGCTATTTTTTTTTTTTTAAATCTGTATATTCCCTTGACTATACTCACTGTTATGGAACTTACAGTAACATCATTACTGCTTTAGAATAAATGAGGACATTATTGCATTTACAAAAGAGTTTATTAGATTAATGAAATTACAATGATCTTATTAAATACAGCACAAGGAAGTAAATTTACAATTAATGCAAGAGAGGACACATAAGTGTGATAACAATTGTCCTTTATTTAAGTTTGATCCATAAAATATACATGCGATATGACTCAGTTTAAGTCAGCTGTATCTGCTTTAACAAACATGAAATCAATCTTTTTATTTATTTATTTTTTTTTAGCACCAACTAAAATTGAAAGTAAAGTAGCACTCATTGACTGTTCATGGTTTCACTTTATACGCAAGACACACCCAGATTCCCAGAAGTCACCTCATCGATTCCCACATCTTTTAAAGATATTACTCTTGATTTGTGGCATAGCTGAGGGATTCTCTCTTGCTCGCCCTCTCTCTCTCTCTCGTGGCGAGTGAAGGCTGGTCACTGGGTCTTCTCCTCTAAATCAGTGGTCACAGCTCAGTTTTGACAACAGCCATTAGGTTCAACACACTTTGGCTATTAAAGGAAGGGACGACGAAAGCTGTTAAAGGCCTATTTAAGCTTGAGTGAGAGTGGGTTTATGTCTGTGCGAGTGTGAGTGTTGTCTGGGAGGATGGGGGCTGGGGGGGGTGTACTTCCTCCCTAAGCGTCCACCATATAGAGGGGTGGAGCTTAACATTAGAGTCATTGGAGGGGCACAGGCTCATCTGCATATTGGCACAGAGACGCCCCCCTGGTGACCCCGAACTGTGATGGGATAGGGTGGAGAGGCTGGCGGCGTTCCGGAGGAGTTCACCGCCAGTTCAGGGTGAACGAGAGAGCACTGCAGCATTGATCGCTTTCTGCAAGAGAAAAACAGGACAAAACAGAAGTAAAAACACTAGTGAGGGAGAGAGAGACTGATGAGACGGGGAAAATAGAGGAGGAGGAGGTGGAAAAAGATCACAGTGCCTCAAATTGGATATAAATGATAGATTAGAGGTATGAGAGGGCTGTGTCTTTGTTTTCCAGGGATGGGTGTTATGTTGAGCTCTACACAGGTAGCACAGTCACTGAGAGCACTCGGTTATTGACTCTCGTGATTGCCAGGCCAGTAAATTTGACCCAAGGCACTAACTGCACAGAAGTCCCTTATCTCAGAGTGATCGAGGAACCTACATACATGTACACACAAATTACACGCACATGCACACACACACACACACACACACACACACACAAATATACAAACACAAACAAACAACTGAACCCATATCCACCATGAACCAACAACCTTACAACACCCCCAATCTTACAATGATACACACATGTGCATGCACACCGTCTCCATTAATGCATCCAAGCAGGGGTCAATCTAATAAACATAGGGTCAGTGCAGTGGTCAACAGAGGCCTGTCTGTGGTGAGAGAGCCTTTAAGGTGCTTCCTAATTGTATCCCTGCGGCCCTCTAGTCTAGCTTTTTATAGCCAATCCCATGTACACAGAGGAGAAGGGGAGGAAGTGAGGAAGGAAGGAGAAAGGCAATGAAGAAAGGTCTCGAGGTATTTTTAATGCTACTACTGATTCGGCTCATCCAGAAGGGTCACATTTTTGTCAGGGACCAGTTGTTTTCACAGAATCCAAACTGATTTCAGATGCTGAGTTTATCCTTTTTAATCCTCCCAAAGGAAATTGTTGTGACATATTTTAATATTCTTATCTTAACAAAGGCAACCCCACCCCCAACCCTCATGAAAAGAGTGTACAAACACATGTACACATTCAAAATTGAAAAATCATTACTGACCGGCTTGTGGTTTACTAATCCCTCTGTCTGTAAACATATAAATCTGCGTAGGGATAAAATGCACATCTCGGAGCAAACCTCTCCCTCTGGGAAACACGAGGGCACCTCAGTATGGCCTCTCAAGTCCAGTTAGGGCTGCGTTGTTAAGCAGCTGAGCCGTTAGCCAGCGGCAGCAAAAATAAGACATTATCTGTTAGCGTTTTCGCTGCATGGTTAATGAGCAGGAATAGAGACAAGTCAGGCAGCAGCTGCAGCCACGAGTTGTCCTTATCGTCAATGCTCCGATGACGGGCCAAGGTGTTCCGTAGACTGGCTGGCACAGGGGAAACATAGAAACAGCCATTGAGTGTGCAACCTATCCAACCAAAAAGCTGCCCGGTGATACCCTAACCCCTGATGCAGACAGGAACCTGAGGCGAATGTACCAGATTTCAAGCTCCTGTATGACCCCAACTTGGGAACTGGCTAACCTGGAGGAGGTCAGAGGGAAACCAAGCACTCCTGCCTCCCTCCTACACCATCCAGACCACCTGATATGTTCGCTAGTTGCCTCTCCCCAGCTTCTGTCTTGACTTTCCTCAATCAGCCCTTTAGAATGAATGACTACCGCTCCACTGGTTTCGCTTAGTGAGCCCATTGTGCATAACTCTGGTTTTGTTGGAAGGCCTGAGATGGAAAGACAGACGTGAAGTGGTGTTGATTATCAGGTATCCGCTTGGATAACATATTAAAGCTGTCCCATTGGACTAATAGGTCATAGGCTCACATGGCTCTCATGCACAAGACCTTATGTTTGCACTGAGTGGCGCAAAGAATTGTGGAAGGGGAGCGGCCTGAGAGATGAAGCAACTTATCAAATGGCTTTCATTCATTTTCATCCCTACTCGTGCATATAAGATGCAGGGCTACATGTTCAATGATATTTCCAGAAGCATTCTTCATTTCTTCTGGTATAATGTGATGGGGTTTTTTTTAAGCATGTTTAAACCAAACTAATGCTATGTTTCTGTGTATAACTTTGTACAGGAACAGAAAGGCATGAGCTGACCTCCTGGATGAGTTTCAACTCCATCTTCAGATTCTTCAGCGAGGTCCTGGAGGCAAAAGAGGATGAAGAGGCAGAAGAGACCGCCAATACCGTCACCACGCGCAGCAGCTCCCTCAAAAACAAACATCAAGATTTGTAGAGGTCCAGAAACAATAACTAGGAGCAAGAGGGCAGGGAGGAGGGGGTGGCAAAAGATTAGCAGTGAGAACACAGAAAGGAAAGATACGTTTTTACATTTGCTTTTTTTTTTTTTCAGGTTTTTTTTTTTTTTTTTTTTGCCCTGTCCCTGTGTTAATTCCCCCGGTCTTGTCCTTCCTCTCTCTTCGCCATGAGTGTCATTTCTCCCCTTCGTCCCTCTTTGGCTCTGCACACCCATATTCTTGTTGTTGAAAGAGGAAACAGTACAGGGTCGCCATGTATACATCACAATAACGTTTTGCATTACTTCTAGATGAGTGCAACTGTCAAAGCAATATGGGCCTGAGTGTTAGCGCTTCCCGTGGGCTGTGGCCCGGCTGCGGGTACGGGCCACAGCAGCAGAGATTAAGGCTGACAGCCGCTGTGCACAGTGCGCTGGGGTGCACCTCTAATTGTCCTGACATCAGTCTGAACTGAGCTAATGCCCTGCCTGCACTCCTGTCTGCACTGCTCAGCCTCCCCTTCCATCCTCCTGGTCCTAATGCCTGGACTACAACCACAAAATGTATGGTATATGACGGTTTGGTATTATTCAACCTCATGATACTGTTGTGTTTTTCTTTCCCCCAGCTTATAGAAACTACCAGTCATTTTAATGCAACCATAACTTGTTGAAATTTCTTAAAGGTGACATTTTACAATTTATTCCTTATCTTGTTAACGCCACATAATTATCTTTTAAAACATGTTGTTTTTTTTGTTTTTTTGGTTTGTTTTTGCATTTATCCTTCAGTGAAATCTCATTCTAAACCATCTAGTTTTGCTTACATAGATAATAAAGCAGATCTTTTTTTTTTTTTTTTTAATTTCTGAACTTAAAATGTTAATGTGTTTCTCACTCATGCCCTCCATCTGATTTTTCATATGAAGCCAATATATCTCTGACTTGTATTTACCTTAGAATAACTCTGTTAGATTTACAAAACTGTGAAAGTCCATCTCTCTCTCTGTTTATTATTATGTTGTTGTTGTTTTTTCAATTTGCTCTCCTGGATATTGATGTCTCTGGGTGATTGAATATGATGAAACAAATAAAACAAACACAACCTGTGCTGAATATGGAAAAAATCAGACGCTGAGCATATTTAAAATCACTTAAAGTCAAGCATCAAAATGGGTTTGAGGGATATCTCATTTTAACAGGAGCCAGAAGTCAGCTCACAACACTCATAAAGCCTCAATATATCGCCTTACACATGTCAGGAAATCCAACATTTCAATATTATTCTAAGCCTGAATGATATTTCCTTAGATGTTGAAGAAATGTAACATATCTATTCTTTCCCCCTTTTTTTTTCTCCCACCAAAGTACTCACTTAGAAGTGACAAAGTCAGCTCCCTGCTCAGCTGCACATAATCTGACTATGTGACACAAACATGATAATTTTTTTTCTCCATAAGACGAGCTTGTTTTATAAACCACTCAAGGCTTAATGGAATACATTTCTAATGTGTCATGACATTTGTAAAACCTCAAACTGGATACTAAATCTTGTGATACCTAAGATGCATTCTCCAATATATAGATTTTGTACTCCAAATAGTTAAACCATTGTTTAACTTCTACACTGTGAAATTCAGTCTCTCCTGCCCACTGTGTGTATGGTTTAAGGCTTTTGTGGATTATCTTTCTGCTGTAATGAGACAAACTGTGGCTGATGGTTGCAGGCCTAATTTCCTTTTAATTTGATTCAGATCTCTCCAGGTTTCAGCAAAGAAGTTGGCTTATTATTTGATTTGATGAGTTTCGTTTCAAGATACCATTGCTCATCTTTCTGCTTTTCAGCTACAATCAGTTCATTTTTCACTCCATAATTTGTATATTGTTGCCTTAGGAATAAACCAAGACTGTGTTCACTGTTTTTAATAATATCCAGCAAGCCATATGTGAATGGAACTAAAGATGTAAGAGCAGCCTAAATCCAAAGCACAGTCTGCAAATAAAAGGGGGCTAATTTTGCCAATTGCTCTTGAAGACATTATTTTTTGCAGATGGTTTATATGTTGTATTGATTTAACAAACGTGTCGCTTTAGTTTTATCACAAGCGTTTGGATTTTATGAAACTACAAGTGTGTCCTGCCAGGTCACGGATTTTTTTTTTTTCCTTTCTGCTCTGAAATGTCTACTTTATTCTCCTGTGTTCAGTTTTGGTTTAAAGGGCTGTCTCTAAAATTAATTGTGAAGTTTTTGTAACAGTGATTCCTCTTTATTTGACATGGTGGTTATTTTTGTAGGTTAAGTAACTTACAAAGGCTGGAAAAAGCTCAATAAAAAATACTATTACGTGTTATTTTTTTGTTAATCTGCACATATTTTCGATCATAATTATCGTGATTGTATTTTATTATAAGTGTGTTTCCGCGCGTTAAGGTCACTTTACGCATTTTACTGCAAAGCGCACGTGTGAATACGTCCATAAATAAATCAATAAATAGATTATTAAAGTCAGAGATGAGCTCGAAGCTGTAAAGTGAGTGCAGAGGGACGGGAAAGTCGAGCACCAAGTGAAAATTGACCTGAGTCGGAGAATCATCTCATGTGGCATGAAATCTAACCGAGAAGGTAGACCACCTAACATTCATTTGCTGTAACACAATCGACCGGTGTTAAGTGCGTTTTGTCGTGTTTCCCCAACAACGCGCACAATTTCACCGTTCGGCTCTAGGTAAAACTTTAAGAGTGTTGGAATTTTAGAAGTTCTGTCGCTGATCTACATTTTAAACATATCATATCGGCGGTGAAAAGTGTGTCAAAATGAAAAACAAACTATAAACAGCAGCTTTCCCCCCCTTTTTTTGGTCATTAATTTTGGCAAAGTGAGCACCCCTCCATCACAGAGAGGTTTTACAGCATCATTTGTTTTCACATGGTGAAACCGATCAGGTCATTAAACGCCCCCTCAATAAATCTTTAGAAATCTTTTCCATTAACCCCCGAACAACAAGTGGAACCAGGCGAGTCCCCCTCACACCGTGTCAGGCCGCTGATTAAAGAGAGGCATTCAATCACACAGACACACACAGAGAAGCGATTAGACTCAACGATCTGACTTAAAAAAAAAATACGCGATCGGGAAGTCCCTAGAATTATTGGGACAGATCTTGTAATGTAGAACTTTTACGCATTAGTACTTTTCTCGTGTGTCTTTGGTAAATGAACTCTCCAGCCCAAAGAAAGAAATTATGACACCACCATTAGAGGCAAATAAGTCATGCAAAGCCAAATAAAATATTTTTCTGTAATTATTTCATGCCTTAGAAGTAGAAAACTTCCCAGTAAGTCTGGCCTATGAGCTAAAATGAAAAGTTTATTATTGAGCGTGACTCGGTTTCTTGTGCGTAAAAGGTTTTTGGACGGTCAGCTAAAAAAAAAAATAAGTGGCATCTGCTGTCTGTCCTGGCTCTTCCAGTCCACTGAGTGTAAGTTTAGACCCGTTTCAGTGCTTCACAAAGTTCCTCTCTGTGGAAGTTAGCACAGCATGTGAGTGTATAATAAGGATGACTGATTTGATTAGAGATTTCACTCTTGCGGCTTTTGTCGTCATCTCACGGTTCAGACAGTTACAGGCAGCCCCGCACTAAATCATATCTACTACAGAAAATAAGACAGCTGCGGAGCTTTAGGGTGAAATCCTGCCAAACTGGGGGGTCTGTGCTGTAATGTCAGATTTTAGGCTGGGGTGGGTAGAATGTTTGACATGACAAAGTTGGGGGAGCCCCATCGCTATGTAGCCCAACCACGGGCTGATATTTCAATTTTTACTTTAAGAGAGTTGTTGTCACGCTTGCTTGCTCCGGCCCACTCTGATATGCACGCCGTCCCTGCAAAAGATGAACTCTTTCCAAAGGAACAGTGCACTAGGCAAAGTTGGAATGTCACCCCTCTGACAGCCCCCTCACACACTCTCTCCTTCAGCACTCCTCCAGCGGATCACTGTCAGATCACTATTTGCATAATTATATGCTCAGCTCAGAAGAGAAAACTAACCCCCAAATTTTACGGGTCAGCTAACTGCAACAATCAATGTTTTATCGGGTATACTAAGGGGAAAATATCTCCAACGATCCCGGCAGAGGAACTCTCTCTTTCGCTCCCTCTCTCTATCAGTCCAATTCATTTACTTTATTGGCATGACTGCTTATCAGAAACAATATTTTCAAAGTTTAAAAAAAAAAAAAAAATGTAAATTGACCCACCCCACCCCCACCGCTGCTTCCAAATAGATCCAACATCTCTCCCTCCTTCTCTTTCTTTCTCCCTCTCTCCCTCAGTGAGCAAATACTTTTTCATCTAGCCTATTGACTGAGGGAGAATGTCTGGCTTAAGCTCGGAGGTGTATTCAAGATTGTATCCCTTCTTTCCTTCCCCTATTCTGCCCCTCTCTTTTCTCTCCCTGCTCTGTTCTGTGTTTTCCAAGACACAGGTCTTTAATATAGGGGCCTGTACACCAGAGCATAACTCACTGGCCGGTTTCGTTAGACATCATTACATATTCATTGACTTGCAGAGAAACCGCTTAATCCAATGGAAACAACTCCTCTTCAATCCTCTCTCACTCCCTCTCTCCCTCTCTCTCTTTATTCTAATAAGGATCCACAAACTGACACAACACTCGGGGCCACAGACACCATATTTAGGAAAGAGTGTCACTTGGTTTTAAGGAAAAGGCGCAGGAATGGACACAGGTGTTGCGCCATGATGGGTGTTGGATCGCGCAAGGGTTACGCACAGAAATACGCACAGATGACTTTAAATGATATGAGCTGTGTCTTATTTTTAATAGACGACACATCACATGAAGGCATAGGGATGGAGGTCGGGGTGGG
>JAPSES010000219.1:15667342-15678175 GCA_029822895.1 Maxillicosta whitleyi
ATATAATTATTGGTCTAGGCGATGTTGAGTAAATAATATAAATAATTATTCAAATGTCCAACAGGATGTGTGTACACCATCTATGTATAAAGTGGGGTCCTAACGCTTTCTAGGTATATTGGAAGTGACAATTAATTTAATATAAATATAAATATCAAAACTAAAGCAAAAGTGACTATTTTATCACGAACGTGTTGAATTATAGAAAATTTACAACTATATTACAGAAATATAACACGGTCCAAATCTGAAAAACAATGAGGTCAAAACTTTAAGGTGAGTTAAGAACTACTTTGGGGCCTGAACGTCAGTTTCAACTTTCCCTTCCCTTCTTTTCATCATTACTAGATTCCCTTGACGTAATAGCCGAATGGCACTAAATACACCGTCTTCTCCAAAATAGCGTCTAAATTACGCACAGAGAGTAAATGAGGACCTTTAGGACCCTGTCCCAGTCAGTCATCAGTTAAGCTATCAACAATGTAGGTTACTTTTTAAATGGCTGCTGATGACTTTTCAAAGCATAGCATGCGCCAAAAAAACGACTCTAAATAAGAAAATTAATAGGTCAGCTAATAAAAATCCACAGTCTATACAGCAGTGCTCTGTGATACAGACGCATTGCACTGACATATGACTCAACTTTCATCAGTTTTTTGATCTCAGTCTGCTAAGGATTATTTCCTGCCCCCCAAGACATGTGTTTGTGCACGCAAAACAAGGATAAAAGCCTGCACCAACATCCATAAATGCATCAGCTGTCATATATCACCATGTGATAGACTATTTCATCTTTACGCTCAATTATTTGACACCTGTTCCAAAATTTATGTACGCGAAACTACAATATCATCCTCGGCTCAAACAATTCAGAAAAGTTGAAAATCAACAATCAGAAAATATCAGCAGATATATAATTGTAAACTACTTGTGATTTTAGAAAGTACACATCTGAGTGTTGCACTTCCAAACTTGATGCGCTCTTTCAATCTGGATTTGTTTACACGTCTAATGCTGCGGCTCCAGCTGACATGGGAATGCATGTAAGTGGATATGTAGCAAGCTGTTGACAAAATAGCTATTCAATCGGCAACACAAACCTCTCGTAAACTCAGATTTGTGACCAGTCTTTTCTTGACAACAATATCATTGATGCCAAAGCGCTTCGCCAGTACCATTAGTACCATTAGTACCATTATTGCACTGAGGCCTGGTCTGATCACAGACATGTTCCTATGTGACATGTTCAACACCCACCTGATGTAAAAAGTACGATGGCCTTGAGGCAGCTGTACTCTGCCGAGTCTACGTGCAGGGTCTTAAGCTTCTCCACTTGCTCCTGGAAGATCCGGATGTGATCCATGAAAGCCACGACGCGGTCCGCGGACATCGGGGAGGCGTGGAGGCCCGCCGCGGCGAGCAGAGGGGCCACATGCAGAGGCATGGAGCACTGGGCCGCGTTAAGCACAAACAACTCGCTCCACGTCAGCCTGAGAAGGGACACCTGGTCGGTGATCTGCAGGTCGGGAAAGAAAGGGATGTTTCTCGCCCACTCCACGGCGCTGAAGAGCAAACGAGCAGCCAGCTCGCAGATGTTCTCGATGCCCATGATATTGTTGGGCTGCATGCACTGGCTCCCGTACCGGGAAGTCGGGTAAGGCTCGGCCCGCAGCAATAACGAGATGTATCCGGACAGATAGCAATGGCCATTCAGAGGGTCCCCGTTCGTCAGCGCGTACTGGCCTGGGTTGGGCTGGGTTGGAGGCATTCGTCCTCGCTGAACCGCTGACAAAAAGAAAGAGAAAAAGAGGAAATGTGCATCCAGGACTGATAAACATTGTTCATGAGTAGAACAACTGTCAAGTACGCTGCAGCTAGTATAATCCTGCTTAGTGAAACGGCATGCAATTAAATTAAAATCCATGTCTCTTTTCTTCACATATTCAATGTATGATGTTTGTAGGACTATAGTCTAATATTCCAGAGCAAATTATCCTATCATCAATTCAAAACAGATGTGCACTGCCCCCCATCTTTAACACTGCTTGCATTTGTATTTAGGGATGGAAGCTACACTGACTGCACGCAAAAATAAAAAAGACAGTCACTTTCATGCAGCAAACACGCACATATTCTCTTAATATTTTCTCAAATCTAAATTACCAAATTTATTATCACGAGTATTTTAAGGCGCAACTGCTTACTTACAGCCTACTGCCTCTTTATAACACACAATTTGTGTGGATTTTTGTTTATATTAATACAAATGCATTGTGGCCAACTATATTACAAATATAATTGATAATTACAAATATATTCAACCACATTAAGACATTTTGGCCACAGCAAAGGGTCAGCTGGAAATAAAAGGATTTTTGACTGGTGTTAAATATTAAGAGTAAAATATTAATGCACCTCGGTGTGTTTTACACATGGGCTTGTCATGAGGACTGGAAATAGTAGATTTTAAATGAGGGATGTTTGCACAAATTAGAATTTAAAAAACTTGAAATAGAAAGCAAAGTTTTACGGCCTGTGAGGCAGCATGCAAAACAATGAGCCATGAACAACTTGAGCGGCATTAGTCAGTGTGTTTGAGCTGTCTAGTCAGCATATGGAGCTAGAGGGAGACGTGGGTTTGTAGTGTGTTCGTTTTACACTCAAAAACACAGCTTACAAACCACACTGAAGAACTACAAATAAGCAAGCTGCACATACTTATGGTCTAGACTATTAGACTTGCACAATATACATACATACATACACATACACACACACTCACACACACACTCAGACACTAGGGCACACTGTCACACAAACTACCCTTCCCTTCTGCTCTGAAACATATGCGTAAAACAGGCCTGCTGTACCCACTGCTTCTGCTTGATCATGGTTCATTTTACACCGCTACAAACACCAAATAGAGGCTTGAGCCAGACTAGTCGCTTTGTTGAGGCGACCTGCATTCAGAGGCTTAGCTGCTGTGGCTGCACTGGCCTTTTACCCCTTTCTCACATAGGCAGAAAGACTAATCATTCATGCAAACATCCTTCAAAAACATGGATGGAGACTGCAGTATGCCCAGCCATATAGTCTGTGACCTTAATGCAACATGGCAGCCCTATTCGCCTGCTACTAGGATGCGTTATCATGAGTGGGCTTTAAAAATATATATTCACCTTCCCGCCGCATTCCCACTTTTAAACACTTCTTCAGCCGACAGTATTGGCACTGGTTTCGGTGGTGCTGGTCAATGGGACAGTTCCTATTGGCACGACATGAGTATGTTAAGTTCCTCCGTACACTCCTCTTGAAGAAACTTTTGCATCCCTCGCAGGTGAACTGACCATAGTGTTTGCCGCTCGATTTGTCTCCGCAAACGACACATTCAATATGCTGCTGACTCTGTCCTGAATTTTGACTCCCCTTGTCCCCGGCGGTCCCCGGTGTGGATGGGGGTCCCGGCTGGCTGGGGGTCTGCGGAGTGTGCGGCGCCGCCGACGCCGCCTGCTGCTGCTCCCTCGCCGGCTGCGCTGCTGGGTTGGGGCCGCTCGGAGGTCCTCCGGCCACGTCTTCCTGCGGATCTCGCCAGACGCTAACTACCATTGCCATATCTCGGCCCCGGAAAGTGCTATAAAGCGAAATGATCGCCGGTGTGAATGAAGCGTAGAGGAGGAAAAAAATGAGATCTCAAAAGACGGGACAGTGCAAAGTCAAATCGGAGCACGCAATCTCATATGGGGTAAGAAGGGGAGTACAATGCGATCAATACATTCAAAATAGGAAGGCGATTGAATAGGCACCCGATCAGGATATGCAAGTATCGGGAGGCCAGTTCCAAGGTAAATTGCAGTCAGCCATTCAGGAATCCCTAATCTTGTAGGAAAACCCGAGTCCAAACGTGACAAATTGCAGTTTGATATAAAATAGCCACAAAGGAAAAAAGGAGCGATTCACATGGACGCAGGAACGAGTATAAAAACCTTTAGCTGGAAAGACGCGATCCAAAGTGCTGCGGAGATAAATTCCTTTCTCTTTTCTTCCCCTTGCTCCTTTACACTCCCGTCTTCGCCGTATAGGAGGGGAGGAAAAACTGAAGAGCTGGATTTTTACATCTATATTCTTAAATAAACCTCATCATCTCGCCCAGCAGCGAAAGAAAACCACGTCGCCGAATGAAGTGCCCATGTATAGTTTCACCTCTCTCCAGCAGGAGGAATGGAGATACGATGAGAAAAGATTAAAAAAGAAGAGGAAAAACACCAACAACTAATAGAATATGCAAGAAGAAGGAGAGACCCAAAAATGAATGCGCTTAAACGAGAGGACCAGCAGAGCAATGTTTCCGAAACGGGGGATCTGCGCGAATGTCTGTATATAGTGAACTTTGACACTACTATTGAAACTGACACGTTTCTATGGAGATCGCTGCGCCTTATATGGTGCTCATGTCAAGGAGCCAAGAGAGGGGCTGCTGGAGACTGATAATCAAAGGCGACTGACTGGCCAGAGCCCTGCATAGAGGAGGAGGAGAGGAGGAGAGGGGGGATAGGGAGAGAGAGAAAATGGGAGGCTAAGGTTATAGCCAAGCCCTCTCTTTCTCTCCATTGGTTAGAGTCCCCCTCCGTTCATTCACTGCAAAAAATGTCTATCTCAATAAGTCACTTGGTCTCGTGTTCCAATCTTAAAATGTTATATATTTTTCCCGTAGAAAACACTAAGGAAAAAAACCCGACGCGCTTTATAGATTTCAACTCACACCTAATCAAATTTCGACCAGTTTCAACGTTTTTTTTTTTTTACGCGATGCGAACGTTGAGCTGCGCGCGTCGGGAGATTCCCTCCAAATGCACAGTCGATGTAATGAAATTTACATTGATGGGTCGATTTGTATCGAGTACGAGTGGTAGCATCACGCTCTAATAGACGATTCAGTCCAGTGTTTTGGTAAATCCAAGACTTCAGGACTCAGCACCGGACTGACTGATGCTCGAGCGTGGATATTTTTTGCAGTGTTGCCATCCGCGACTGGAGGGTTGGGGGGCTCTGACAGGCACAATTTACATTGAGCTCGCCCCGCGCTGCTATTTACTTTGAAACCTGATTAGTATGGGCCGTCTATTGTCACCAAAAAGAGGAAGAAACCCTGGATAGAATAGGAGAAAAAGCGGGGTAAAAGCAAGGGGGGAACAAAGCTTTTACGCACGACAAATAAACCAAAAGCTGAGCGCAGCGGCGAAACAGAGACGCTTGCTCAGAAATTCCCCAAAGTTTTAAAATGGTGCGTCTCGGACTGGCATTTGTGATATAAAATTAACACATGTCATTGCTGGTCTGAAGCGGGTTCATATTTTCACACGTTGTTGTGTCTTTGCCATGCGCATTGCGGTACATCCATGTCTGTTATCGATAGACTCAGTGATAAAAACTTACAATTATTTCACACAAGCTTATAAAACAGAGTAAAATGTCAATGGGGAGAGCAACGGATTATATACAGCGTGTTAAACGAACGAGATATCGTGCCAGCGGCCGAAAATCTCTAAAATTAGACGGAGCAATCACCAATATTCAATAATTACCGAGGTCCTACAGTCTCCACAATCACTGAGCTGGTGTCACATTATGTCTTAATAATGACAGTAATTCAAAATCATGTGAAGTTGCTGGGAATTTGCATGGGGATTCCGGCTTTTTGTATCTGTGTGTCTGCAGGCTTACCACATCTCCAACTCAAAAATGTCTGGATCGCGCTGCCATCTAGCGTACATTGTACAATTACAACCTCATAATAATGAATGTACAAGCCATCAAACGTACCATTTTAAAACTTAACAAAGTTGGAACATTTACGCTCCAAAAAGCTTCGGTGTGTTGTTAAGTTTTCTCTTGTCCCGGATTTCTTTATGAAAACGTAATTTTTCGGTGTTAATGTTATAGTCTATAGGGGAAAACTTTGAAACAATAAATAACTAGAAGTTACACAACAAAATAAAAATAATATCAGACATATGACAGTAGTTTTTTGTTTCTGGATTAAGATGGAAACCCAAGGTAAAAACAATGTGCGTAAATGTTTTTCCAAAAACATGGTAATAGACCGTGTTGAAAATGAATAACAACTCCTGATACATAAGATTAGGATTTAATAAAAAATAAATGTAAGTAGTTGTTCAAAGCTTTTAAGCACACACAGACATTATCAGATATAATGGAGCGTAAATATGCAAGTGCCCCCTTTGGAAACGCATAGGAGGGATGGGTTGTTTTTAAGTATTCAACAAGAGAGCTCTCTCTCGCGTCCCTGTCTCGGACACTCCACTGAAACTCCATGTCTCCAGCTCTTTGAAAAGGTGAAACCAATAAGATTAAATCGGACAAAGAATTTTTTCTGTAAGTGTATCATTAAGATTTAACTCCACAGATTGGAAAGGGGCTCCACGGGAGAAGAGAAGAGGAGAGTGAGAGGGACAGCGAATGGGAGCAGAGTAGAGGCTCTAATAGAAAGCTGGGAAACGGCGAGAGAAAAAGGAGAAAGTGGACAGCAGGACATTAAAAGAAGAAGCACCAGCGGCGGCGGTTACTAGTAGAGGAGCGCCTTTCCACCTGGATAAAACAGGCAACCGATCAGGCAAGTGCATTTTTTTAATAACTTATAGTGCGCTAAAACGCGCCTGGCTCCAGACGCAAAGCTTAAATCCCTGTGACACGCCACATGACCGTTAACTTCTAACCACGCAGCCGACCCGTGGCACACTCACAACTTTTTAACTCATGCACATTTGCTTTCTTTTCTGCAAATTATCGCCGATAGTCGAGAGGCGTGTGTGCGCTTTGCGTCTGTCCTCGGTGCTTTTGCACATCAGATAGTAGTAATGTTATTACAGGCTGCTTGTTCCGCTGGGCATGGGATTTTTTTTTTCTTTCTTTTTTTTGCACGTCCCTTTCACCTCACCTGCAAGGCTATTTGTTGTTTGAACACATAATGAAAAGATCGATAGCACGCTGTTTGTTTCAGCGATAGTGTCACCGGATTAAAAGGCTGATCAAGGAGACTAGCCGTAGCCCATCTTTTACTCTGTTTTCAAAGTGCCATTTTAGCCACGAGGCTCCTCTGTCAGATGCAAATAGCAAATATTCGCGCAAATTTCATAAACTCGGAGGATGCACTATACATAACATTAGGATACTCTCGGGAAATTGCTCTAACTTTTCCAAACATTTGCAAAATATCAGATGACAAAGTGTAAAATGTATCAAAGCATCATCATTAGTGAAGGTAGGGGATTGTAACGTAAAGTGATATTAAATAAATGATGTAGCAATGTAGGCCAGGACACTCCAGGACAAAGTGCTTATTTACGTCTATGTAAAATACAACTATATTATGACATTTAACTTTACATGTTTGGGGATGTTTGGATTTTACACGTAAGCGCGCCCTACTAAGTGTTATTACTCCCCCTTTTACATCTGTTTTCCATCTTTTCTTATTTAAACAAGAAACGATAGAAATCTTTATGATCAATAACCTATCGTAAACGCGCAGAGAATTGCCTAATCGCATAATTCTAAACATGTCTTGAACATATTGGATGTATTTGCGCGTTATAGCTTATATAAAATGCGTAAATACATCCATTGTCGTTTTATATCCCACATAATCCTGAATCCTGTGATTCTCTTTTCTTTGCAATTGATGCTTCCCTGTCATGTAAATTTAAGACTCATTTTGGTTTGTTTTAATCATAAATGAATTATCCACAAATACACTACATGTCTGTATCTCCTACTATTGTGTGAATTTCTACTGTATGATAATTTTGTCACATAATAAGAAAAATTGATCAAGTATTTATAGAAATATAGGTACCTAAAACACATGAGACATTTGCTAAATCTATTATGATGCAACAGTAAGAGCTTACGAGGCGCACGAAACGCAGCTTTAATGCAGCTGAAAACAACAAGCAACACAATCATTTGGGAAAACACTGAGGTCATGAGTGCAAGGCCCCCCAATAAAACAGCAGATGACTAGAAGGACGCGTCTTGGAGGCTTCACAACCATGCAAACTATGCAGAAATTCACAAATGGTAATGGTCCTGTTTTATTATTGATTGTGCGTAATCACATCAAGGTTATAACTCCACTACTTAGTCAATACGGCTCTGTATGGGCTTAAAGGGCTCATTCGTTTTTCCAGGGGGCCATGGTTTGAGACGCCTCTTGTGTGCACATGAGTGTTACGTTTCTGGACGTCGGGTTGGACAGCCACATGCAGCTGATGCTCTAAAAACATCTGTCAGCAAAATTAAAATCACTCAGCAACATAAACTAATAGAGTGATTTACGTGTTCACAAGCACTGAACTGTGAGCATCATTACATGTCTCCCCGTTGTGACTGTTTGAGCAACACACACACACACATGCACACACACACACACGCACTGATAAGCACTGACAAGGAATAAAACGCAACTCAAATCATCCTAAATAAGTTCCTGCGTGTATGACTGCACTGATGTGTTACACGGGGAAGTTTGTCACCAAAGTTATCGTCATAAATAATAAATGGGGTTATGTTAGTGCGCAGCTGACAATGCGCATGCACGCACTTTGCAAAAGTAGATAGTGATCTGTGGTTTCTGTCATAATTTTAGTCACTTTTACTGTTTCTTACGTGACTTAAAATACAAACTAGATGCAGATGCACACAACCTTGACCGAATGCAGACACAGTGTTCATCTCTTATATGTAACTACATATGAAATGCAGTGCAGAAAAGTTAGTGATGTTTCTTTTTTGTTAAAAAAAAAAAAAAGAAAAAAAAAAAAGAAAAAAAAAAAAAACTCACAGAATTTTGACGTGGT
Organism: Maxillicosta whitleyi; assembly: GCA_029822895.1. Classification (NCBI taxonomy): domain Eukaryota; kingdom Metazoa; phylum Chordata; class Actinopteri; order Perciformes; family Neosebastidae; genus Maxillicosta; species Maxillicosta whitleyi. The sequence continues at coordinate 15,676,219 of JAPSES010000219.1, forward strand.
TACAAGTGATAAACCAGGGCCTATAGATAAGTTAGATCAACTTTTCAGAATATTTCTACTTGGAAAACATGGCACTTTGGGAAAAACAAGGCACAGAGAAAAAAAAAACTATTTGGGAGAACAAATACTAAGACTATCGTAATTATGTTAGTCCTAATTTACAAAAAAATCCAACTCATTCTCGTGGTTGAATTGAAGGTTTTGTTGCGTTGAGTGGTTGCGTGTTGGGGGAGAAAGGAGGGGTGAGGGGTGTGTGGGGGTGCTTCTTTTTTTTTGTCCAAATCTGATCCCCAAATTATTCTGGGGGCTCAGATTGGTGTGAAAGGGACGAGAAGGTCACTTGAAATCGCCTTTTATCCGCTGGCTTTTTTCTATGGATCAGCAACTTTCAATAGACATAATCTAATCGCTCTTAATGGAAAGCCCATTCGTGAGAAATAGTAGAAATATCGTTGAGCCCATAGGCTACGGCATTTAAGAGCAAGGCATTAAACAGACAACACTAGACAAAAATAGTATGGCTGTTAATTATTACTGGAAACTCCCAAGTATATGAAAAAAAAAAAAAAAAACAGGAGAAGTTTACATATCAACACATGCAGATCCACATTCGTAGCCTCTAACTTTACATTTTATGTATTATTTATTTAGTCTGGTCATGTTTATGTTAGCTGCTCATTATAGTGAATGATTTTATGGTTTCCTTTTCGTCCTGAACGTGCTTTAGTTTTAAGTATAAAATGTCTTTGCCCTGCAGTGTAAATTAGCATGCAGATATTATTGTTTATATTCTCCTTGCTTTTAATATGGCCAAGCGTCTCCAGAGATTTGAGATCCTTCAGTTTCAGACGTGATAAATGAAAGCCTCTTTCCAGGGATTTTTTTTTTCTTTTCTTTTTTTTTTTTTTTGCATCCCAGACTATAATTGAGGACAATAACTGCAATGACTTTCCCAATTAGGCTTGAGGTTGGAGTTAAGTTAGAAAGACTGTCAGTTTATGCTATGGGCAATGGCTTTATTGCTCACTAACCATCATTTCTTTAGAGCCTATGTGCTAATTACTTTGGATGGTCCCAGAGACGGAGATTATAAATCCATTAGCACTCAAACCCTCGTGGTTCCACAGTGCAAACACTGTAATTTTGTAGTACACCAAAAAACCAAACTTTAAGTACCAGAAGCGGGATCAAGGGAAACAGATTTTCAGCTACATGTGTATTTTTTCAGGAACCACTATGAAAGGAAGCCCAGTGTAGAGTAATCAACAGCTGAGCCGAAACACAGAGCAAACTAAGCAGAAAAAAAGAAAACAAGGGGGATGTTTTATTAGAAGGAGTTTGACTGACAGTTGGCTAAGATGAAAAAAGAAGCAGCTTATTCTGCTGTGTCACCTTATGTCAGCGGTGTACTCCTAATTAACAACGATATACTATGTGAAATATTACAGGAAAGTTTGCACTGAAAACTATTATACTCTTCAAGTGCATGTGAAATACGCAGGGAGAGATGCAGCCTTAAGATATGAAAATAAAACTAAACTGCATTAAAAAAAAAAAAAAAAAAAAAAAGCCAGCAGAAAAACCGTGACCCAAATGGTGGTGCGTGAAGGTACCTCACCCTTGAAGTAATTTATTTCAGGGAAACCCGAGGGCAAAGGTGGAATTCTTGAGAAATTCAACAAGGATAAGGGAGCTTTAGGAATTCTGCACGCAGATTACCTTTCATCCCATCCTCGCATTATCCGACAACACACAGCAGAAATATAGCTCAGCGACAAAAGAGCGAGATTACCCTCCGACACAGAGAAGTGCAAAACAATTTTTAAGAAGTATTGCGATTATTATGGGCTGTGCAGGGAGAGCCACCGACAGAGGAAGAGGGGGTCAACATAGGGAGGCACAGATTCCCGGTGTGCCTTTAACAGAGGTCACACACACAAACATAAAAACAAATGTA
>JAPSES010000219.1:15682454-15715011 GCA_029822895.1 Maxillicosta whitleyi
CCTTCCTAAACCAACATGCAACCCCCCCCCCCCCCACACACACACACACACACCCCGACCCCCTATTCCTCTCCACCTCCCTTCCTTGCTTCCTGATTCAGTGTGTAAAAGCGCCCCCTGAATGATGGATTACTGTGTCACCGCAGCCTGCGAAGGATTAATTTGTTTCATTGATTTCTCTTTAGGCAGAATGCCAGCGTCTGCCGCTTCCCACCTTTTCCCCAAGACTCGCAGCTGTAATAGACGGTAATGGTCTAAGACAAATCAACCCGTTTCTTGTAAAAATAGCACCAAATAACGCTCCCAACCTGCAGCCTGCACTCTACTCACAAGCACATCAGGGGGTGGTGCGGTGGTGAAGTATCAGGGGTGTTCAATTCATCCTCACCCTGCATCTATATCACTCTATCTGGCTATCCTTCCATACCAGAATCCCTCCTCATCCTGTGCTGAGCCAGAGGAGACCATCCAGTTACTCTAACAAAGCCATAAGTCTGCCGTACTTACAGCTCCCTCTCAGGCCTCACAATGGATGGGTAATGACAGTACTGTCTGGAGGGGGCTGTGGGAGTTGGGCCATTCTCTCCAGTAATGGAAGCAGTTACTGCCATTCCCTACACACCTGCAGGAATAGCTAACTGTTAACCACTGTGATCTATGGCAAGGCCTCACCGCACTTGGCTAAGGTTGAAGGGATGTATTGACACCAGTGAATTAAGGCATGTCTGTACAACACATCTTTTTCCTGTCTTTCCTAACATGCTTTAAGTTATTATAGTGTACATAGACGGCTATAGAAATGCATTGAAGCTTCTCCTAAACAAATCTGTACCAATGAATCAGCGTTGGCTCAGCTCTCAGCACTACAGACTGACAATCCAGCATTCCTGACATTCACTGATTTAACACAGACATAAGATGCTGCCACATCTTTACTACCCTGTCACTGCTTTGAACGATGGGAAACCCAAACTGCCTGTAACATTAAGCACACTACTACAGACTGACTGTCCTAGAATGCTTTCCAATCCCAAAGAGATTTATGAGCAGAACCAGATCCATTAATCCATTGTTGATTTGCTGTGGCTGCCCTGCGGGGTTTTAGGGATCAGATATCATATAGCGCTGAAACTCACCCTGTTGCACAGCAGGGTAGACTCTAACACCCTGACCAGGGGTAAAATGCTGCACCAAGCTTTTGGTAACTAAATACAAGTCAGTGTTGGCACATTTGAAATTCCTGCATATCGATGACTAGTCTTATTCACAAGCAGTTTGACAGATATATGAACTTCTGACAGAAAACACTGACACTTACATTAAAAACGGCAGCATTAAACAGATTGCCAATCCATAGGCTGAGTATGAGTGAATTAGAGCTGGTACGCAATGTGATAATGACCCAGGCTGCAGGGAAATCTCGTCAGCTCTCTGCAATCAATTTAACATTGTTTACAAAGCCACAGGCAGAGGTTAGTGCTTGGGGACAGGCAACTGGTCACCTGGCGTTCCACTAGATCCCCCTGCTAAGCTGGCCTCTCCTGGGTAAACCTTCACAAAGCCCCCTCATGTCTGACACCACCAGGTCCTTCAAATACTGCTCTCAGACAGAGGATTAGGTAATCTCACCATGATACTGTCTTTTTCTCTATTTCTATCATTTTCCCCCCACTCTTTGTCGCTCTTTCAGCCTCTCTCTTGCTACTCTGATACCTAACATGCGCCCTCCATCTCTCTCTCTCTCTCTGGCCTGTTGAAGTGCTTGTTCTACTCAGGGCACATCTATCCTCAGGGGTCCTTACATTCTTAAGTGCCTCCAGAAAAGGTTAGTTGGCAGGTAATTGTCCAGTTGTGGTCAGGCTTATCTTAATTGTGGGCACTTCAGTGCAAGCTACACTTCCTTTGATGAAGAGACTTATGTGGAATAAAGAGAGAAGATGGAAGAAGAAATAGAACTTTTCTCTTGGGTATAGTTTATTAAGAATATATAGGGGAACAAATTAAATATATACATACATTTTAAATATGTAGTGAAAAAAGGAAATTTAATTTAATTAAAATGTGAAAACCGTAAAAGAAAATAATTCCTCTATATCTACATTTTTTTATGTATTGTCTGGGCTTTACTTGATACTTCCCATTACAAGGAAGTCTGTATGTGTTTTGATTATTGATCCTACACATATATTGTGGAAAAAGCAATGCTGACCCCATGGTATTAAAACCCAAATGACTATGTCTTCAGCCACTCTAAATCTATACTTCTATTAGCCATCTGATCATATATATATCCAAGTCGATAGGAAGCTTTAGGGGGGTTAGTGTTTGCATTGCCCCAGTCAAAGGTCATGACTGACCAATAAAATATTTCCAGAGCACCATCAATAACTCAGACATGCAGACTAATACAGTATGGGATTGTGTGTAGGGGGTGGAAGCCTGCTGTGCTGGCTTTGAGCAGAATGGATGAACAAGAGGCCAAAAGGTTACTGGACAGACCTCAGCCCCCTGGCCCCTGCAGCCCCTCATATGTGCATTTGATAGCGACAGGGGCAATTATAAAGGTATACTTCAGACAGGTCAAATGGGAGAGGGCAAAGTGCAGAACCTTTAAAGCACTGGCCGGAGTCAAAGGTTAGGATGGACATAGGACATCATGCAGTGCCACTGGGAACAGGTTAATGGAATCAGAGCTATAAAGACACAGACTGATGAGACAGAAAAAGGGCTGCATTTTCTCTTAATTTATTGGATTCATAGACAGAGAAAGCTCTGACATTAAAGCTCATGATCAGAATATCAAATTAGAATATTGAATGGTGTTTGGCTTCAGTACAGAGGCTCGGGTGTCACGATTTGTGAAGAGTATCTGTGTAGTGAGTGTGTGTTCCTATACTGTATGTTGTCTAAGAAACCACAAGGCTTTGCGCCTATTAAATATGAATAGCCAAGGTCAGGAGAGGTCATGGCATGCATTTAGCACCAGTGACCAATGCCAAATGTAAAGGTCAAAGTGGATTTGCCTGAGTCGGAACCGTACAACATTTGCTCATCCACATTTATGCATCCCCATTGGCAGTGATTTATGGAGGAAGATAAGCGTATGGATGGGAAGAAAACACTCTCTTTCTCCTATCCCGTCAGCCTCGGTAAATAGACTACTCACTCATATCAATCACCATGTCACAGTGAATCGCCACTGTATGCTTCCTGCTCAGATTAAAAACTGCCTTTGTCTTGCTCTGCCTTCTCCCTCCAGCTCTTGGGAACACACTAGCATTATTGTTGCTGTTTCACAGGCATTATATTAGCATTTCAAACAGCTGTGCTACAAAAGTAGTGAGTATGTTCAAAGTCAGCAGTATGCTTAGCTATGTTCCATCTTCCACCTCCATCTTCCACACTGTATCAATCAGTAGAACGTGAGAATACCGAGTAGATTTAAAAAAAAAAGAAAAGAAAAAAAAATCCAACTCAGTAATATTACAAACTGCTTTTTAAACATAATTCCTCACTTCTTTTTTCCTCAGCATTGTAAAGACGTCTGCTATTTTATTTTAACCAGACTTCAAATGTGTTCACGAACTCAGAGAAAATAAAATGCTCTATGCTGTTTCTTTCATCAGAATTCCAGAGCATTTAAAAGATTTCAGGTTGGAACAGGTTATATGCTTATAAAACAAATCACTGCTGATTAAGATCAATTTCCCCTCATCTGTCCTCTGCAGGACCACATTCCTGTGCTGCAGCCAAACAGGCTGTTCAGCATTTTGCAGGAGTAGCCGCACTGGGGGGGCCTTGACTGGGCCAGCGATTAACTCTGTATCCCGGCTTTCAGAGTTTTGTAGGCCGTAAGAACATGAACATGTTCCCCATGTCCCTTTGGCTTCTTAAATGTGAAAACCAGCCCGTCACTGGTGCACCACAGCCTTTTCAAACTACCCCCAAGTGGTTCAGAATCCAGCCAGAGAAAAGTCCAAAAAGAAAACATGCTTTTGAACTGCTGGCCAAGGCGGAAATATGGTCTAGTAAGCTGCTTTTTAACCTGAACCATAAAAGCCTATTTTCCTTTTCTCCAATAGTAATAAATGTACCCTTTTTCTTTATTATACACATTATGTTTTTCCATGCTAACATCAAGAGTGATAATGCGCAACACCATAGGCACCAGCATACATTACCAAGCAATTTAATTTTTTTTAAAACTCCTTTTATGTATTTCAGCTTGCATGTAACTTCAAAATGTCAAAACCCTTTTTAACAGCAGGATAACAGGTAGCACAGTACAGGACATCGAATAAGACATTTCTCCTCAGGAAATCATATCAATTTCATTGCATGGACCATAGAGGTCAGCTCTGAGGATCAGATTCTTACAATTTTAATACCAGCAATGACATTTCCCTGCACACCAGCTGTTACACCATCTATCCTTCTCTCCCTGTGAGAACAAAAGTTCTAAAGGCTATTTATATACAGGACAAGTTCTGTACGATCCGTCACATTCATCTCTATTTCCCATTCACCACAGGGCATTTGAACCACATCAGAATCTATTACCACCATGCAGATTCAGTCCCCGCTGACAATACAAATCATGATAAGATGGAGCAGTGACTCCATAAACACCCTCACTTATATATCACATCATATGAGCTGGGCTGGAAAGGAGATCCCACTTGATGTTCCTATGTGATCATCTATTTGTATGTACGATAGAGATATCATTACATCTCTGGCTGTCTTTAACCTGCCTCTGATACTACCCCCTCCAAACAATAGATATAAATAGTCCTATGCGTTGTATATGTATGTGTATGTGTGTGTTTGTTTATCTGAGGGAGCATCCATCACTCAGCAGAAGGAGTTCCAACTCAGCTGCTTGTGAGGAGAGATTTATGCTGTAATGCATCAAATCAACAGACCTTTACAGTAAAATATGATTTTATCAATAGGCCTGATCAATAGTGCATGCACGACGCTGTGTAATTATTACAGAGGTCCGTATCAATAAACCTGTCATGCATGACCTGCCAACGGCTATGGAGCTGGGAGTCACAGACAGCTAAAGAAAGGTGTGTGTCATGGCCCTGAGATGTTTGATTACCTGTACATAAGGTCATGTCTTTGATGCACTTTAACTTTAATCGGAACACGTTTAACTGAAGAGATTCAGGCAAGAATAGTTTTAACAGCAGCAAGAAAGTACAGCATTGCAACACTGTTAAACCTATACATATATGATGCATTTTACTGACCCATTATTCCTGCCAGGTCTGTTTAAAAATGTTATCAGTGAATCCTGTTTCCTTGCACTTCTGCAGACATTAGAGATTATAAATGATTGAGACACGGATGACTGTCTTTACAGGAGTGAGGATCATTTGTCCCGAAGCAAAGCAATCCAAGAATGGAAGAAAGACTGTCAAAAAGAGCTTTGTATTGCACAGTAGTGGGATCACTCTCCATTAACACATACACACACAGTCACAGACACACACTTACAGTACACCAGAGAGAGCGTGAGGCAAGGACCAATGAGGCAGTTTATATCGGGATTTGGTTTCACAGCCACGGCCTCCTGGGAGAGAGGGGTCTGCCAATAACACTTAAGAGACAGAGCAGGAAAAGTAAGTGCTTTTATTACAGCTCATCACTCATGTAATTTCTGGCAGCATTTGTGATTACAGATCAAGTGATTGACTAACTACACATTCGGCGGCTGAGTTATGAACCGTGTGCCTACCATTCCAGCCCCGGCAGATTCTCCATGTCAGCTGTAACTCATCCCCTCCCAGGGTGCTAAATCAAAGAGCACACTGCAGCCGGAAGAGTTAAATAATAACTTGAGCTTTATTGTAAATCTGTCAGAAATTAAACCTGCACAGGCGTTGTCTTGGCCCTGATGTTGTACTGCATGGGGTGAAGAGGCTGGATGGAGGGGATCAATAGAAGCCCAGATAGAGGTATTGATGGATGACAGGTGAAGTGTGAGTGTATGTGTGCTTGTTTGTGGACTACTGTGTGTATGTGTGTATAAGGGGTGGGATTGAATCACCCAGGGGTTAGGTAGAGAGCACGGCTCAGGGTGTTTAATCGACAGGTCTCACCTTGAATCGATTGGCAGGAGTCTCACAGGGCACGGACGTGATACACACAACCAACACTTACTCACACACACCAAAACAAACCATAGGGAGTGGAAGAGATGATGGGGTGGGATGAGGCTGGATGTCTCAATGACATCAGTTTGCATTCCTTTATGTGGTTACAGTGCAAGCGAGCAAGGAATGTTATCTACTGGATACTTCACAATGAATTCCTCTATTACTATATGATAAGAATTCCAGTCTTTCCAGTATCATTTGATTTTTTTTAATTTAATATTATTTAATACAGTATCTTACAAAGAGAAATAATGGATTTAATTGATGATTGATGTGTCTAATCTACAAACATGTTGCGTAATGCAATGTATTATTTAAAAAGGCCCTTTTTGTTGTAGATAATAAAAAACACATAATGAAATCCTGACAAGAGGACCTACTATGTGGTTGTGGCAAAGAATCAGTTAGAATACAGAACAAGGCTAATGAAGGGCCTCTCTGTGAAATGCAAAAGAGAAAAAAAGGAGCAGAGCAGACTCAAAGAAGCCCTGTTTCCTGTAATGATCCTATTTTACTTTGAGAAACCTCATCATATAGTATTATCTCTGCAACAAATCAATTTTCTCACACTGAAAAGAGCCATAGTAGCATGCATATGTGACTCATACTGCAGAGACGGGCAGCCCTGAAAACACTCCACCGTGAAATGTCTTACAAGAGGCCAAGATCTGAGAGGGCGTTATGTCTTTAATAAACAACATACTGTAAGTATTAAAATGAATGCAGTTCGGTATATGCAGGGAGGAGGAAAAAAAAACTCCAAAGTTCAGCTGAAATGTGGTGATTCAGGCACTCTGCAGCTCCTACACATGGCTTTCACTACAACTTAAAAGTCTAATGCTTTCAAATAAGGTCAGGGTTCATGGATGCTTTTGACTGAGGTGGTTTGTGGGCATAGGTGTAATAGAAATCACAGAGCAAATAAGCTGCTTGAAATATATCACTTCATATTGTCTACATTGCAGTTTATTTTGTGGCTAGGAGATAAAAATGTACATGAGCGTAGGTAAATATTCTAGGTTGAAAATAGTACAAACATCTTGAAATAATCTCATTGGAACTTGACTTTAAAGTTAAATGCCTTTGCTAATTTTTTCAGGATCAACTCACTGGGAAAAAAACCCGCCTTGTTTACACTTACAGATTCTTCTGAAAAGTGGAAGGAGTAGAAGCGACTTTTCTGTGCGAATGATAATATTTGAACAGTACAGAAGAGGAAAGAGTGGGAGAAAATGAAGCTTTAACTTGTTCTCCGGGATGATGGAGGGAGGACGTCTGAGCTTGTTGTCCAGGGCTCACAGAAGAAGTAGAAAAAGAAGAAGAAGAAGAAGAAGAAGAGGGGCTGTAAATGCCTGAATGGTGACAGGAGGCCACAGTTTGCACACCATGACCTGGACATCTCCCAGGAGGCTTGGGTTTGGGTCTTAGCCTGGGACTGCACAATACACTGGTATCATTTCCAGATTTTTGGACCAAATCAGAAAGCTGTGTGATTCTATTCTAGAGAAGAAAAGACAGAGAAAAAAAAAGAAAAATACATGTAACTGTTTTGCAAGAATCTGCCTTCCACTTGTTGAAAAGTCCTGAACTTTCTCTTGAAGTTCTCTCTAGTCTTGAACTTTGCAAATACTTAAAACTCAGTAGGAAATTTGAAGAAACAGACCTTTTATTACTATTTTTTTACTATTAATGTGAATTTCAGTCTCTCTCTCTCTCTCTCTCTCTCTTTTTTTTAAGAGAATTACTTTTATTCCCATTTATCAGTGCTGGAATATTGAAGGCTTTTAATATCCCTCTAAATTAATAACACTCATTGCAATACCTTCCAATACCTTCTCAGTCTTGCTGCAAATTCACAAAAAGCATAATCTACAGTATGAAGTTTTAAGAATCAGCAAAATAAGGTGTAAAGTACTTTGTCCTAAAGATTCCTGTAACTCTCTACTATTCACTTTCTAGAAATGTCATATGAGAACTGTAAACTGGATTTTTACAAAAGCATACACATATAGAAAGACATAGATAGGTATTTGGGTACTTCTATCAAACCGGGTTCATTTTGGTACCTGGCACTTTGCCAGCTGCTTTAGACCCAATAATAAAAGAGAAATTTGGACATATTTCCCCCTAGTAGGTTCATAATGATGACCTTGGATAAATGCAAAACAATTATACTCTTGCTCTAAGCCATCCCAAAATTAATGAATTTTTTAAAATAAAACATTGAAGCCAAAAATAGGACCAAAATTCAAATATGAAAAGCTACCTAGGTGTCTTGGCTTGAAATGGTCTTATATACCACTATAAGTAAAGACACTGTGTTCAATTTGTCAATCCTAGTGGTTTTTCTAATCCAGACGTGCAGGTTTTTCATGAATCTCAGTCTCACTCCAGGTTTCATATGTAATCCATTGTGTCCACTGGCGTTACATGCAGAACCTGCTCATTTAAACACAAATAAATCATTTATGATTTTGAAACAGTGGTCATTTTTGTGAAACACTGTGCCTTGCATATTTACTTTGATTCCCAAAATGTAGGCCTACCTGAGAGAATAAAAACATATTCCAAAAAAAAGTAGTGTGTAATTTTTGCATCCTTTTAACTGTGTTACATGCAGATTGCTGTATAAAGACAATATGAAAATGTGTTTTATATGAAATAGTTTCTTTTTAATTTGAGAAAATATTTATTTGAAAATAGAGCCAAATCCAAATTTGCTTCATAACATTAGTTTACATCTGGTTTGAATTTTTAGCCCCTCTGTTCTGTTTTTAGGAACCGGTTTCATAGAAGCACCCATTTAAGACATAATGCTTGCGAATTACAAATGATCTAAATGTTATTAAACCTTATAGGATATAAAAGTAATGATAAGCTGGTTGAAGAGTCCAACTCCTGGTTATTTCAGAAAAAAAGTTGCATTAAAGTCAGTAGCAACAAATAACTTTTATTTATTTGATCCCCTTTGAATTATTCCATCATTTCCACAGGTCACATGCTGTACAAGTCAAAAAAGTTGTAGTTTGTGGTAAATCTGTTAAACTATCAGATGTGAATGTGTTACTGATTTTCACCTGTTTTTAACACTTCTTTTTCTAGAAGACTGAGCTAAAATATACCCAGGTGTCAGTGATGTGTAATATGATGAGACATGCCATCCACTGGACCAATTCACACACAACTACATGTTTCTTTTCTTTCTTTGCTACACACCATGACTCCCTGGACTTATTAAATTACCTTATAAATCGACAAACACCATATGTGTAAATGGAAACACAATTCAAACTGGATCAAACAATTGTTCGTCCCTCACCGTTGACCATCATTCCTGGTTTTTCCCCTTGGTCACATGCAGGGCTGTATCTTTAAACTGATTTATTCTATGCAATAATCACATTAAACACTCACCTGTTGAGCCTCCGCTGATACTCCGCTCTGAGCTTGATGCCCTGTTATTAGTCTGGGCAGTGAGCTTGTAGTAGGCCTGCATTGCTCCTCTCTGGATTTGGGTAAAAGATGCAAAGTAGTGAAGCTGACCTCTCTGTTTTCCCTTCTTTTGCACTGCTCTTTCCTAAGCTCCTGTTGCCCCCGTGTCCGAAAACCCTCAGTCTCATATCGCAGGGGGGTTTTGACTGATGATCGGGCATTTTCTGCCCTGTTGTTTGCCGCTGCAGAACTGGCCAGGGCAAATGCTGAGACGTTCAATGCCCCATCTCCTTCATCTTTGTTTGCTCTTTCTTCTTCCTCCCTTCCATCAGTTTTCTTTTCTTTCTTTTTCTCCTGAAAGTACGCTGGTCTCCCCTGACCTCCGTGCGGCTTGTGTTGAACCTGCCTGGGGTTCTGTCAACAGGAAACACAATATCCTGCACTAGTGTTCCTAATGTAACCATGGTACACACAATGCACAGAGTATGATAATATTAATTTCATTTGATTACAAAAAGTGTAAACTTGATACATTTATATTAAATATCAATTTCATGACAACAAAATGACATAATATGAATATACATGATAAGAAGAACCCCATTTGTAAACAGGATTTCTGTCATAGCAGATATTATCAGAACTCATTGGCAGTGGGGGTAAAAACAATAATACCCATAACCCCATGCAACTTCATTGAGACATCTACTTAACCACTTATTATTGTTGCAACTGAGAGACCCCCTGCAGCGAACATCACATATTGTATACTTAAACTAATTTACCAAAAAATGTCAAGCCTTTACTCATTTAGCTGAAGCTAAACTCTATGCCTGGGCATGTTGGCATCTATTTGAATACAGGTAAGAGAGCTGCCACATGCCTTCATCAGTGCACAGTTTACTTGAAATTGGTTTTTATTAGGGGCTTAAATTTAATTCAAGCTCTGCCTCTGGCTCTGTGTGCTTGTGTGTGCATGCTTGTACTGTTTGATGTTTACAACTCATCAGATCTCACAGAATGCTTTCTACGTAACAAACCTGAGTAAAAAGAGTAACATAGCAGCACTGTCACTGCTATAATATAATCGTACATTTCTTCCATCAGCCTTCTGCAGTGTGTTACTCCAGCTGAAGAGAGCAGCTTCAGTTGATAGGCAAATACAGCGTTTAGAAGCTCAAGTCCAATAAAGCAGCAGCACAGTAGCACAAGATGTAATGATACTGACTTAAGGCAAAAGAAAAGCTGCATGAAACAGCATGGCATCATTTGACCCCATTTAAAAACTTGATACCAATTAGATGGTTCAGAGGATAAATAATTTAGAGGAGCTCTCTTACTGAACACACACAAATAATTTTACTGTCTCACGCACATCTGTGCATGAACGTGCATGTGCAGCTCCACTGTCCCACATTAACCTGTGAACATCCACAGTCCATGCACACAACTATGCAAACACGCACACGCACAAACACAGACTTCACCGCACTCTGGAAACAGACTTCTTAATGAAGCCTTCCCCAAGTGAAAGTAGAGCAGAAATACATACTGGCCCATTTCTGCCTTCAGTTCACCCTCCTCTCCTCGCTCTCTCTCCTTCACCTTCTTTTCATCATTTGTTTTATTCATGTTTCGTTGTCTTTCTCTTTTGTCTCAATGAGTTAAATCACAACCCCTAATTTATGGCTACAGGCAAAGACACTTCTACAAACAAACTGGCTGATGAGAGGGGATGACTGAAAACATACACGCCAAGCGGTGTGTGTAAATCTTAAAATGTCTGTTACTGTCTTTTTATCTGTGGTTATTTACATAAGAAATGACAACGTGCGTAAAAGAATGGCTGTGATGCAAAATGAAAAAGGCTGCGCACATGAGAAGAGGGGAAGAAGGGGGGGAGAGGAGAGAGTAAATCCAGTGACACTGAGTGCGGAGCACTCAGGTGTGGTGAGAGGATTATACAAAACCCTGAGTATGAATGACAGTAAACACCTGAATGACAGAGAGACGGGGAGAGGTGAGAGCTTGGGTTTGTGTGTGTGTGGCTCTGGGTGACAGTTTAGTGGTCTTCACATACATCCTGAAAAGTGAATGAATATATTTGCCACTTTGTATTTTCAAGAAGGTGCTGTTTACTCAAGTGCAGCATGTTATTTTGTTTTATCTTCATTACTCATATGTTAAATTGCAGCATGTGTAAAGAAACTGAAACAATGAATGGGAGGGGGATGTGAGAAACAAACAATGCATACATGGGAATAAGGATGTCAATAAGGCAAGCGGGGAGCGTGGAAGAGGAAGATATCAATCAGGAGTGATCCACTGCAGGAGTTGTAGAGCTGTTGAGTTAGTGAGTTACAGATTGGGCTGTACAGTATAGAAGTAAGTCAATAACAAGCGCATAGAGACAGAAAGAGGAGGTTTGTCTGTTTGTCTTACTTGCACTGTGCTTTCTTTCTCTACGTGTTCCGTCGGTAGGGGATTGCTGACAAGGTGTCTGGAACATGCCTCAGTTTCTGGGTGAGCACATTCTCTGTTCTTCTCTGTGCTCCCTGAAAAAATAAACACAACTCAGAGCCTCTAATCAACACCTGATTGTTCCTTTTTATTTCTCCTATAATTTGCACTTTAGCTCATGGCCTTTCATTTCATTACTTTTTAAGCTAAGATGTTGATTGGTTTGTATAACAGTGGTATTAAAATACAGAGCTATTTTTGTATGTACTGTCTATAAAACCTTGCTTATTCTGTTAATAAGAATGTTAAGATGGATTAAAAGCTACTTTTTTGGTAAATCATTAGCAGGAGTGCTAAAGACATTCTCCCCCCTCTTGTGGAATGCCCAACTGTGTGTTTAACCTTTGGCTTAAGGTTAAATTTAGAAGACAGCATTGCATGCCGATTCCTAGATCTGCTCTTAGTGAAATCCCTCACCTCTAGAGCTACTGTATATGACTGTACAGCGCTGACTCTACATGAAGCGTGACCCCGTTTCCCCCTCGGCGACCCCCTCCTTCCCTCCACAGCCTTGGAAGATAGAGGAGCATAGGGGAAAGGCATGCCAAGGCAGTAGACACTTTTAAGCAAAGATTAAAGGTTTTTCTTTTTAATCAGTCATTTGGCAGCGATGTTAGCATTTCACCCTAGTGCGGCTAAGGATCAATTTTTAATGCTGCTGTGCAGAGAGCAGACAGGGTGATTGGCAAGAGAGAAGCTATTTACAAAGGATCTATTTACAAATTTTCCATAGAAATGTGCAGAGGGCACAATTGACATCTCTTACAGAATTTTAATTAGGTGCTCTCGCTGTTTTTTTTTTTTTCACATCGTCACAAGGCGCGACCTCTGTGAGCCCCAGATGATCACTGCTTTGTGTTTGTAGGAGTGCTTGGGTATGTGCACGTTCACATACATGTTCTTCACATGTAAGAATAATAAAAGGGCTCTACCCATCTCCCCTGTGTGACATTTTGTTACATTTCTCCATGTTGTGCTGCCAGGCGCTGGGTAACTAGGTCAATCAACCCTGGTGTAAACGCATCACAAGAATCCACCAAGAACATGCTAATGACAATGAATCTTTGGAAATTTATATCTCTCTATGGCACAATAAAGATTTATATATAATTCCTTGAGGGATGTCAACAATATATCATTGAAAGACCTTATTAAGTAGATGGAATATAACTAAAATACTTAGCATGTAGAAGACCTATAGGTCTCCCTTTATTAGAAAAAATGTGAAAATATGTCATAATATATTAACTTATAACCAAGTATAACAAAACTTTCTGTTATTTAAGATAAAAAAAGGTTTTTATTTGTCACATGCAGTTATACATAGTATAATGTACAGTGAAATATATCTTTTCTGTAGCTGCAGCCAATAGAAAAACAGAAATGACATATGCAGCACACAAGATAAATATATGAATCTGAATTATATCTAAAAAAAAAAATACATAAACTTATGATGGTAGGTCTAGTGTATACACACACTGTACAGTATTGCAGAGGCGCAGAAAGGGTACATGGTACAGTGTTTTTTTCTTCTTTAGCAGACAGAGGTAAAAACAAGTTAAATTTAGGGTAAAAACTCCTCCTCAGCCACTCAGTTTTTGTCCTCAGAAAAGAGAAGCACCAGCCTGATGACAGACGGGAGAAGAGAGGGTGTCCAGGGTTGCTGGGGTGTTTCTGAATTGTCTTTGCTCTTAACTTGTAACATTCTGTGTAAATGTCCTGCAGGTTGGGAAGGGAATTTCTGATGGTCCCCTCCGCCGATGGGATACCCTTTTAAGTGCCAGGAGGTCCTGCATGGTGCAGTTTCAGATTCAGGCATAGATGGGATCAGAAGGTAACCACTCTTTACACTTTTTTATTCAGGTAAATCATCCTTGTGTTAAGATTTGTTATGAATATGTTAAGTATCAACTATTAAATCTGCAATTGTTGAAAGGTGGGGATATATGAGACAGACAGAGAATGGGACACAAAATAGGACCAATGGCCCTGTAGCTCACCAGCCCCTTCTACCATGCATCAATAACAAATGCAATTTGTGAGGTTTTCAGGTACTCCTGGGGTCTTGATGCAGGAGATCAATCTCCCAATAGAAGTGGGTAGTACTTTCAAGTCCATATATTTCTTCCTATCAGTCCTCAATGGTAACTATATTGATATCTCTCACCATTTCCATGACATAAGCCATCAAAAATATGGCCCTTGGGAAGTAAAAGCTGAATTTTTAATATTTAAAAAATGGTTCAAAAATTCAAAAATATAAATTTCTCAAAAATGTGAACAAATTTTGTAGACATTGTCCCATGGAAGCTCCATATAAAATTTGAAATGAATCTGACTGGTAGTTTTGGAGGAGAAGATTGTTGAACATGTAGACATCGGTGACCTTGAGTCTGACCCTTCAAGGTCATTGAAGGTCAAAGCTCATCGACCCAAATGAAAGTCCATATATGCCTCCTGATCAGTGCTCAATAGTAAGTATATTGGTCTTTGGAACTATTCACTGTACATGTTATACACCATCAAAATATAGACCATTTTCAGTAAACGCCCATTTTTAATATTACAAGAAATTTCTCACATATTCAAAAATCTACACGTTTCAAAACTGTGAAAGTACCTTGTGAACACTGTCCCAAGAAAGCTACATATGAAATTAGAAATGAATCCGACCAGTGGTTTCATCACAGAAACTGTTACTATTGAAATTCCTAATGAAGATGATGACGACTAAGATAATGATGAAGAAGACGCTGCTTTCATAATAGCTGATGGCCTTTTGGCTGGTGAGCCAAAAACAGGGATCATACAACTGAAGTCTACAGCTGCACAACAGCCTACGTCCTGACATGACACTACCATTCACTTATCCATGCATCGTCCATCCATGCATCCATCAGTCCATGATCCCACCATCCATTCATCCATTATCCAACTGTCCATTCATTCATACAGTCAACCAGGCCTCTTGCCAACGAACCTTCACACAATTGATCCAATGATTGACCTAACACTGGGCGGATCAATACACTCTTAAATGGCATCATTGTAAACGCTTAGGCACAATGGCCAGGCATTGTCTGTGCAGTTCATTTTCAAGGTAGAAAGGCTGTGCAGGGCTCTAACCTGAGTCAACTCTCTTTTCTCCTCCACTTACATGATCACAGCAAAGGAAAAAAAAAAGAAGACGCTGAAAAGGGTATTGAGCAGCAAGCATCCAGTACACATGCAACAAAAGAGGCAGTGGTCCATGTAAAACTACTTGTAATGAACCAAGACTATTACATTCTTTAGATTAAGATGCCTGTGGATAGAGTAGATTCACAGCCAGTCTGTGGTTACACAGAGTGAACAGATAAGGAGGCATGTGAGATAATGTAGATCCACATAATGAGTGACGGAGAAGGTTACACTTTAGAACTGTGTCACAGCAGGTACATAGTTCATCTTTACAATTTCTGTTTTATTTATAACAAAATAAAAAAACATTAGCACACATTAATATATCATTTAGAGAATATTAAGGTGGAAGAACACATTCAGTGTCTACTTATCTTCAGTAAAACACTCCATAGCATATTGTCGCTTGGTGTGCATGCAGAAGCCTTTTTGGGAAGGAGCTGGGGCCAGGGCTTGGCATTAAATGACTGGGACTCTGACAAGTCTAGGAGTTCTGTCACTGTAGTTCACAGGTCTTGTTAGCCAAGGTGTCGGCAGGGGTGGAAATGAATGTGTGTGAGTCTTTCTGTAGGTGTATATATGTGTGTGAGGTGAACATTAGACAGCACTCCTACTTCCACCTCCTCACCTGACACCAGCAATAAAACTAAACAGGCCAAGGTGCTATGCTGTGTGTGGAAGTGTGTGTGTGGATGTGCACACAGAAAAAGGGGCATGTGTGCTGCAGGGTTGTTGCTGCTGTCACCAATTTGCCGGGGCCTCCAGACGGGAGCAAGAGCAAGGTGACGGAGCTGTGGCTTGATAAACACAGAAGCCCTGCTTCGATTTCCTATCCAGTCCACTTTGGAAACACATGGCTCTTCCTGGGTGCTCTGGGCCCAGGGAAGGAGGGGGAAGGGGAAAGGCAGGAGGGGGAAGAAGTGTGCCACAGGAGAGACATAGTGATGGGTGTGCAGTGAGGGAGAATAGCAGTCAGTGATGGAGAGAAGGTGCTGATGGGAAGAAGGTAGAATAGGTGACAAGCAGGTAAGATTGGATTTGCAGTACCTCTATCTAAATGACAAAACTTCCAAGAC
Source organism: Maxillicosta whitleyi (assembly GCA_029822895.1). Taxonomy (NCBI): domain Eukaryota; kingdom Metazoa; phylum Chordata; class Actinopteri; order Perciformes; family Neosebastidae; genus Maxillicosta; species Maxillicosta whitleyi. Next base: position 15,698,833 of record JAPSES010000219.1, read on the forward strand.
GACGACCAGAGAAAACATGAAGATTAACATTAAGAAATCCAAAAATGCCTCATGGAAACTATGTACATGGACAGAAGGCTTATCTTAAATCAGTGTTAGTCAGAAATACACACAAAACAGACCTCCCCAATGAACACACTTTCAAAATATTAGGCTAATCTGTATGACACTGGAACATGGACATGTATTGTGAGAAAACAATGATGATGAGAAATAAAGATGAACCCTGATTAATAACTAGCAGCTCAAATGTCTGGAAATTCACACTCATGAAGTTCGAGATTAATGTCAATCTGCAGATGAGAGACCTCAAGGACATGGAGGTCTAAATTTATTTTAGACTTTCAATGAGGAAATGCTTGAATACTTAATGATTAATGAAGTTTGCAATATTGTAATTTTCTAAATATGTTTCTATAATCACGGTGGTGCAGTGGATAGCATTCATGTCTCACAACAAGAAGGTCCTGGGTTTGATTCCAACACCAGTTGATGGTGGAACCTTTCTGTTTGGAGTAGGCATGTTCTCACTGTGTCAGCGTGTGTTCTCTCCGACTACTCTGGCTTCCTCCCATCATCCAAAGACATGTACTGGTAGGTTAATGGGATAATCTATATTGTCCACAAGTGTGAGAGTGATTGTCTCTATATGTTCAGCTCTGTGATGAACTGAAGACATATCCAGGGTGTGCCCCACCTTTGCTAGTAACTGGGATAGGTTCTAAGCAACCCCCATGACTCTGTGACACTCAGTGAGGATAAAGCGGATTCAGAAAATGAATGAATGAATTTTTCTATAATATGTTAAAGTCTGTATTTCGAAGAGAATATATTCCATCCACTGAAGCACTAGAACCCTTACTCTGAAACAGTTGTATTAAAGCTGCAGTTGAAATCAAGTGGAAAATGCCAGAATTAACTTCTGCAGCTCTCTCCTCTGAGTCCAATTTAAGTGACTACATGTAGATGTCCATGGAGAAGTGAAGCCTATTTTCTAAGCTTAATATTGGAAATGGAGTAGAGCAGTAGAATCACACCTAGGATACATCTGACAGAATCTAATCAGCAACTGGTAGCCACAGGTATCAGTCAAGTTTTTTTTTTTTTTTTTTTTAACAACTACCTATCTAAAAATGCCTGTGATTGGATAGTTTTGCTTCATTGGTGCAGATTTATTGGTCATTTATTATTATTATTATTTTAAGACACTGTTTGTAATTCTTAAGATAGATGTTGCAAAAGCTAAAAGGTTGCATATATTCAGGCAGTTAAATGAATGCTAAGTTTGAAAAAGACTGATGTACCTGTTGGTTAGTTTCTCTTCTCTCACACTTTTCTCATACACACACAAATACAAACACATAAATAAGAACAGTTTTGTGTTGTAGGGGAAAAACGTACAATGCAACAGGTAAAGTGAGGAAATTTCAATTGATTTTTTTTTTTTTTACTTTACCAGTACATACTATAAAAAGAGGTGAGAACAGTGGCAACAAGCAACCTCTCAAGTAAAAGAACCTCTCACTTTTCTACTCTTCATAACTCAGTTTCCGTTTCTTCTTCTTTTCCCTGTTGCTTGGGAATAGCTAACTGTTCTGCTTTCACATGACATCAGAAGTTAAACGACCAACTCCTGTTGGAGGAGCAGGGGAGTGTCATTTTTGGAGGTGGGGCCCCAAACTCCCCTCTGCCCCCCTGGAGAGTTAAGTAGATCACATTTTAACCCCCCATCACAAAACCCCACACTACTGCTCTTCTCCTCCATGCCTTAACACCAACATAAGAGGACAAGTGTGGGCTCTAAGCACCAGTGATCAAACAGGAGCGGCTGCTGGGTGTGCTAGGCTCAGGACGGTTGGCCTAATAGGATTGGAAGCCCCCAGGTGAGCCAAAGGACACCTCCAATCAGCATGATTAGCCAAAGGCTAAGGAGCATTTGCAGCTATAGCACTGACTGATGTACAGTACTAAAAGGATCACATGGATAGTGAAGAATATGAGCAAGTCATGGTATGCAATGCCATGGTTGACTGTGTATGTCAAAGATTTGTATGTGATTGATGGAGTTAGAAGTTGCATGCAGTTTTAAGGTGTCAGAACGATCTTAAGATTTTGGCTGAAGCTCTGAAATAATCGTGTCTTCCTGGTTACTTATAAAAGCAGTGTATGTTGCACAAACGTATGCACACATCCTCATGCAAGATTGTCAAGTCTTTCCATCCACATCTGAATATTACCATTCCTTTTACACACACACACACACACGCACACGCACACACACACACACACACACACACACACAGGCTTTTATAAACTCATCACATCCACAAAACAATTACCAGAGACTGAGCTCATCACTGACTAAGCAAAAGTCATCCAGCGTGTAAAACACACAATATAATTAGCACACATCAAGCTGCTGGGTCCTACTGTGCATTAATGATGCTTTCCTCTGAAGTGAATTATGGTTTGATGAGTGAGAAAGTGAGTGAGGAGGGGCTTTGAGGAGGAGCAACACACTTGGATAAGGGGGAAGACTAACCATCAACAGAATGGAAAGGAGAGACAAATATAATTCACAATGTGAATATTATATTCATTTACTTCTACTTAAATCTCTAAACAACAGTGCAATCATTTAAAAACACACAGAGATGGATGATAGATACTTACCTATGGTTATTGCCATTATATGCCAGGTACCGCAGGCCACATCCCACACCTGCAACATGACAATGTTCAGTGTGTCACAGAAGAGGAATTTTTAAACCATGTATGTATTTGATATTGACCAATACCTTTTTTTTCCTCCAAAGTTTTTTTTTTTAAAATACAATTTTTATATTATAACAATCATAACTCTGCAATTGAAATAAATAAAATACTTATGTACCCTCACTTTAACAGAGTCCCAACCCTGATGCACCTCATACTCCAACAAAAATATAGAAACACACACATCCAAATTTACCGTACTTTCTGGACTATGAGCCGCTAAATTTTTCTCGGGTTGAATCCTGCGGCTTATACAACGATGCGGCTTGGGTATAGATTTTTATGGGCTACCAGCCTCCAGGAAGCACAGAAGTGACAGACAGGTGGAAGAGATGATGCGCTCAGGAAGACACTAGTTCTTCACTTAACTTATTCACACAGCCTCATCATGGAAAACACATGAACAAATGTGTATGTGTATATATATGTATATACACTGAAGAAGAGGAGTTCAGTGGTTTCAGTGGCAGGAGGAAGATGGAGATAGAAATCAATGACTTTTATGTTTTTTTTTTTTAAACAGCTGTTTCACTGATGTGTTATAGGCACTGTTTGGAAAAAAAATCAGTGAAGGTATGTAAATAAATATTTAAATAATCTTTCTGTTTACCATCTTTCTATGTAAATATCACATGTCACAACATGGACTCCTGTGGCTTATAGTCAGAAGTGACTTAAAGTCAGCAGCAGCTTATAGTTAGGCGCTGCTAATAAGCAAGTGCATCTTATAGGCCGGAAAAAATGGGTAATACATAAAATAAAATTAAATAAATAATATCCTTAGTTACAATGAGAAATTGTTTGTGTCCATCTTTTTAATACATGATAGGACAGACTGCCACATTGCATAGAATTTGGCTGCATTGCCTCATGCGGTATATCTTATTTTCTCTAATGTCAGATAGTTCATGTCTTTAATTCAAAGGTTGAATGTCAGTAAATTTCTGTCTTTCCATTTAAGCAGAATGAGCTGATGAGCTATTAAAGTTGTGAAGGCAATGATGTTCTTAAAATTCTTGTTGAGGTGTGTATTTTGTGGAATCACTCCAAACATTGAATATTGTACAGTGAGTACATGACATTCTATTGGGGTTTCAAAGATCTCTGAAAGATATGGACTAATATCTTGTCCTTAAACTGCATGAGAAATATAACATTATGCTAAAATGTAATTCAATGAGAAAAAGTACTAAAAGAATTGCTCTAGATTGTAAATTCACAGGAGGGCAGATCCTGCTTGATTTAATGGAGGAGAAAATGGCAGTTTTCTTATGAATCTATGATGGGTTGTAATTTTTGTTTATTCCCCTAAAAGACAAAGACAGTACTAAAGATTCACTTGACTTTAGGAAATGACAATTCTGCAAGAAATTTCGCAAGTTGATGTCTTTAATGAAATGTTAAACCCCTGATCAGACCCCAATCTGTAATGTTTCCATTAGCTGTGAAGGGTATTACACCTACAGTGACATCATTGATCGGTTATGGTCAGAAGTGCTACATGAAATAAAAGTAGTGCAGAATCAGCTTTCATCTTTATGCTATGCAGAGCGGACTTGCCTTGAGTATTTATGTATATTGCACTATAACTTAGATACTAAAAAAAAAAAAAAAGAACTGGGGCTTTCATCTTCTTGAGACCCGGGTAGCCTGGAAACCTAAATTGTGTTAGTCTTTCTCATACACACCTTTCTACTTGCCAGTGGAACAGACTGGGGGGTCCAGAGCCTTTTGAGGCCTGGATGATCACTGACCCAAGACACGCAAGGGATTTGACCCCAAAGCAGCAGCTCTCCACCTGCTGAAAATGTGAAAGAAAGGGCCCAGTGTTTAGACAGACATTTCAGAAATCTAGTGTCACCTTGGCACATATAATATTTCTGAAAACTTTTATCTCTACTGTGAAAAGTGATATAAAGTTATATGTCTGGATATTATGTAGGATGCCCTTCACTGCCTCTCTGAAATGTACAAAAACTAGGTTGCCATCCTGGTTTCTGATTCTATTTACATGAGATGCTTAAAACAACAGGCACATTTTGTGGTCATGCTGGAATAACAACACTAAGTGCCAGAAGTGGTTCTTTTCATTCAGTGGCCCCGGGGCCTGGATGAAACCAGACCCCAGTGTACCTCAGATTAACTTGCTTCTGAACCTTACAACTCTGATTTCCCCCGAATTCAAAAAGAAAACCCTGACCCCAATTAGAAACAGTTAGAGGGAACTGTGAATTACATCCTGTCAGCGTGGGTTAGTTTAGAACTGTGAGTTGATGTACTGCACTGTATTGAAATTGTAACCCTAACATTCCACATAAACACCCCCCACCCACCCGACATTCTCAGTTAGTACCCACTGTCACACACACACACACACACACACACACACACACACACACACACACACACGCGCACACACACGCGCACACCCACACACTTCATGTGCTTTCATACAGCAAAAAACTCAAGCATCCACTCACTCATGCTACCTCAGTCTGCGTATTTAAACCTGCCACTAATAAATTTATATTTACTGCCTGCATTGAGGACTTTTAAATTATGGCGTACAATAAACCTGGCACACACATCTCAAAAGCTCTTTCAGGGGATGTTAAAGCAATATAGTAAGCAATTTTCCAAAGTGGATTACAAATTTCACATCCAGGTTTTATTGCACATTACGATAACTTAACCACATCTAAATGTTCTGCATAAATGGGAAATATGTGCTGCTTAATATGCTATTTTTCATTTTTTAAGAAGCGCTTTGCAAACCCTGCCAAGCGAGGGAGCATGCTGGTTTGTGTGGTGGGGGAGTCAATAATCTTTATGAGGTGGATTTTAATTACAAGGAGATAACTGAGTATCCTCCTCACGGCAAGCCTCCATCAATCTCTATTCTGCATCAAGCTGTACATAGCCCTGCCGCGTATACACACACACACACACACACACACACACACATAGACGCAGATAACCTTTCAGACATGATTGATCAATCAATCAGTAATGTATTATTTTCATCTCAGCGAAGCAAACCTTATAAAACCATATAAAGCAGGCGTTGCTAGCTGCTGATTTACATCACACATATACATGTTCGTCATACTACACGCACTTCCCAACACGCGTGTACACACCAACATGGACCGACAGACTGAAACACGCACATGCACACTCTTGTACACAGACGCTGGCAGGGTAATCCAGCTAAAAAAGGTTAAGGCTGATGTTTTCCCAAAGAACGACGGTCTGTGAAAGGTCAGATCAATCATGTGCTAAGCATGGCTCGTAAGCAATCCATAAAGAGCTTGTTTTAAATAATAACATTTTATAGATCACCTAAAGACATAACTGTACCTCTGGAAGGTAAGGCTCCATTTTCCAAACAGTCTTCAATGTGCTATGAATTCAAATGGGACCAAACTTAATATGTTGACTGCAGTTCATTTAATGAAGCGGTGGCATTTCCAGCAAAACCACACACCACGCCAGCAGACGTATCTGTTCAACAATAGGCAATTCTTTTAACAGAATATTGCGCTACAACAGTAGCCTATAAATGTGCCCTAGTCCTGAAACAAGCACAATGACTTTTCTCTTTAAGTAGCTGATGTTACATTTGTAGTTTTACCACTTTAATTCCATCTGTCTGGCAGAGGGCAGGCAGCAATTGAGGGAGAAGTAGCTGTCTGACACTTTGTAATGGTGAAAATATATTAGGGGTAGCATTGTGAGCAAAAGGGAGATGAATCAGGTTGCTGAAAATCATACAAGTTATAAGAAAAAATAGAGGGCAGAGTAAAAAGCAACTACCTGAGACTATCTGTTTGTAAAATCTAATCAAAAGAAGCAAAGAGGCGTTTCACAGTGCAGGAAAGACAGCCCAACTAACAGAATAACCGACAAAAGATACTGCGACTTCTTATCTCTTAGCCCTAATAATATCAAAGTAGCTAGAGGGATAGTTTTAGCAGGGTAGTTTAGGGGATAGCTGGTTGAACAACAAATCAATTCATTATGGACATAATCTCAAACTTTACACTAAATCTGTGTGTAGTATTGCACAGTTTAGTTTGGGTTAAGAGATAAAGAGATATAATGAGGTTGAATTTGTGCTCCGAGTGATGTCATTTGAGGACACTGAATCCTTGTTGTGTTAATTAAAACTCAATGAAATGATGTAGATGAAAAATTAGCATGGCTCAAAGCCACAGTGAGGGATACTGCTGGGAAAATGAGGTTTTTAAGTTGGTTAGTTGTTTTATACTGTGTGTTGTGTTGAGTGAATACAGCTTAGGAATATTCTCTTTTTAATAGCACATCAGCTGTCTGTAGTGACAACAAGCTGTTTGAAGGTTCGAGTTAAACTGTGTTATTTTTCTGTACCATAGCAGGTTGGCTCACCTGTCACAGCTGCACTGTAGCTGTCTCCTGCTTGTAGATGTGTGACCTCGACGAGTTGAGAATAACTAAGGAGACATGGAGTGGAGACATGAACTGTTTTCTCTCCAAGTCCAAGCTGTCCCTGTGAGTAAAATCACATGAAAATTAAATTACCATTGATACTAATGAATTTATTGTTTGCAGACAGAATAATTAAAAAGAGGTAGCGATTCAAAGTATATCTACTGTTCGTCTGCCATTCATACAACTCTAAAACGCTGCTTATTTTGTGAAACAGGACTTGTTGATAATCCCATGAGTGTCATAAGGTAAGTGCACATTTATGAAATCTTGTATTATTTATAAAAAAGGAGTTCGCTTCTGGTTGAAATGATTGTCACAGAGCAAGAAATACATTTGCCATCGTGTACAACTGCCTGACAATGTAATCCTCCATTAGTGTAAAGTCTATTCAAGCACAAAGGCTTAGCAACAATAGCATCTAATGTACTGCCATACAATGTATTGTTCTCAATTTCTTTGTGTTACAAGTAGTGAGGGAGTTCAATTTGACTTCTCTCAGGTGCCCTGGTCTTTGCTACACGCCTGCAGAGATAAAGGGTTTTCTGCACTGTGCTCATGTGCACATCAGCATGCCCTGGCATATGTTTAAAAGCGAGCACAATATGTGTTGGTTTAGATTTGAGTGTGTGTGAATGCAATGCACTAATCTGGGTCTTTAATTGCTTATTCATATGAGTGCTACTGTGAGGATTTGTAGATGTGTGGCAACATATGTTCCTGCTGTGAGTGTGTGTGTCTGTGTATTTATAGGTGTGAGTGTATGCGCTCCCTTCTCCGTGTGTCTAAGTTTAAGAGCATTTATGTACAGTAGGTGAACAGATGTGTCCATACCTGAGCTTGTGCATGTGCTTGTGTATTTGGACGTGTTTGTACTTGTATATGTGTATTTTTGTGTGTCTGAGTGAATGAGCGCTGTCAGGTGCTGCTCCATGCTGTGCCAGCTGCATCTGGAGCCATCTGTGTTGGGGCTCAGTGGGAGGGGAGTGGATGACTTTAATGTACTTGAACTCCAGACAGACCTTTAGCAGACAGTCGTCAGTATAAAACCAAGACAACTGGGCCCAGCCAAGCTGAACCGGCTGATCAGGATGGTGAGCAGGAGACAGACGCTTTGGTTACACTGTAACCCCCCGGTCAGACTCACTAGGGAACCCCTGACAGTCAATTACACACAAACACTTTGTTTCTATGATAAAATGATTTTACATCTTTTCTACAAACTGCATGTATGTTTATGCACAACCTAACACACTGTACAAACTCTAAAGTCACAGTGGTTGAATACCATACATAACTTTAACAATTTCCAGATGTACTGTGATCAGATAACTTACAAATTTTATAGATTTTTGACCCTTGATTACAAATGATCTTTGTTGTAACCAAGATGTAGTTAATTATTCGCCTACTAATGTAATCTAATAATTAATATTAATCTAATTTGCTACTCTGGTAAATAAAAAAATGCATTATAATTAGATTTGATGAAAAAAACAACAACTCTCAAATTTTGTTAAAAAACAAAACAAAAACTAGGTTATACTTGATGAATCTCTTTTTATTGACATAAACTGTGATAAAATGACCCTCTTGCCTTTAATGAACTATGCTGAACAATTAAAAGTACATAAACCTATTTTAAATGACAACTGTGATGAACACACAAACCCACAAATCTTCAACAATCAACACACCGTTGACCACAAAGGCAACACACACAGACTTAGTAATAATCTCACAACAACAATATGATTAGTGAAGCACAAAATCAATTAATGCAGCAGTAGAATCAATAGGTGTCTCTCAGCATATATGTCCTGCAGTTAATTAATAAACAAAAAGGACATTAAGCAGCAGAGCATTAGACTGTGGCAATGACTGTCATCAGTCACAATGTGTGTACTGATAGCATCAGCAGAAGGTGAAAGGGAGAACATAAGAAAGATATAAATGTGAGCATGGGAAAATACCAAACACACCCACAGGCTAAATCTGTGTACACTGTGTACACAGGCAGTTGAAAGCATTTGGATGCATAGACACACACTGATGAGCACAACAACAGACCCCCATTTTTTTTCACATCTCTTTCATGCACAGGAATAATACACACAGAAGACCTTTAGGTGCATAATATCAATAATGCTTGTTTTATTCCACTGCAGCAGGCCAGGCCATATTAGCATCAATTTGGAACTGGTCCAAGGTTCGATGAAGCCTGAACTGAATTGGAACAAGGCCCGGGGTTTCCAACACCAGCACCAGACAACTCCTTTATTATTTAAAATGTCCATTGAATCACCCAAATCATTATGTTACAGACATGATTGCAATTGACAGGTTGAATAGCCACACTGATCTGAAGCCACACCTTGGACATACTGTAGTGCACATAAACACATGTTGTAAAGAACTACTAAAGTTTTATGGGGAGACAAATACATTCATTCTCTCTTATTCTAAAAGGAACAATTCTGGCAACAAAAAAATGAAGCATTTGGTCCATACCCATCCTCAAAAACTAGAACTACTTCTATGGTGGCCAAATGATCTTTTTTTCTCTTTATGGTGATATATATGATTATATATGATTTATCATCATTTATTATTTTAACTTCTATACTTTCCAGAGGAGCAGGTAGTTTGCTATTTATGATTTAACAGCAATATAGATGTTCATAAAAGTGTAAAATGAGAGGTGCTTTTATCAGAACAGAGAAAACTGAAGAAAAATAGACCTTTTCAACAAAATACATCATTAACTGAACATAAAAACAAGCATCGACAACCACTTTCATTTGTCAAACTACATGGGTTTAACTGGTGAATCAATGTTGCAGAAAATGACAGTGTTTCCATGTTCACTATGAAGCCACTGAGTATCCTAACAGATCATATCTGATGACGGTGAAAAGCTGAGAAAGTGCATTAAACTATATTTATTTAAATGCATGTATCATTATCATTAGTGGTATTAGTATTAGTATTATTTCAGAATTAGTGGATCAAGAGTTATTTATCATTTTAGTTCAGTAGATGCTTTGGGTCACTGTTGGCTTTTCTTTGAGGGTTAACCTTGTGGCTCATTCTAGCGTGAGTTGTTTCACATATACATCTGAATGACGATCACTTATGACAGTCACAGTAGTAAAAGCAGATTCTCAATGAGCTTGGCTTGCTGCTCTGTCATGACAGTGACTTTTACCCTCCATATTGAATGAATTCTTCATATATATATATATATATATATATATATTTAATAGTTTTAGAATTCATTGTTGATATAGATACATTATACTGTGTTTTGAAGCTCATCCCAGCACTACTATACCTTTCACTGCTGCTTACCTCATTATTCAAACTGCTTTGAACTTACATTAGAGGGCTATTGGATGTTAGGTCAATTTAATGTCTCTGGTTACTTGAACTCTCTGACATGACTTTAGCGGACAATTGACCTTGATGTCACGCAGCTGACATTAAGAATCCAGACATGACTCCAGTCTGAGTATGTATTTATCTGTTTGTTACAGCTTTAGTTAGACTAGCTTACGAGTTAATTCAATAACCCATAATGATAGTGATTAACTATGATTATACTGTAGATATGATCATTTTAATGCAATTTACTTGAAGGAGTAAGTGTTTACTAACTTTACAAAACTTTTGATGTTCCAGTTTAGTGTTATTTTGCTTCTTTGACACACATTATGTTATTACCATATTGATGCTGGCTGTAGCACTCGCACTCTGACATCATTCAAATTCCTTCTCACCTCAATCATGTGATACAGCGCAGGCCGTCCGTCTTTTTGTCTCAATAGGAGGAAAACAATGAGATTTCTATCTGTAATACTATTACCAGGCGTAATAGGGTTAGAGCTGCCTGGGTTTACCTTGGTAAGACAGCGTAGAACTTTATTAGGTTTAAGACCTTTTGCTTTTCTTCTTTTCTGCTGCTACTGATACATAAGAGCCCTTAAGCCCTAGAGAGGGAAAGGTATCAGCTAAGAAAAAAAAAAGTTCAAGATGCCCCCTCTTCTCACTTCTACTCCAGCGACAAACAAAGTGTTATCTTTCAAGAGAGGAACCTTTGTTATTTTCTTACATGTTGACGGGAGTGGTTTCGGTGTGGCACTGTGCAGCTGATTACAGGGGGAGTCTTAATCAGGTGGTGCAGTCTGCTTGGGGCCCCAGGGGCCGAGAGTGTGCTACATCCTGTCAGACTGCACAGAGAAACAATCAATCATCAGAACGGCTCCAAGACAGAGGAGAGAGAGAGGGCAGGAAGATAGGAGCGATGGAGGAAGAGCAAGAAAAAACTGGTGTGAAAGAGAGGCAGCGATGGAGAAGGTAGAAACCCAGGTAGAAGGAGAGAGAAGGAGAGAAGATGATATAGGAGGAAGGAAAAGAAAAGAACAGCAGATGAAGGCAGGGGAAGAGACAGTGCCCTTGCTCTGAAACTAACAAAGACATACAGTATAGAGATGTGAGGATGGTAGACTACAAGCAACAGTGCAATGTAACGCTGCAGTGTTGAAGCCAAGGGGATGTCAAACCTCATAATAACTGATGTCTAACATTTTCATTGCTCCCCCTGTCTCTTTAACCTTCCCCTACATGTTTGTTTCACTGTCCTGGCAAAGCGTCATCGTCCCTGTCACGTTGTAAAAGTGATCACATTTTGGCTGCAGTTTCAAACGACCTCACAGATAAACACCAAAGCCAGGAGGAAAAAGAATCACAGAATGAGGGGAACAGAGGGATTGAGGTGGGCCTAGGTTTTACACTCTCTGGGCTCTGTCTGAGGGCTGTGTAATGATGCGGCTCTTTAAAGAACGCCTTAAATGAAAGGCCAGAACAATCCTCAGTGACAGGTGGGATTTCTTATCTTACAGAAGAGGAGAGACACAGGGCCAACACACACACGCACGCATACTTTTCGCTATATACACATTCAAAGGGGCAAACGCAGCTACAGTAGATTCCACAAAGAGGATTTCCTGCTCTGTCCATGTGAAGCAGGGGAGTCGAAATGGACAAACAGCAGATCCCATAAAAATGATTTATAGAATTTAAAAAGATGTGTGTTCTTGGCACACCATGAAGGATATTAAGTGCTCAAAGGGAGGGCTCAGACACAGATCAGCCCTTAGACCCCTTTCATCCTCAGTATGGAAAAATATAAGATAGTCTCAAAATGGCTAAACATTGGAGGAAGTTTTTGGATTTTGTGTGTGACAGCAATGGAGAGAATGCATAAATTAAAATATCCTGTAATTCTGGCTTTTGTTTTTTTTTTTTTTTCTTCAGTTTTTCAGGGTGTATCTGTACAGTGTTTAAGCATATTTGACCCCCTAAAGTCCAGATAGTTGTGATTGGTGCATAATATACTTCATTCTACTGTGCCCTGGTTTGTTTGAAGAGGAGGTTTGGGACTGGTGTATTTCACAAAGTATGACATAACTTGGACTCAGAACATTAAGCGCAGTGTGAGCACAGGGCAGCGGGAGAGAAAGGGGAGGGGAGGGTGGGGGGGGGGCAGTTGTACTTGGGTAGAGCAAACGGCAATTGCATCTAGTGCGAGTATACCCTAAGTCTGCTTCTACTGGCAGGGCCAAAAGTAGAAAAATGTTTGGCTCACCTCTTGCCCCATCCCCCAGGAGAAGACATTCCCACCATCTGTAAAAAAGAACGAGAGCAACAGGGAGAGAGGGGGGAAAAACAGAGAGAGAACACAAAGTGAACCAGCGGTCCGCAAACAATTCAAAAGACGCATCAAACAGAAGCCTTAGGTTAAAATAGAATAGAAAAAAAAAAAACAGAGGCAGAAAAGGGAAATGCACAGCTGACAAAAGTGGCTCAAGCATCATACATCAAGCACTTGTTACCTCTCCCGGTGCTTGTGATTGCACATGACTGCAAACAAGTCAGTGATAAAAATCTGAAGAAAGATGAGACCGATCGGGCTGGCTTTAAAGATCATCAATCACAGCCCTGTAAGCTCAGATATTATTAGTTCAAGTAAAGCTGCACTCTTCCATTTTATGGACATCATAAAAGACTTTGGGGGGTGGAGGTGGAGTGGAGGAGATCCCCTAGTGTTTTAACTAGGACTGGGATGGATGTGTTTGCAAAAGCAGACCGGATGGATGGACAGCTCTAATGCAGTAATGCTAACTGAATCACTCACACTGCACCGAGCTCCCCAGGGGAAAGAATGTGGGATAGGAGCGCAAGGCCCCACTTACAATATTTTAGAGTAAGTAAAAGTGTACAGTGAAAGGCCTTTGCATGTTTGTGTGGTGCGAGATGTGTGTTGTTGTTATTTGACCATGACTGTGAGGATGTTTTGGTGTTATGAGGACATTTTGATCTGCTCTCAGAACTTTAAATAACTGAAGGATGTGGTTGGAATTAGGTTAGGCATTTAGTTAGGATGGTTAAGGGTACTAGTGGCGGCTAGAGAGCACATTATGCCACTTTTTTCCTCACAAAGCTAGTGAAACATGGCCTGCAGTAACATGTGGATCAATTTGGGCTATATATTGCAACACAATAAAAACAAAATGTACATTTAAACAGTGTGTACAGAAACTGAAGTGATTATGAATATCCATGAACATGTGTGTAACCCATGGTAAGGCAGGTTGGCAGTGTGTTAAAATATGCATGTGGTCTTGTCTAAATGTGTTTCCACACCAAGTATAAATTAATGTGAAAGTTGTAGCTCTTTGCCTGAGGCAAAATTGTGTACAATTAAAATAAACTTTAGACTTGTTGCTTGTCAGAGCACTTGGAACTGAAAGACAACAAACACTACTGGAAAACAAGTGAAAAAACAGGAGAGCCCATGATAAATATCGCTAATCTAACTCCTGTCCAGGTTAGTTTACATATCTACCCCCTGTAATCATGTCAGTAACACCTTAGCAGCATTAAAAACCTGCAGCAGAAGTGCACATGTACATTAGCATTAACAACGAACACAACAATTCATACAAGTTCACATGATTTGCAAATAAATAAATAAATAATACAAACAATATTTAATTGACCTAAAAAATCATTTAACATTAATGAACACTTGCTTTGTTGTATTTCTGCTATGTCACAGATAAAAGTTTTTTCTGTGCATCAGTTCTACAAATGCCTGTAAATATCCCTTGTGGTTTCTGATTTTACTGTAAAGCCTTTAACATCTGCTGATCATAGATTTGTCCAATTGACTTGGATAGACTTGTCTGAAAAAAAAAAAAAAAAATCAGTTTTCTTCTCATACATTTTCAACACAACGTACTCTTTCCTGTCAATAATCAGTAACTATATTAACACTTATATATGTATAAACACACGCATAACCTCTAAAATATTTGTTTATCCATATGACTGCTGCCAGGGCAGTCTCTCTGTTCTCTATTTCATCTACTTTGCACAACTTTACTTTCTTTCTCTCTTTTCTTTCTCTCTGTGCCTGCCAGTGAGGACATAAAGGCTAGTGTGAAGTCCATCACTGCCTGCTGAATAGCAGCTCTTTGTGCCTTAGAACTTAATTCATAGACTGAAAGGACCCCAACCCTGCCATAGCACCTCTGTGTGCTGCCTGATTTAAAAGAGCTTGCATGTCCACTGAAGATATGCTTACAACTCCTCTGTTGCCTTAACACTGAGGGGTTTGGTCCAGTTCTAAAGTTCGGAATAACAGATGTCTGCATGCATCATCTCTTTAGCATTTATATGTTCCCGAGACAAAGCAATATGGTTTCACAACCAACCCACAACACCAATGCCTCTGGGACATTGTCCTTTAAAAAACTATTTATGTGATCATTTTGAGTAACATAACTTGTAATTTGTTCCAGTTCTGCTCTTTTAAAATAGGAATGATGTAGCAGGCATCAATAACCCACCATGTTCCCCTCCTGTCTTTCTCCCTTGTCTCTCAGAGGCCGTAGCTGGGCTTGTTAGGCTTGACACTGGCACCTTAGTGAACAAAAGGACTGCACGGCTTAGGGCTGCCCTGGAATGTCAGCGGGTTCACATTTCACATGCAGATGCGTGACCCCAGAGCCCTTTAGTGGGAAGGTGCGCTTTAACCTCACAGAGAAGCAGGAGGAGGGAAAAGGGGAGTAAGGGGCACCTTAAGGGGAATCTAGGATAGGGGGAGGGGTAAAAATGTCTGAGTTTGCACTGCTTGCATCTGCGCTTACAATGCTATATGTCTCTCTCAGAATCTGTCTTTTCTCGCTCTTGCTTGCTCCGTCAAAACACTTCAGCACGCTGTTAAACTCCACTGATATACCTTATAGGATATTATAATTGTCGATATTCAGAGAACTTGTCAGAGCTGTCTTCTTCATGTGTGATATGTGTTGCGCCCCCTCTCTTTCTCCTCTACTTGCAAACACATAAAAGCATTAACTTTTAAAGTGCATACTTAAGATTTGTCCCCAAATAATTGAAAAAGCACAATGGGAGGGGTTATGTAAGACAAAAGTACTGTGAGCACTGCAAAAGAAACCAAAGCGACTGTCATCTGCTCTCTGTAGGCCCAGCCAAGCACAGTTTCAACTCAAGGGTTTCACACTTCTATAACTTCTTCGCCTTCCCTTGCTGCTTTTCCTATCCTAACTTTCTCTATATCCGTTTGCCTTTCCCTCTCTCTTTTACTCTCAATAGTGAAAACTTCAAAGACAACAAGTTCTTCTGCAAAAGCATGAAAACTTCAAGCACGTTTGTTTGTTTTGACCCTGAAGCCCCTTGCTATAAACCTCCAACTCTGACTTGCAAGTCTTGCAAAATACATGAGGGAGAAAGACCAAATCCACAGCTGTTTTTTTTCTTCCCTGCCTACAACCCTTATCTATCTATCTATCTATCTATCTATCTATCTATCTATCTATCTATCTATCTATCTATCTATCTATCTATCTA
>JAPSES010000219.1:15715111-15743141 GCA_029822895.1 Maxillicosta whitleyi
ATCCATCCATCCATCCATCCATCCATCCATCCATCCATCCATCCATCCATCCATCCATCCATCCATCCATCCATCCAAAATGACACTCTCCTTTACAAAACCAATGACACAGAATCGAGTATAACACTTTTTTTCAAATCCATTTTGTACATTCTGGTACAAAAATGAAAAAAAAAAAAAAATCAATACCACATATGTGTGCACGCACACTGAACAAATGAACACATTTAACATTTATGCTTCCACACTGACTCATCTAGCTTGGCCTCTGAGGTGTCTGAATTGTGGGCCTCATCTGTCAGCAGTTTGTTGCCTCCAGTCAGGCCCAGATCTTTCATAATATGGGAATGAAGGCTGAAAACCACACCACTGCTAATAGTTAATCTAACAACAATGGAGAAAAATCAAACCACACCACTTGAATTTATAGCATTCTGATCTTCTGTTGCAGAAAAATAGTGGTTGAATCAGTTGAATGAGTTTAGAAGCTGCCTGAGGTGCCTGATGTGAGCCACTGTTTACATGTGATCCAAGAGTGTCTGATTACTGGAAGCATCAAATGAGTCCTTATACCTTACATTTTTAACTCAATGGTGTTTTACAAAAAAATATAAAACTACTCCTTAGAATTATATTTATTATGTTGTTAAGCTGTCATCAAAACACCATCACTATCACCCTCATGATTAGTGCCAGACGGCTTGATTGTTTATCTATTTATTCTACACTATGCCTGAGAGCATATGTTTGTGTGTGTGACAGAGGGAGTGTGTGAGAGACAGTACTGTGTTTAGCAGTTCTGCCCACTAATAGTTGAGACATCTATAGCATCCACAGCAAGGCCAAGGGAGCAAGGGAGCAATCCATAGGCCTGTGTATCCATGGCAACTAAACAAGGAATAGGCTAGATGTCAGGCGAGCATGGCTAAATTACCCATTAGAGAAAGCAGGAAGGGGAGAGAGGGAATACTGGTCAGGGCACAAGAGGCTAATGGGGAGATAAGATGGCCAACATATAGGCTACACACACACACACACACACACACACACAGAAATGTGCACATACAGAACGATGGAAAAACAGACAAGGGATGTCACATAAAAGTGCCGACACAAATACAATCTGAAATAGGAAAATCCAATTAAATGTGTTCAGCCTCTCACAGATAAACAAATATAAGGAGCACACAAAGAGCAATGGACATTCACATACACACAAACACGTGTGTAAACATATGGAATTGGGCACATGATGCACACATAAATGTAAAATCACATGGGCGAACACAAGCTTACAAAGGGCACAAAAGGAAGACAAAATGGTTTTAATAAAGACACCCACTTGGAGAGGTTGCTCGTGAACGTGAGGGAGATGTATTTATAGGAATCCTGTGAGAGCCACTCTATTCAGCCTCACATTTATGTATGAGGGGGGGGAGAGAGAGAGAGAGAGAGAGAGAGAGAGAGAGAGAGAGAGAGAGACACTCTTATTACTTGTTTCTTTCATTCTTATGCTTTGCACACAATCTATACAAATGAATAAAAAAAGAAGAAAATGACTATTTAAATATCCCAACCAGTGCAGTTGTGAAGTATATTGGCCTGGTGGTTTGCTCCTTAGCATTCAAGCATGCATGCATGTGCACATGTACATGCACACCTTAGAGTGTCTAAACATGTGCACAAATGCATTGTAAACTCAACACTTACACAAAATGCAACCACATGCACAAAAACACAGACACACAACCCCTCCACACACAGAGTCAGGCAGACAGTTTCCCCCTGCCTAATGCTGCACATTCATTTGCATGCGCCATAATTAGCGTCAGGCTCACAGAGGCTGGTCCTGGGGGAGCGCTGTGATAACCGCTTCCCCTTCTATTAGGGCTCTCATTCCAAGAGTGTCAGACATTGCACATCTTCATTGTGGGGCCTGCAGCACATCAGCTCAGTAGAAGCTCTGCTGCTGCTGTAGATACAGTACAGCTGAAGCAAACAGCAGCAAAGTACAGACGCATGGACAACAGCAAAGGGGAAAGGTGACGGATTCTAGATTTGGTTGGGGGAAGCTAGGGGTAATGGAAGGCAAAATGTAATAAAGAAAAAAGGACATAGGCGATAAGCTTGAAAGTGAAAGTGAGGAGGAGAGACAAAGAGAGGTAGAGCATGGCAAAGGCAGTTGCACATTGTGCAGCAGACAGAAAGAGAGACAGGCTGGACAGAGGTAATGAATGCAGTTATTAAATTGTTTCAGCTGCAAAGAGGTCTATTCTTATGCCATTATAAAGGGAACAATTTATCCCCACTGATCGGCCCTGTCTCCTTTCTCCTCGCTCACTTTGATCTGCCAGCATATTGCCTTGATGTGTCCTATTCAATAGCGAATCTGGGGCAATTTTAATGCTTTTGTACCTCGCCACCGCTCCACTTCTCCCTCCCTGTTTAAAAATAGCTGTTAATTATAAGTGCAGTTTAAATGTCTCTAGTGACCCAGAAATGCAGGTTGGAGTGAGAAGAAGGGATTGAGCATCTCCAAGTTTAAAAAGAGTGAGACACGATTTCTTTCGCTCTTTATCATGCTTTCTTCAATCTCTATTTTCTCCCATCACCCCCTCCCACTTCTTTGTCTTCTCCATTCTCTTCCCTCTGATTCCACTTCTTCATTCCTTCAGTGTTCCTTCACATTTGTTTTTTCTGTTTCTCCCTTTCTCTTTCTCCTCCGTGGCGCTTCCTGGGCTCGGTGGGACTGAGCAGGGCTAGAGGATAGGGGATTCAGTTCTTTCTATCCAACACTCGAGAGAGCTGCAGTGAGACATCGGAGACCGCGGCTGCGAAACCGCTTCAGTCTGCAGATTGTATGTGCGTCACACAGAGTCTTTGTATCTCTCTGCACAACTTTTTCCTCTAATGCAACCGCAGGAGTGGGATGTTGAAAGGAAAGGCATGTGAAGGTGCGCTAGGTAGCGCAGTACGAGGCAGAAGCACAGAGTATACCTGTGGGGAAGAGAAGGGGCTGTGCAGGGACCTGAGGTGTGCACCTGGGGGGTGTAGTGTTATAAATAAAGCATTAGCCTCTTGAAGGAAACTGAGATGTGAGGGCTGTCTCTGCAGCTCTCTTTACCCCACTAACTCTAACTAACAGTTAACCCGCAGGCATGTACATGTAATGCTTTCATCGTTAAGGAAGTACATGGAGTAGAAAAAAAAAATCACTGAGAGGTTAACTGTGGGACTTTTCTGTCTCAAACTCTAGATAATCCACTTTATATTGGGGAAGTCAATGCAAGTTATATTGGAGGTGACAGAGGTGACTGATATCATCATGGATTTATTAAAGTAGAAAATACAGGATAATTATGAACGAATGACTTTTTTTTGTTTGTTTGCACATCAATCACAAACTAATACAATAACCATAACAAACATAAAAACCAAAAAACGGAATAGCTTAGAAACAAAATCTTATAATTTTGCCCATCCTTTGCACCCAACACCTGCTTGTGTCAAATTAAAAGTGTATAGCATCGAGTATTATTACTGCGTACCATAAAACAATAATGATTAAACAACAAATTTGTGATTCTACTCATTAATATTAAACACAAATCTTAAAATGTAAATATACTGGCCAATATATAACTAAAATGACCAGTGTGGTATTTTGAGTCTATTTGTAGAAAGTGAATTATTACATTACAGTTGTTACATTTTATGTACAATCACATAAACATGAGTATTGCTATGTGAACAGAGGGTAAGGGTCTCCTCTAAATAATGGACTTCCTCTTCTTTTTTCAATTTTACGATGGGTGGTATTTGGTGTTAAGGTACACTACTATTACCTACTAATGAGCGTGGATCAGAGGTATAACTAAACCTCTAGAAGGGGCAAACACTTACTGTAATGAGGGAACAACACATATTTGGCCCTCTTCATAGGTAAGGGAAAGAGGATGTTCTGTTGGTTGCAATATGTCACTACATGTCACTAATTATGACAGATAGAAATAAAGTATGCGAAAAGCATAACCATGTCTAAGGTTGCTATACAGTGATCCCTTGCTATAACGCAGTTCACCTTTCGCGATCTCACTGTATCGCGGATTTTGTTGATACTGTTTTTTTTTTTTTTTTTTTTTACAGTATGTTGTGTTCTGCATCCTAATTGGCTAAAGGATAGTAGACCAGTGTCAACAATCTCCGCCCTTGTCTCTGTACAGTTTTGCCAAATTTACATTTACAAATTTTCTCTCACAATGTGTATGAAATGTTCTGCACCAGCAAAGGCACCTGACAACGTGCTCAAAAGGAAGAGGAAGATGTTAACTATGGCAGAAAAAGTGAAACTTCTGGACATGCTGAATGAAGGTAGAAGCTCTGCATCTGTAGGGCGCTATTATGGATAAATGAATGTTGGGTCCGTTCCATAAAGAAAGAGGAAAATGACAGAAGGATGACATCAGCAATAAGTTTGAAAAAGGATGCAAAAAGACTCCTGCACCACAGCCTTCAGGAGAAAAAGACACTACAGTGGGCGGAGTCAGGAGGAAAAACTGTGTCCAACCTCGTATTGACCATTAAAATGATTATTTTACAGGATTTCTAAAAACTATCATAGTTTTTTGTAAGAAAATTTTTATATTTCTATGTTTTTTTTTTTAAATGCTTGGGCCTGAAAACAGGTTTTAATCTTTGGTTTCATTCTATAGTACAGTATTGTATTCTATAATAACTGTAAAAAATAAAGCTGACTACTTCACGGAACGTAACCCCCGCGATAAACGAGGGTTCACTGTAAACCTAATTATTTCTCTTTTCCTTCAAATTTTCGTATATCATGACACATCATATTCTCAGAGTCATATATAATGTACAGATTACATGTTTTCTTGTCAATGAAACATGTTTTAATGCAATTAAAATGAAATTAATTAAATTAACTGCAAACCGTGTTCCATTTTTCTGCAATAAGTTCACCCAGTCTTCAGTGCATTTGGTTCTAATCTGGCAAAAGACACAAACCTTCAGAGCACAACAACTATTACCCAGTTAAGGGCAGGTTTTTTTTTTTTTTTGCTTTTTTTTTTTCCTAGTGTTGTACTGTATTATTGAGAGTACATTAGAACTTGACTTGTGTGACAAATGAATTTGCTGAAGAATGTAAATTTACATTAGGATGCATGCTGTAAAAATAACAAAATGTAGTTCGAACAATCAGAAAATGCAATTTGTATTCAATTTTATTGCATAGGTAGGGAGATATGCTCAGTTTATTGTTCACACAAATCTTGGCACAAACAATGACGTGAAACTGATTAGCAACACTTTGGAGAGAATATGGCAATACTGAGGATATTATGAAAAATGCTCTAAGCCAATTAACTATTCTGCTCCCCTACTAATACGCTTATCTCATATTCTTTTCCCATTCTCAAGGTGTATGTGCCTAAACCTGTCACTATCCTTTTGCCACAGCTGTGTATCCATTGACGAGGGTAATTCCCTATTGTGTATCAGTTCCTAATACTAACATGATAGCGTAATTAAGATTTCTTTCTACTTGTGGGAGTTTAATTACTGTCATGACTGTACAAAACACAGCTTTAGCCAGACATAAGCTAACCTTAGCACACTGTAACTTGCACTATAGACGCCAGCTAAAAATTAGCATGACCTCTGTGTGTCTCCACCAGCTGTCGAGGCAGTGATACACAGTATGTCTCCATCAGTATCAGTGGTATAGTCTGACAATAGAAATACATATATGTGATGACTGAGCAGCGTTGAAACAAGTACTCAAAGGAGGTCCACTCAGTCAAAGCAGGCAAGTGGTTGATAGATAAATGAGAACAATGCATTGGTTTGTCTACAGGCATGCTGGTGTTGACAGAACTCATAAAACAAAGTGTAAATACCGTCCTTGGTAAGAAATGGATGATAGCATATAAAATGTTATGCAGTAACTGTATTAGATGCATCTTTAAATGTCATCATTGCCGTAACAGTTCATATAAGTAGCCAGTCAGACTGGATTCTTCAAGGCTGACAGTGTAACAAAAAATAAAATAAAAAATATATTTATGGTTTAATGCAAAAACTTATGCAGTACTTGCATTGTTCTTCATTATGATTGAAACATTACAGATCTCCTCTACTGAATGATAACAAAGTGATACAATTATTTGTCAACTGCAAAATATTAACACTCAGAGACCTGGAGCTATTTTTGTGGCTACTTTGAAATGAATTTTGCTCCACGTTTAACCTTTTGTAAGTGATTTATCCACAGTTATAATAATATTATTGCCTGCAATTTGGATTAAACAAAGCAGCAGTTTTCCTATATTAACTTTAGTGAATGTGTAGATGTTTCTAAAAGTTTAATGTAAATTCAAAATGTATTATATAAGAACAGTGAAAAGTGAAGAAAAGCAAAAATATAACTTAACTGAATATAAAAAGAGGCTTCTGTTTGTTGAACTACATGTTTTATTTTTTAATCATTAATATATAACAGTATTTCCATGTTCATTACAACATCTCAGAATGTCCAAATGGGTCATAAGTGATGGCACTTAAAACCTGAAAAACTATTACACCTGTTAGCTGTTATAATAGGTTTAGTGATTCCAAATGTATATACATTTATTTAGCTCAGTAAATCTCTTTCTTTTGTGTTATACTATTATATTGAAAACATTATTCTCACATCAACAATTTACCTGGAGGTTTTATACATACTTAGATTTAACAGGTTTTAATAATTCCCTCCTATATGCGATATGTGATATTTAAGTTTCTGAAATATTGTTTATGAGGATCAGTGGTAAATTAGCTATTAGATATTTTAGATTAGTAGATGGCTGGTGACTGTTGAGGTCTCTGGGGGTAATAAATGACAGGTCATCCTATTCCACGTGTAACATAATATAATGCCTAATAGTCTGTGTCTTAAACATAAAAACAAATATCAAATATCCGCTCATTAAATTTCATGTGGAGGTAAAATTAGGATAAAATGCACTCTAATACTAACTGTACCTTGAAAAGATGCCCATTAATATATAGTGAGTAGTTCAATCATTAAAAATTCTAACAGCAAACAGATTCAATATAGTTGACATTCTTTACTTTTTGTAATAGAACTATTTAATAAAACTTGAGGAAGTCCTTTGAGATCGCAAAAATGCATTACTTTTGATGCCAAGAACAAGAAAAAAATATTAAAAAAAAAAACAAACTGGGTGAGAAAAAAAGACAGAAAACTGAGATGAGCGAAGATGACAGTGTAGCGATGGGAATAAGAGATGTGAGTTAATGACCTTGATAAGACCAGGGACACGGAGAGCCTGAGGAGAAGACGTGGTCCGTTGCCTTGACAGCGACGTAGCTGTGCTGAAGACAAGAGAAGCGAGGAGCTTGCAGTTCTTGGCTGGTGTTACACATTAGTATTGCTGTTAGCCAGGGGGATCAAGGGTGATTGTGTGTGTGTGTGTGCTTAAAAAGTGAGGTACGAAGACATCCTGGTCGAGGCCTTGCATGGTGACAGAGGCTGATACAAATCTAATGAGATAAGAAACATATGCAAATGAACCTGGCCACAGTTCACACTAATCAGCTTAACGCCCAGATAGATATCAGCTATCTGTCGCATCGCACGTACACACACACACGTACACACACACATACTTGTAGATGCACAGATGTAATGCACACGATCACAGAACTTAAAACAATCAGTGAAAGGATTTGCCATGCTATATAAAAATACACATATGCACAGAGATAGGCCGACTTTCACATAAAACACAAGAACAACTACCGATCAGACTGTTCACACCTGTAAGAGTGTAACAGTAAGTATACATTAACACCAGCTTACACCAGCACTGTGAATTTACACAACATACGCATAATGCACAAGTGTAGAACAACAGCTGTGGAGAAGCCGCTGTGGTTCTTTGGGGTCATGTCTTTGACAAGCGATGTACACTCGCTAAGGACCGGGGGGCCCCAGCAAAGGAATGCAAGAATTCAAAGTAGCAGAAAGTAATAGGACAATGTCTGACAAGAACCCAACAGGCAGTCTGAAGTGACCTGTAAGTGACACTTTATTTTATTATTCTTTCAGCGCTGTCAATCAACGCGGCCAGTAAATAACATGATATATCTTGTGGAATTTTCATCTGTCCTACACAATAATTTTACTTTTTTATCTGATTTCAACTCGACACACAGGTGCTAATAACAAACAGAGCATCTATATCATAACAGTGGATGGTGTCGGAGCATCTGTGTGTGTGTGTGTGTGTGTATCTGCACAGCGCTGAGAAATTGAGACTTTTTAAAATGGCCAACTTGGTACCTATGATTATTAGGAATAGTCCACATTAAATATCTTGGCAAGTTGAGAGGACCCATATTTTGGGAGACTTTAGAATACAAGAGCCTTACAGTCAGGTTGCTACACCCATGATGGTTGCCGGGAAAAGAGGTTAAAAACAGGAACGTGCGTTGACTAATTTCAGTCCCTATATATTGTGTATTAACGTGTAAGTTTCATATATCAGCGTTCTAATCTGATCTCTGAGAAATGAGGCGTCTGCGAAGAACGAGCCTTGTGCAACTGATCAGCGTGCTGTCTCAAATGGTGTGTGGTCACTAGGCAGAGGGAAGGAGTTGTGCCCCATCTGTACACTTCAACACATCTCTTCGCAGCTATTATTATCTGTGGGAATCCAGAGCATCCTACATGGTCTGGGGGTAAAACAGTGACCACCAGTTAAAGACTAGCCCTGGAATAACACAGCTGCCCTTCACCCAGTCATGTCTGTTGACCTTCAGTGATCTCAAAGCACACACTTCAGACATTCTTGGAGTTCTTCTTGTGTTTACACTGATATTTTTAATTTGTTGTTTTACAAGCCTCACATATGTTTTAATCTGCCTCTTGTGGCCTTGATAAGGAACAGATAGTGACATTTACAAAACCTGTTAATTCATGCTGGTTAGTAGGAAAGCAGTCATTCAGCCAAATCCATTCAAGCTTCTTATTATATGTGTACATGACATTGACAGGTCAACAGCAGCAATTTAGTGATTAACTAATGAAATGTTCTACATCCTGCTTCTTCACACCTTTCTCCTCTCTCTCTCATTTTGTTTCACTCCATGTTTCTCTGCCTCTCTTTGGCATTTACTGCTGAGCTACCTATTTCATTCGACCTATTCTTAAGCAAAGCCGGGCCAAGACATCTTTATGGAAATCACCGTTCTGGGTGTGTTGATTTGCAAAGGGCACAGAAGCTGCTCAGGCTAGCCTTACCCACCTCTCAGGTTATAAAGAGAGAGATGGAGATAGAGAGACGGACACAGAGTTCGACAAAGACAGTCAGTGACGTAGAGGAAGTGAAATAGAGAGCACCTTGCTATAACTATATTGGTTGGCTCCAGTATGTTGGCGCCCATCTTATCTGGCTCGAGTCCCACACAGCATTCATCTAATGAAAACCTGGCTGGCTGGCCGGCTGGCTGTCTCATCAAGGCCCATTGCCAAAGGTTCCTCTCCCCTGCATCAAAGTCACTCTGCTTTAATGTAGCTTTTATCAATAGCCAAGTAAAAGCAAATAACTTCACTGAATATCTGAAAGTAACCATAAAAAGAAATCTAAAACAGAGATGAAGGGAGAGGACTAGTAATTCTTTTGGGGCACTTAGGTGGACTTATTGTGGTACCAATGAAATCAAGAAAAAGATGTTTATTATTTGTGTACACACAGGCAAACACACATCCAGGGAGACACTTATAATTGCGCACACAATCAGAACCACAGACACACATATAGAGGCATTAACCATTGTATATATACACATTGAACAAGTACGCAACATAACCGTCACGCTTTGAAAAATCCCCAAGTGTCGCATTACAGTAGACTGCTAAAACTGTGTTGGCTCATGATAGCTCAGAGACCACAGCCAGACTACAGTAGCAGCCAGTCCCCCAGTGGATGACTGGGCTCTGAATATGAGCTCAGTCACTGTAACAAGCCCCACTTAGTCACTGGCTCTATCATGAGCTCTCTCTCCATAGACCCTCTATGCAAACAGGCCACTTAAAAACACCATTACTGCGAGATTGCTCAAGCCTTAGTAAGCAGTTCTGAAGTGGTATGTGTGAGAGGATGAGAGGACAAACGGGTTTGATGAAATGAGAGAGGGGTAAAAAAAAAAAATAGAGTAAGGGGGCTACAAAAGGAGAGGTTGTCTGAAGAAGGTACTGATAACCCCAAAGAGTACTATAAATAACGCTAATTACATACAAATGTACTGAATTGTGTAATAATAACTGAAATGTACTAGGGCTGCACTATTATTGTGGGCAATATTGCAGTTTGGCTCTACTTGAATGGTTATCACAGTAAAAGCACATTTTATTTTGAAATGTTCATTTTTAAAGCAACGTTAATGCAGATGGTATTACACACTTCGCCATTCTGCTGTGTCATTAAATCTAAAATAGCACCAAAATATACACATAATAGATCTTTAAAATGCAGTTTTTTGTGAGTATATGATTACACACAGGGTCACAATTCCAACTGCAGTGTGATTTAATAATTGTAAAGCTCTAAAATATACTCATATACCACTATAGTATGTAAGAGTCTCAATCAAATTACACTGAAATTATTTGACAGCTATTGAAACACAGACACACAAATGTTTAAGTCGTGTTTTTTAGTGTTGAACAAATTCCCTCAGTCTAAAGGTATCTCCTATGAGACCATGGTATTACAGAGCTGCAGACAGAAAACCCAAATGCATGTTTAACTGACTACGAGTCACGCCCTGACCCATGATGTCCTATCTTCACTTCTTAATGACCTTCTTTCCACTGTCCCTCCCCCCCCACAATGTATCTCTCATCCTTCTCTCAGCCACTTTCTATCTTTCGTCCATCTCTCCCTCTTGTCCAGCCTCTCATCACTTCTTCATAAGTTCTCATGAGTCATTAGGCACAGTCACAGTTTCCATCAAAGAGACCAAGAATGGGTATTTTTAGGCAGGGGCTTGCCTTGAGCTTTCCACTGAGAATAGCCCGTGTCCAAACATTAATGCCATCATACATAGAACAGGACATAAGGTAAGTCTGTCTCTGCGTCCCACCTCTTCTGTCTCTTCTCTCATATTTTTCTTCCTTTCTCTGGGGGTAGGTGAACCATGACTGCACAGTAATGTAACTGCATGGGTGTACCCCCTGCCACCTTCACTGCCCCCTTGCTGTCCTCTGGATCTGTGTCAAGTGAGAGAGCAGATTGGGAGTGGGCATGGGTACGTGCCAAAGTATTCTGGGAAGGGCTCCAAAGAACATATTTGTTGAGTGGGGAAGAGAGCGGAAATGGCCTGGTGTTTGAAGGGAGGCACAGCACAGAAAGTTGGGTGAAGCAACGGTGAACGACACTGAGGTGGGAAGTTGAGTCACCAAGAGAAACTGATAGAAGATAGCAGAATGAAAGGGTTGTTCTGATGTGAGGACCAACTCATCACTTTGAGAATGTAGATTTTCAATGCATCTGTAATGCCTGTCATACTGTCTTTGGAGAAAGAAAAAAAGGTCCCCAAGTAGGATTACACTATTTGATGTGCATATGTAGTTAAGAAAATCCTTTCTGCTATAATATGCATTTACAATGCCACCAGTAAATATCTAAATCTAAATATTATTAAAAATCTTATGAATGGGTATTCTTAACATTAATTATGCTAACATCAACTATAAGCACACTCTGGAAATGAATGCCTCTGCCAAGGTCTGTAATTCATTCCATTTTTCCGTCTCATAATGACAAAACAAGAAACATCCTGAATGTCTCATAAAAATGCAATAGCTTGAGAAGGTATTTACATTCAAATGTCGGTTATTTAAATGTATTTACAACCATTTCTGCAGGTATATGTCAACACTTCATATATTTGTGGGAATGTTTAATGTTTAAGGCTTCTGAAAATAGTAAAACTGTGTCTGTGACTGATTCACACGGCATGCGTACCATCCACAGTAGCCACCTGTTGATACGCTGTTTGTGCAACTGCGTGTGTGTGTATGCATGTGTGTGTTCTATGTTATAAGGCTGACCTGTGACATGCCATACTCCAGTGTCAGGGGTTTTGTAGGGTCAGTGCTATTTCACACAGCTCCTGGAAAATGAATGACCCTGGAACAAAACATACTGCCTATGACAGTGTGGCCTTTAGGCATATTCTGTGCGTCTAAGGATCAGGATTTAAAAATCCAAACACTGCAGAGTTAGTTTTTATGCAGCTGGTTTGCAAACTAATTTTCCAAGTAATGTGGCAGCTACTGACTCTTTGAACCAGTTGAATAAGGTGCAAGCGTTGATGGATCAAGGAATGCAGTGAATTAAGCAAATGATAAAACCAAAGAATTTCACTTTCTTTCTTCTTTTTTAGCCCTTTCTCTGATGTTATCATTTTAAAAGGCTCTAGTTACATCCCTGATGACACACTGTGGCCAGTGTGTTACAAAAGAGAAGAAAAGCAGAGGTGGTGGAGGTGTCTCCCACAACCCACACAGTGACCTCTAAAGATGACAGTGAAATTGCTAACCTACTCGACAAATGCCATCATGTGAAAAGTATGTTTCAGCTCCATATTTCCTCATGCGGCTGGAGCTTGTCTATGAGCAGGATGTGTGTTCACACACCTCGCAAGGTCAGAGAAGCAACATCAAACAGATTGTTGAGTCCTTCTGGGATCAGGCTTTCTTAGGATGTCTTTTGTCTTCACATGAAAAGCCACAATGAAAGTCCTCAGATATGCAACAGATGCACAAATATAACACAAAGACAAATACACAAAAACAGACAGAAACAGAACTCATAAACACCCTTGTACACAACTGAATGTTAAAAAGTGACACATGTACACATACTACTGCCCCTCCAACACACACACACACACGTACGTACGCACACACGCGCACACACACACACACACACACACACACACACACAACCTAGCATCACACACATGCTCATACCATGTGCACTAGCTGGCATGTGGGGGTCATGCATAGCACATAAACTGGAAGCGGCACCTTCATGTAAATTCTTTTCTCTTGACAACTGAGCATTCTCATAAGCTCCAGTAGTCAGCTGTCTACTGCATTCTCCAAGGGGCAGGCATAACATTATGTTAATTTAGGGGGCCTCCTAGGTGTGTGTGAGTGACTTTGTGACATTGTGTAAGTGTGTGTTCGTCCCAAGATTCAAGTGTGTTTTAAAGGTAATGAAGTACGCTGCTGAATGTTAAAAGAAAAGCACAGGAAATATGAAATAAAATCCATAGTACTTTTATGAATTATGCTGGAAAAACTAAAGCATCTCATAATTTAATACCCATTCCATTTCATTTTTTCTCCTGACATCTGTATCAACCTGCTCGCTGAGTGACCACAAATAGATGTGCAAAGTGGCTCAATCCCTGTTGAATGTTTATCCAGGGAGGTGGATTAAAGCAAAACTGACATCTCCTGGCCACAGAGCTGGGCCTGATACCCCCATAAGCCTGGCATTTCCTGCCTTATGAGAGACATAATTAAGAGGGTGCTGTGCAGCCTCAAAGCCTGAATCCCCTAGACCTTTATATGTGGCTTTTGTTCAGCCTAGAGACAAGAGGCTACACGAAGAGATAACAGTAACAACTCCCTGACAAATAGAAAAGCTAACAGAGAAGTGCACGTAGCTCATAAATTATAGAGGTTCTTCAAATAAGAGGGCATTCTAGCACGCAACAAGCTCTGAGAGAATGTGACAGGACATGGCTTAGAGCACACACCTGCCAGTACAAATCCACACACACACACACACACGCGCGCGCGCACACATCAATGCTGAGAGCATGGGCTTACTGACACGCCTCTGACCCTCTCATACTTTGGGTCTCCACTCTTTACCCTTTACATTGAATACAATGATTCATACGGGGAGCCATGCAGTGGCTTACAAGGGGCAGTACACGGGGAGGGCAACAATTAGTCTGTTAGTAAACAAGTCCGTCAGTTACGACCCCGAGTCCCTGCCCCGGTGCTTAGATTGCCCCGCCTTTCCCAGGAGGGGGTATTTGTGAGGGAAGGTGGAGATTGTCAGACCACTTGAGTTCCACTTCAGAGTGCATGGAGAGGGGGACAGGGAAAGATTAGTGAGACCCACACTGAATTATGAGTTAGGGGATCATGAGTGTGGGGGTTTTACTGCAAGACAAAAGAAATCTGAGAAAGTACACTCATAATAAAATCACTTCTAAAGGATATGTAAAACATCTATACTGATAAAAGAAGAGGGAGTTAATGTAAAGTGGCACTCCTACAAGAGTCAGATGGGGGAAAAAATCAGCTACTTGGTTAAATAATTGAGGAAATGAGCAAAGTGTCATATGATTTCTGACGGTTCTTTATTGGCTTGGTGAAAAGTCTGTGGCAGGTAGAACAAGAGATTAGGATAGAGTTTGGTCAAAGGCAACCTCCATCATTAGACTCCTGTGTTTTTCATCCTTGTCTTTGTGTGGTTGTCAGCTCTGCATTGGACCTGTGCGCATGAGTGTGTTCATTCATGTGTAGATGTGCCAGTGTGTGTGTCTTGCATATATGTGCAGGACTGACAGCATCCGTGTGTAAAAGTCTGTGTGTATGTAGTGCTAGAG
This sequence comes from Maxillicosta whitleyi, assembly GCA_029822895.1. Lineage (NCBI taxonomy): Eukaryota > Metazoa > Chordata > Actinopteri > Perciformes > Neosebastidae > Maxillicosta > Maxillicosta whitleyi. The sequence continues at coordinate 15,729,839 of JAPSES010000219.1, forward strand.
TAAGAGCATAGGGCAGGGAGGGCAGGGGGTTCAGGGAAGCGTAAGGTAATCCTTTAAGTGGGAGACTTTAACTCTTTCAGAAAGTAAACAGCCAAGCAGTTGAGGGAGTATTGTCGTAGGGTAGTGTTACAGAACTGCAAGAGTGCCTCGGGGCATTGTGTGAGTGACTTAGCAAAGCTATGTGTACGTTTGCAGCAGAGAGGGGAGTGTGTGTGCATATATGTGTGTGTGTGTGTGTGAACCTCTAAAGCCATGTCTCACGCAGGCTGCAGAACAGCGTGGCAGGGAAAAAGAGAGCAGATGCCTCTTCACTGGGGTGCATCGGGCCACCAAATCGGAAATATCACTGATCATGTCCCAATTCAATTACAGCCCACCAACTGATGCATAACAGAATCTGTTTGTATGCGCGTGATTGGGTGTGTCTTTGAGTCTGTATGTGTGCGTTTCTAAGCGTGTGTGTTATGTGTGTGCGGGCATGCGTAGCTGCCGTGTTAGTGTTTCGGGGTTAAGGGGGAAGGAGGATGACCCTGCACAGCTGACGGTCAGTCATGCAGGACAGAACAACACAATAACACTCTTGTTAACCAGGACATGGCATACCTCCCACCTGTTACCCCCTGAACCACACACAGACAGACACATGCTTGCACATGAACATGAATACTTTCAAAAACACTTGCTCATACCCTTTTTTTGTACAAACACCTTGGGAAAGTGTTTCAAACCCCATATTAGGTGCTTCCTCGCGATGGCTCATTTGTGGCCTCCTTCCTTCATTTAGCAGTGCATCCATTTATCTCTGGTGCTGTCAGGGAGGTTCTCATCACTTAGGCCACTTCCTGTCTGTCTGTCTGCCCAAACACTGTAAACGGGCTTCTCCAATGAAAATGTTTAGTCTGGACCTGCTCTAGCTGCAGACGAGGGGATAGTGCACACAGAAACACACACACACACACACACACACACACACACACACACACACACACACACACACACACAGCAGACACATCGCTGCTCTGTTAGAATAGTATTAGACACTTGTTGAAACTAATGATAATATTCATCATGAATTTAACTTTTGATTATTCTCTCATGAATTATTTAGTCGATAAAATTAGAGAAAATATGCTATGTATTTATCCAGTAATTCGATCCTTCACTTCAAAGTTGGCACACTTACTTGAAAAATGACAAAAACAATTAATCAATCAGCAAAATAGTTGTTCAATATTTTTTTTATGACCGATTGTTAAGTCATTTCATTCTGTTAAACACACGCACTAATATACACGCTATTTTGTAAACACGTCAGTCGCAGATATCCAAGTAATGTAATGTTTGGCTTAAGCTGAACTAAGTGCAGACAACAACACACGTTACCATCTGAGTTCTCTCACGCTATAACTCAGCAACTTTTAAAAAACAAAAATAAGCTCACTCTATCATAAGAGGGCGAATACTAACACTTGCTTGTAATGTAATCGTATCCCATTAATCATTCTTCAATGTTATTATATTTACATGGTCCTTGTAACAGTATATTCAGGTCTTTTCTTTGTTTAGACAGCTCAGCCTTGGGAAACACTGTATAGACTAAATCTATACAAAATGGAGACTGGACTCCTTACAAGTGAATGAGGAGTGAATGAGTGAGACTGTAGTAATCACCAACAGAGACGAGGAGGACAAGAAAAGACAAAAAAGGAAAACATAAGATGAGTAAAGATGTCAGTTACAAAAGGTGACAGAATCTATTTGAGTAGAAAAACTTATGTGGATGAACATGGAAGTAACACTGGATTTTCTTTGTACAAACTGAAGAACTTCAATATTAATATACTGAATGATGTCAAGATATTCAAGGTTGTAGTGTGATTATAGAGTTAGATATTCACAATTTTTTATATTTAATTTCTGTGGTGACTTCCAAATGAAGAATTTTCTACATTTAATGTTTCCTAAGTGATTTATTACCATTCATTTTAATATTATAGTCTGGATTTTGCCTTTTTTTCCCAGTAAAGCAACAAGTATTTTCCCATATTCAATTTACTGATCACAGAACTTTTCATAATAACTCAGCGTATATTTAAAGATTATTATATCAAAACAGAGAAAAGTGAAGAACAAGTGACTTTTTCAGGAAAATATATCATTAACTGAATGCCAAAACAGGCGCCTGTTAAACTATATGTGTTTTATTGGTGGTATTTCTATGTTTACTACAGAGCGTCTGAGCGTCCAAATGGGTCATACTGGATGGTGTTCAAAACCTGAAAAAAAAAAAAAAAGTCTTTTACCTGAATTATTTATATATAATCAACGGGTATTAGCGGTTCAAACATTTTGAAACATTTTAAATCAGTAGATGCTTTAGGTTGCTGTTATACTTTTTACATTGGGAACAGTATTCTCACACGAACAAGTACTCTGTAGCCAGTTTTAAAAGGTTTTTAGAATTCACCCCAAAATACCACCTCATATTTGTTATATTTAGCTCTTTTTCATATCGTTTACCAGGCGAACGTATTTGTATCAATGAATATCCTTACATTGAAAAGTGGAGTGTGTAAATGAGTAAAAACTAGACAACACAGGGGAGGGGGGACTGTTTGTGTGTGGCGGACCAGGGCAAAGGAGCGCGAAACGGGGAGCAAGCGAAAAACAAATTCACAATACCAGCTCAACGTCCAAAAGTGTGAAAATCTCTATAAACCCATCAGCTCCAATAACAGGCAAGACTGAATAGATGAGAAACAGAGGAGGCGGAGACAGAGGCAGAGCAGAGCCACAGAATGAACTGGCCTCCCCCATTCACTTTTAAATTTCCTACTCCACAGTCCCCTGCACACTGTTAATTACTGGCCAGGCATTCCCCTGCCACCTTTTCACACATAACAAGCGCCCCATCCAGACCCACCGCTGGAATATGCCTGAAGCCTAAGGATCAAGACCAATTATGGCCCTAAGCTGGACCTATTTCTGTTTAGCCCAAGGGGGGCACATGGGGTGTTAAACAGCATGAGGAGGGGAGCAGAGGTGCTGGAAGTGTTATTTTTCCCACAACATAAATGTTTCTGTTTATTTCTGTGTTGCTTGCTGAGTTTACAACTTACTATAAAGTAACAAAGCATTAAAAATCCTCACATTCCAGGAAATATAAAGAAACTGGCCACATTATTTGCACATAATAGCAATAAATCAAGATGTTAAAGCAAATTAATGCACATTTTTCTTTAAGTACAGTCAAAAGGACATGCATACACAAAGAAGGTGGTGCTTAGCATTAAGCTAAAGGCCGCTCTAAAAATGATACCGTGTAAATAAACTATCCAGCATCTCTTTTAGTGGTACTATAGTGATGATGGATAATCAATGAGCAATGGAGGTATGATAAATAGAGGCATAGAGAAAGACTGAAACAAAGTGCAGAGAATAAAAGGGGGGCAGTAGAGGCATAAACTAAAAAGGGAAGGAGAATGTTATATTGGAAAAAACACATGCCTTCATGAAAATGTTGATTTTCTTTCTCAATTCTCTCTCAAGATAGAGGACAGCGTACACACACACACACACACACACAGAGAGAGAGAGAGAAATTCATGGGTGAAAATATCACCATAAAATATATGGATGAATGCACACGTGCACATAAAAGCATGTGCACACACACTTTCGAATTACAGCTCGGAGAAGCCATTAGTTTCCTATATAAGCAGACCTGCTGATGAAAGCTCATAAAGGTGGCTATGTAAATAAAACAAATGAAAAGCCAGTGCTCAGAGGTGAGGGGGAGAAGGGAAAGAAAGGGACCCTCAGGGATTTATTGTTTGTGAAAGGCTGCTCCATTTACTCTCGCCACTGGAGAAGTGAGTGGTGCCATCACAGAGGCATTACCTAGCATCTTCTAACGCCTGAAAAACACCACACCCAGCACCACTCTCACAGCTCACTGAATCGGAAAAGGTAAGGGAGAGAAGTAGTAGGTGGGTACCACACTCACATTGAAGCTGCGACCCTTGCACATGCTGAGCACAAAGTGGACATAAAAGACACACAGATACCCATTATATGTCTTATTAAGGAGCAGGAATTATGCAGGTTTAGTTATTAGAGAAAATGATGACCTCCCCAGTGCTATTAAGTTAAATCTACACTATATGGACAAATGTATGGGTGTATTTTGAGTGTGTCCCAATGCAACTCCAAAGTAACAAGTCCAAAAATGATGACAAACAACTGTCATAATAAGATTTTATATTGCAATAAATATTAACTAATAACCACTAATTATTTAATTTTATTTAATTAGGGCTAATTTTACTCACTCATGTAAAATGCTTACAAAATGCTTCTCAGTTTATTTTTACTTTAATTAGTGTTCAATTTTTTATACCATTATAAATTACTTGAATGTTCTACTTCTAGATTTATGAAACATTTGTCATGTTCAAACCATAAGTAACCTCTTTAAACCCCAAGTCACCATCGGACTTCTTCAGCTCTAACTAAGGAAGGCAAATCAGCATCTGTGATAATTATTGACAATAGGTGACATAAACATTTTTACATTTTTAAGTCAACCAACAGGAATCCTGTTCTGGGTCCCAGTGTTTACCTGAATGTAATGTAGATCTGGTATTTACTTCACTGATGTTTATTATTTTATATTATTAAATGTACTTTGCTGATGCTCTATATTTTACATTATTAAAAGTAATGTTGTGTAACCCTTCTGCTCTGAGTCCTGGTGAACTATAAACTGAAAGTAATGTTTAACATAGACACTGCAAACTATACCAATCTTTTGGCATTCTAGTCATTTGCTTAGTATTTCTCCCATGTTATTGCCTCAGTCTAAAAATGTTAGAAAAACTGGCTGTTTGCCATTTTTTCCCATGTTGTGTTGAAGGACATTCACCTCTGAGAGTCAGTGGATATTTGAAAAAAAATTACCACACAAAAGCTCCGTCAGAGTGACACACTGATCAGTGTCCTTTATGTCATTTCTCAGTCTGGCTTGAACTATCATTAAACCACACAGCAATCATGGGTCAGATTCCTACCAACAACCAATACACCACCAAAGCATAGAGGACAATAAAAAAAAGTCATCTGATTGGCTAGTATTATGTCTAATTCAAGAGAATATCATTTATTCCTATTAGATCTGCAGATCTATATTTAAAAATCAAATTATTGTTATTATAAAAGTACATGAAGCTTTTGACTTTATTTCTTGTCACCTGATGAATAGTAAAAAAAAATTTGTGCTAACCCGTGCAACTTGAAAAGAATTTCGGAAACAATATCAGCCTCTAATAAAGTTAGATCATTCTAAGATGACCTAGATCCCAACATGCATCATTATACTGGAAGTTGTGTATGATTTTCATCACCAATATTTCAGCAAATCTGTAAAACCTGAGTGCTAGCTTAAGTATCACAAATCAGTCTTTCTGTGATGACGCACCTGAATCTCTTTCCTTATGGTGAACAATTTTGAAGTGTACTCCACCATACACAATCCATTTGTTTACAAACAGAGTCGGTAGGTCACTCGGGCATTTTTGCGAAATTTGTCCCGACATGCATTGCGGGAATTGGAGCTCTACAGAGCCGCATTGGTAACAAACACAGAAATAACTTCAATGCCTTTTGCTACTGCAGCTGCATGGAGCTCCCCTTCCCACAATGCACATTGCGACAAATTTCCAAAAACGCCCCAATGACCTAACAGCTCTGTTTGTAAACAAATGGATTGTTTATGGTGGAATACTCTTCAAAATTGTTTACTGTGAAAGAAGTGATTCAGGTGTGTAATCATGGAAACACTTACAGATTCGTGATACTTAGATTTGGTGAAAAATCGGTGACGAAAGTCATACGCAGCTTTAAGTAAACTGCTGTTTTCTCGTAGTAGGGTGTATGTGTACCATCTAGCACACACATACAGAGGATAGTATATCCCTACGCTAGGACTGTCAACGCATACATGAACATATACATAACATAAAATCAGGAAATGGGCCAATATTTTTCTGTTGCTACAATATTTTAAGCATCTAGTGTTACCATGTTTTAAAGTCCATCAGTCACATGTAAGTGGGTGCTGAGAGACCCAAGACCCAGGCCTTCATGACTTCATGTTAGTATAGGGGCCAAAACAGGACTTAACATGCTTTCATCTTTGACTTAACTCATTTGAGTATACAGGGGCCCAGGGGTTGAGAGTGACTAAAACAAATCAGTGCTGCAGCCAAAAGAAAAAAAAAAAAAAAGAAGTGAGAAATAAATGGGTTGTTCAACAATAAGTCAGTCACCTACAACAGTAAATTAAAGCTCGGCAAATAATTGGCTGATTGTATTAGTCATGTGTGAATCACGGTAAAGGTCTAACAGGTGTATAAAGTGATCCCTCCATCGCTTCAAGCATCAGGCAGTGAGAAAAATGGGCTTCTGTACTTCCTCTGACACGACTTCGCTTCCCATGGTGTGACATTTAGCATAAACAGATGAGCTAATCTGAACTGTGGATAACACACCTGCCTCATTCCACTAAATAAATAAGCCCTGTACCCCAATCCTCCTCCGTCTGTGCCTCTTCTTCAACACCCCCATCCCTCCATCCCCTGCTGTGCCACAGCTCTCCATTTATTCCTCCTCCTCTCCATCAGTCGGGTAGATGGAAAGAGGGAACGAGGGAGAGTAAAAGTGGAAAAAATAGAAAAGGGCTCATATCATTGGTGGGCCAAAGGTGAGTCGCCTGGGGAGGCAGCGGGAATGAAATTCTCCCAGTCCCATTTTACCAGCCATTCAAAGCACATTACTCTGGAGAAGGGGAAACTTATAAAGCCCCTTCACTTGAACACATTTCTGTGTGTTTACGGGAGACAGAGAAGGGCTGCTGTACCCATGCCTCAGTAATAGATTCCCAATTTAGGCTTACTTCTGCTCTCTCTTCCCCCTTGTTTCTGTGGCTCTCTGTTTTTACCTCTCCTCCTTCCCTTTATTTCTATTCTCTCTCTCTAACCATTTCTCTGCAGGCCTGCTGTCCTCCCCTCTAGCTGGGAGAGACCCAAGTACTCTGACTGCTTGGGAAAGGAATATCAGGAAAACGGTTTGTTTGTGTCTGCCCCTGTAGACACTGCAAATTGTTTCACTGAGGAGGGCTGATGGAGTTGATGATATAACTGTCATCTCCATAACTTGATGGCAGTCTATGATATCTGCACTGTAACTGTAGCCAGCTGCTGGTACAATTTCTGCTGGAGCACATATTTTTCTGAAAATGATGCAATAGTGTGCTGCAAAATGGGGCAGTTCATTAGAGGGGTTGAAAATAAGAAATTGGGATCAACTTCTCTACAGCGCCAGCCTAAAAAAGAGAGTATGAAAAAGGTTATTTGTGGAATGATATATTTTAGTAATTTCAGAATAATAATAAGTCCTATTCTTTTCAGTCAGATCATTAGTTTAAGTGGGAAGGAATAAAGACGTTTTATATGTTCCTGAATTTGCTTATGACAAAAGGCATGCTAATAGCTGCATCACTCTTTAAACACAACCTCTTGGGCTATTATGGCATAACTACATGAGGCAATGCTGTCACTACAGTAATTACGGAAATACTACCAAGGTGGAAGGGCAACCTGCTTATAATGGTTTCTAAATTAGCTTATCTGTAAAGCATTTTAGTGATCAAACAGCTTGTAGCATTAGACACTCATTATTCCAATGTCTTTACATGTTCCTAACCAGGGCAGCCTGGAACGCGAATAGAGAATGTTTTGTCTAATGTGATATATTGGATCATGCCAAGGAATGCTGTGTGTGTGTGTATGGTCGCCTATATTTTTATTGACACAGATAAGTTTGAGTAAAGTGAACTAATTATCATATTATGGTTCTATTACATGAAGCTGCTCACAGGCTATGATTAACCTATGCACCTCTCCTAGTTTAACAACTAAACGGTCATTGGGTATTATTTCAAATGCATTTAATTAGGTTACTATGTTACGTTTTCTGGATTCCTATTGGGTGCCTGGGGATAAAGGTATACCATAAATGTCGATTTTATGGCTATACATTTCACTTGGAGCTAATTTCATATAATGGAGTTACAGATGTCACAATGCTTTAACCCAGGTCAGCACAGCTTAACTCAGCTGCAGAGAATGTGGTTATATTTTTGCTTTTACTAACTCTTCCCATTACACTTATTCTCTTGACATATTTCCATTTGCACTTGAAATTCCAATTTATGAAATAAATTATTAATATTTGCCTCAATGCCAAGCTGTATGACAAAGAAGAGACATGAACCGAGTAGGAAAATAAACATCTCAACGTCTTGTCAGAAGCAGTTTCAGGCAGAGGGAAACCGACATAAGCGAATGTCTTTGGAAGCTGGCCGTTTAGACTGGACGGCAGGCTGCCCATCAGTGACAGGCCCTGGGCCAGTGTACAAATGGAGGACCCGATAGGAGCTGGCAGGTGAGACCTGGCCTGGGGTCAGATCATACAAGCCCAGCTGAGGCTAACACACCAGTAGACAGCAGCACCGTGCAGGTGGCCTGACACAGATGTAAATGTAACCTGCCACTGATGGACTATAGCTGAATTTGGCTTGATTTAAATCAGGTTTTATTTACATTACAAAGTTGTCAAAAGCTCATGAGCAGATAAAGAAACTGCTGAAATCAGTGTATCAGTGAAATAAAAACCTGCTGGATTTAAATTGATCATCTATTAAAAAACTAGCCATATGCAATTTTTTTCACTTTAATCTTCATTTCTTTATAAGAAAACAAGCAAAGGGCTGCCTTTTAATAATACTCTTCATCTACTAATCTTATATTTATTCCCTCATCCCTTTTCCTATAGTAGAGAGTACAAAAATGGCCTGTACCCCCTTTTTTCTTCAGACCATAAGGGTATATTTTAATCAACATCATGTGCAAATGAAATGTCACGCCCTTTAATGTGAGAGCACTGTGGGAAATGTCGATAGAAATGTCAAGTGGTTGCAGGGATGTGGGACCAGAGGGGTTGATGTCATCCATGGTGCAGTAGACTAAGGGGCCACTGGGCATTCCCAACCTTAACACTAAGGACAGCTGAATGAAGCCACACGGGCTCAAGACTGATCCTTAACTACTATGCATATTTTAAAAAATTGTCAAAATTTGCGAGTTATTTAATTTTATTGGCATCATGGCAATGATTTTGATGTCCTCGTATCTTACAATGTTTCATAAATAAAAGCAAAGGCATTCCGCAATATTATGATCATTTTAATAAAGTACTAAAGCCCTAGACATGATTCATTTATTTGATATTCACACAAAAAGACTACATACCATGTCAAATATCACTTTCAACCTCATCAAGATTAATCAGCATCTCTATATAATGAAAAAAAAATCAGTTAAATAAATCAGTTTTACGTGTGTGCATATATTGCCAAGTATTGTACACCCACAGTCTGGCTCACCAAATTCTCAAAATAACTCAAGGTAAATGCCAATATATTTGCTTTGAAAAAGCAATCAGCTTTCCAAATAATGTCTTTCATTAACCGATCAGAGCAGATTTAGGTAAGAGGCCTTTCTCTTCTGCTCTTCTGCAATCACCAACCAGAGGGTTGAAATTTTCTGGTCTTAAAGTAGAGAGGGATTATTTTTCCTTGCAGATATAATGGTCCACCTGTCAGAGGGAGTTAGAGATGACGCCCTATCACTGACAGGTACACTATCACCCTGCCCGAAATTCAATATTTCTCAGTGGAAAATTAAACTATAGGGAAAATAAGGACATGGAGTGTGCACCTACAGGAAAGACATAGTAGCTCATATCTTGCTGACGACATAATTCTACTGCCACAGAGAGAGCGAGCGAGAGAGTCTGGGCATGTACCTATGTAGACAGATTGTGCTGTGTATAAGTATGGTGCACTATAGTGGAAGGGACCTGGGCTCAGGCTCAAATTAACTGTGTGGCAGACTGGACTGTCAACTGCAATTACCTGCCTCGCACTTCCTGGACCATCCTGGTAATTTATTTCCTCTCCCCATTCTCTCTACAGTCCCTCATTCCAAATATCACCGGCAAATGTAAACAGGCCTTGGCCACCTCCCTGTCAACTTGGAAGGCCTAATAATGGGAGCCTTGCCTTGCACATTTAGAGGCTATTTTCAGTGAAGAAATGGGCCCTGACCCTCTGCTCTCCACTCCCCCTTGCCCTCTCGACCACATTACAGGACAATTATCTTAGTCTAGTCAGACAGAGCAAGGGGGTTAAGTTAAATAGCCATTGGCCGTCACTGATTGCTTTTTTAGATTTATTAGATTACAAATTAAACTGGTGCTTGAAGTGGTGCTTGAAGTCAGGAGACATTCTATGTATCAGAATGTCTTGTGTGTCTGTCGACTTCCCATTAATTACTGAAGTCTGCCACAGTCTAATTTGTCCTGCTACAGTTTCATAATCAAAAATAGATTTTTTTCACATTTCATAATAACATGAAAGATGTTTAGTGTTGTGCTCTGCAGAATTGCTTTTGTAAAGTATCTGTGTAAAACCAGGATTAGGGCATGGCCGCATCTGCCAACAGCTATTTGAGTCGTTTTCTTTCGTTCTTAATCCTCTCGGAATCATTTCTATGTTCATCATCTGTGACAACTGCTTTTTTTTGATGGTCTAAAAGATTTGCTCTTTGTTCATTTCTTCAGTATAGATGTCAGGAGATCTGATCATTTTCAGCTATTGTGACTTTACCTCCTTATGGCTCCCACACACTGTGTGATTTTCGGCTGTTTCAGATGAAAGAGCAATTGTGAGAATCGTGGTGATACCGTTGGTCTTGGCCCTAAATCAGTGGTCCTACGTCACACTGTGAGGCAGGGTCAAGGATGGCCGGTGTCACGGTTTTGCAACCAAAGACAGCCTGTGATAAAATTCTGATTGTCAGAAATTTTGGGTGATCATCTCAGTGTGACTGCTGCAGTGACCTACGTTCACTAACACAAGAGAAATGCAGTATGAAATGATGTACTGATCAGCATGACACTGAAAATGACAGACCATAACAGTAAATGCTAATGTTAAATGCTAGCAGATGCAAACAGGAACTTACTTCAAGCTGTCTTTCCAAAATTGGCATCCCATGTTGGCCTCTCTCTCTGAGCCATGACTGCATCTATATTCTCCTCATTTTTTTTGTTTTACTTCTTGTCCACACATGTAAGTACCACAAGGGTGGGTGTTCCATTAGTTCTTTGCATTTTTATTTCTAATGGATGGATTGCTCACACTGATGACATTTAATTCTTGCATATTCACGTCGACTCACAAACGTTGTAGGCTGTGATTCAGCTTGTATTTTCTTCATGCAATCTACACACATCATTGTGCAATGTGCACACAGCAACCTTCACGTCATACCCAAATTCATGTCCTACAGTGTGGCTTGCTATGAACTTATAAGATTTTAAAAATTGCAGTGTGTTGGAGCCTTTAGTAGCAGCAACAGACACTACATAAACATCAGCAGGTCAAAGACGACTAACCAAACAGTGCTGAGAAACACAAAAAATTACCCTCAACTTCACCTAAACACACCACTAGTAGAGTACAAAAGTTTATACAGTTGCTTTGAAAACTTGATCACAAGCTAAATTGAGATAGTGATATGAGATTTTTAACTCTGCTATTAACATGTTAACATTAATATTCCAAAACATTAGCATAGTTGATGTATGGAGCTTTGGGACTGAATAAACAATTCAGTTATGGATGTTTACAAAGTATTTGTCAGTTAAATAGTGGTGGTACACCTCATACAGGCTTAAGTATTATTTACCAATTTATTTAAAAATAAGCCCCTTTCTGTCTGTATATCTGGAAAGAAAGAGTGTGTGTTTATTTTCTTGCTTTTTCGTGCACAAGAAGTTTGGGCAAAAGTATTTCATTGTATTATGGATGAATTGCCCTGATTTAGCTACACTATGGGAAACAGAGTTTCTCAGTGGACCTTAACAGTGTGTATTTGTCTCTGGAGTCTTAATGGCAGTTGCTATAACCCACATAGTCTAATGGGCAATGCAGGGAATGACAAATACAAATCTTGCTTTTGCACATTATTACTGACAGAGAAAATAACCCGAACATATGTATACAAGCAAAAACTGAAATAAATACTTGAAAAAATACAACCACAAACAAATACATGCCTGTGTGCCTTTAGCCTACATAACCCTATCACATGGATGCATGCATACTCATGAACACATAACTGAACAAGAATTTCAATTTTCAGTTGTGTGTTTTTGTAAACTAATACTTACATATATGAAGTAATGAAATAGGTTTATGCAGGATCAAAGCTATATGTGTGTCCTTTCTCTAGTCATGCAATTGTGTGAGCTTGCATCACTATTTGTCATTGCATGTATGGTACACGATGCATGCCAGCATATGTACTTGCCTTCACTATATACTGTATCTATTGGAGTGCATAAGGAGGTGATTTTAAGGTTAAGGCACCCCTAAAGGCTGAAATTCACCTCGATAACACAGCTATAGTCATGATCCCATAACACTAATGTCCCTGAGGGGAAAACAAACATTTAGCCATGATGAAAAATCATGTAAGAGAAGCCACTACTTGGCTAAAGTGCATTTATGCGTATTCACACAGCCTTGCTCTGCTCTTTATCCAGTTGCATCATATCATCTCAGGAACAGTGTGGCAGTCCAGGCAATGCAGCCATGCGGTCACACATTTATTCAACTATATGAATTATCTCTGGGCAAGTGGCCAGATGTAACAGTCATTCTAATCATCTTTATGTCTTTGCTACCCTTGTTATAATTTAAGCTCTGTATTTGAGGACACTTCATAGCTCATGTGGTTGTTCATACAAACATTTTCTTTTAAAATATCAACTATAACATGGGATATTTTCCTATTTTAAGAATAAATATATTCATTATTAGCACATTCACATCACATATAACTTGACATTGCTACTACCTTATATACTGTGAAACTGCTTTTACTGTAAGCTTTTTTTCCTTTTTGGAAAACATCTTTTCTCAGTCTGTCCTTCCCTCCCATTGCGCCACTTATTTTCTTTCTCTTGGATCAAAATCCTGAAAAAGAGGTGCAAAGGATTTACTTTCTTCCGTCTGTGCTGTCTTTATGAAAATATAATTTGGGGGAATGCAGACCCTTACCTCATGGGATAGTCTCCAGGTGATTTTAAAAAGTGAGGTGGGAAAGTGGATCCATGG
>JAPSES010000219.1:15743241-15774074 GCA_029822895.1 Maxillicosta whitleyi
AGAGAGAAGGAGGGAGGGAGGAACAGATAGGGGCATATTGCCGGTTCCACTCTATTTCCAGCCCAGTGTCAAAATGAATTTCACATCTTAATATGGAGAAAGTGCTTACTCTCTGAAATACCAAAAAAGTGTTGGTGGTAGCAGCAGTAAAGAAAAGGGAGGCGATGGGCTCAAGAAAGGGGATGGAGAGGGGGATAACAATGAGAGGGGTATAATGCTGACAGTAAAATAAAGAGAAGTGAGAACTCAATTAAAGGCACAGAGTTGACAGGGAGGGGGTTGGCCCTTAGGTGCATAGCGGGAGGGATGGATAGTAGGGGACTCTCCTGCCTTAATGAGCTTAGCCCCAGGGCCTGACTCACTGGTTGACTGGCTAAAACTGAATGACCAATTGGCTGCTCGGATGACTGTAACTCCACTGCTGATGTAAAGAACTCCATGAGCTTATAAGTGGAGATTAATTAAGGATGATTCTAACATTGTCATTTGTAAATGTATGTCTTGCCTGCTTGTGTTTTAATGTCTTGTGTGTGTGTGTGTGTGTGTGTACATTCCTCTATGTCTCTCAGGGATACAAAGACTATTCATAGACTGTGTTTCCAGCAACATTAATGATTGTGCGGCTGCCTGAACTAACCATGACATCAGCAGCAAATTACAGTGAACATGGAAAAAGTGTCTTAGAATAGCCAGGTTACAGGGAGATAGTAACACTATTTGCAAAGTACTCTCAGCCCAGTTTTATCTCTTTTTTACTGACAACAAATACCAAATGATTTCATAAACCTTTTTTTTGTATTTGGATTATTATTAACCCCCCTCAGCCAGAAAAACTCCAATTATTTCCTCCTATTATTTCCATGCCTGAACGGGAACCACATTTATTAATTTTTTCCCCCCACAATTTGTCCTCACCGACTGTGACTGGCTCTTACCCTTTTCCACTGACGTTGCTCAATTGGAACACGAAGCACTTCATTTTACAAGCAGAAAAGTCTCTCCGCATGATCCTGTATGTATTTTCTGTTCTCTTTATCACCACTTTAACAGCAGGAGTAAAACGAGAGACAAGCAGAAAAAATCTTCCAAGACTGCCAAGTGGCAAAGTTGAGCTAAAGCTGGAGCGTGGAATCACATGAACTAAAGCCCCTCAAGGGAGAGAGTGAGAGTGAAAGAGAAAGAGAAAGGAGAGAAAAGGAGATAGAGGCAGTGTGATGGGCTGCTGCTGTTCAGTGTTGGGGATGATAAAACAGTGGGGGTGAAAAAGGGCCTTGAGCTATGATAAACACATGCACACACAAACACACACACAGATGTCCCCCCACACTCACATACAGACACACACCATGGGTTTCACCACTAAAGCACCTGCCTCTCCATGGATGGGCTTGATTGCACAGCCCTGACTCATCCTTGGCTACATGTCGAACCCCGGGGAGTCTCCGATTGGCATGGAGATACTAATGGAGTGGAGCAGGAGAGCTGCTGGGAATGGCAAATCTCCGGCTGTGGGGATGCAGCGGAAGTCTATGTGGGATCAGGCTCTCGCCCGTCAGCCCTGAGTTTTGATCTACAGTGAGGCACAGCTTTTGATGTCTTAATCATCTCCCTCAATCGAGCTAAGGGATGTTGGGGAATGGAGAGCACATGAGAGGGGAGGGGAGAGGAGAGCATCAGGGCAAGCCCAAGGATGCGAGTCCTGTGTGGGTCGAAGATCCAAAAGAAGCCTGTCTCTGGATGAGTAGGTCTCAGCTGGTTCTGGAGTCTGAAAGTGAGGTAAAGTCTGGTCATGTTGCAAAAAACATTTACTACATGCCAGCTTCTCTGATTTTCTTTAACCCAGCACCTACTACATGCTACAAAATTCTGATGTTTAACTGTAAAGTTTAAAGATATTTGATAATGCGATCTACAGCGTATACCTGAGAAAACCTGGAATGGAGATACTGCTCTGACAGATAGAAAGTTCACACAATGATACAAAGTCAAACTTCACAGGAAGTCTGAGTCAAAGAGTCTCTGACATGATCATAAGAGATGCAACTGAGAGCCAGAGTTCACCACAATCCAATTAAATCAGCAACTGCTGTCTTGAGCGAAGAGCAGAGGCCAGAAAGGGAGAGAGGAAGGTTCAGAGAAGGAGCAAACGAGAGAAGGAGAGGGAAACAGAAAGAGAGAGTCGAGATTAAACAGGCAGATAAAAGAGGAGTGAGTCAGAGATGTATTCATTCATCAAAAGTTACAGACCCCCACCCACAGCTTCTCCTCAGGGCTAAGTGTTCCACGGAGAAGTCTGATGAACTGATGAGTTGAGGGAGGAGTATGAAGAGAGGGAGAGAGAGAGAGAGAGAGATGGTGAGAACCGATCCTCTATCTCCTACTGCAACCACAATCACCACCTAAAGAGAATATCCCAGCATGCCATGTCATCTCTACACTACTCAGTTAGAAAGATACAAGTAATTAATAAGTCAACAAAACCAGGCCATTTCAAATATCACAATAAGAGAGCAAAAACTCTCATCTGCCGTCAGAGGAAAAAGGAGCATAGGCTTCACCGGTCATGGATGGATGCTCTAATAAGATGTGAAGTTTAAACAGAAATTCCTAATACAGCAAAAGTATGCTTAATTAAAATTTTATTTCTGGGGCAGATATGACACACAGCAGAAGGTGTTGTTAAATGCAATAAGTGTAGAGTTATACAACAAACTGGAAAGGTATGACCTCTGCTATGAAAGTAAAAGGTTATCAATAAAGAGCTTCGGTCACTAAATTGGTATTATTGTTTCTCTCTTTCAAAGTTATAGTGTGGTTTCAAAGTATTCTAAAGTCTCCTTGATTTAATTTATTAAGCCTCACAGTGAGTACATAGCTTACGATGCTATAAAAAAACAACCAAAAACCGCAAAACATTTCAGACAGATGGAGGATTTAGATGGAGGAGGGATGCAAAAACGTAATTATAAGTGTCTGACTCATTTAATTTCTTGCTGTGAAACTTGAAGAGTCATTGTGACACATAAGGGATATCTGTAATCAGAGATCATTTTCACCTTTTATCTGTTTTATTAGCTACTGAAAATAACTTGAAATAATTCAGTCAAAATTCTACTACATTTCTTTGTAATGCAGCTGATGTTGTGACTAGAAGTTATGACTAAAAATGCAACGTGATGATAAGGACTACCTGCTTCTTCTTGCCAATTCACTCATTGCTAGAATGCAGTGAGTGAATTGGAGTAACAACTTTTCAGCTTAGGACCTATTAGAGCTCAATGAAACAGGCATAAATAATGTATCTGGCTGGGGCTCAGTAAAATAATATTACACTTATACCTGTGACTTTAAATGGGCCATATGCACAAAAAAATCTTATCCAGCACACCACAGCTCTATCCTGCCTAGCTTACTCCCCCCCTCCTCATTTAGACCTCAAGTAATTCTGCAGTCAATAAACAGATAGATAAACACCAGTGACACAGACCTCAACTGCCACCCTCGAGACACCCAATACAGACCCTGAAATGAGGTGTTCAAACATGACAGGGAAACACATTTCTTTAAATATAGACCAAAACATTTTATTGAGCTTTCTTTTTTCCTAAATGATGGCACACATTAACTCCAACCCCTTAGCCACTGAATTTAATCCATCAATTACCCAGAGAGCTGTTGCGAATTCTTCTCATCGCCTGCAAATTGTGGCTTCTCTCTCATACATACACACACACAGTCTCACGGCAGATTTGCCGCTTGCTATATTTATCTGGTACCGATGCATATTTATTTCTAATTCTTACATGGCTGCAGGCAGTGCCGTGATTCGCCATCCTCAACCGGCATTAGTGGCCCTATAATAGGGCTTAGAATTACATGTGGAACCCTGTTGGAGTCTCATGGCTGGATTTAAGGTAGGATTTATCATGTTCAGAATTATTCACTGCTCAAGCGCCTTTCCTGCCTCTATGAAGAAAAGCGACTGGGCTATGAGACCCAAAAAGGCCAATATGGAAAATGGGGAGGATAGGAAGATGATAATAGAATGGGCTGGAAAGTGGGGAGGAGTGAAGGAATGGGAAAATATAGCAGTATTGAGGAATGGCAGAAGAGAAGGAAATGGGGATTTTAGGAAAACTTAATTTCAGCTGAGCAGACAAAATATCACACTGATGAAGATGAGAGAAAGAGCTCTGAAGTTCCCTACATGAAATCTGGTTCAGGAACAGCCTTAATACCACCCTTTGATGCCATGGTGAAATTATATTTCATGCACATTTGAATGGTAAGTCTTATACCTGAATTTAAATTGGTCTAATGATCTGCTTTTCTAAAGCAACTAGTATAACTCTTACATTAGTGAGAAATTGTTGTCATGGTTATTTTCAGAACCCCATGATCTCTAATTTTAACCACTATCTTATGGTCACACACACACACACACACACACACACACACACACACACACACACACACACACGAAGAGAAGATATGGTGGAAAATGAGAAGTCCTGCAGGCTACAGCTTCTCTGTCTATACTGTTGACACACATCAGTCTTATGAATGCACAGTTCACCTCTCAGGAGTATGAGGGCAGCTGATGAAACGCAGACACCTCAGGGGTTAAAATAACATGCCTGAGGACATGCTCACTGCAGACTGCAAAGCTGTTGCACAAATAGTGACAGAAACTATAAACTTGGACAAAGTTAGAGTGAGAAAACCAGCTACACACAGGCAAACTACCATGCCATACGGTCTACAACAGCGTAAAGCTCTTGAATTTGTGTACGATGTAGGAAATGCAGTGAAAGTTACAGAAAAATCTTTCAGACAAGAAGCAAAGGAATCTGTATAATTTCTACTCTTAGATATTATTAAGAAATGGACAAAGCTACTATTTCATTACTTGATGTTCTGAAAGCCAGGAAGGTGTGCTTTGCCATGTTGGTGCTTTGGGACCAAAAGTGACCATATTTGGATAAAAGGGTGGAGCTGCAGTAATGCAAGAAGTAATGGAGGAACTAACACACTACTAATAATACACTAAGTGTCCAAACCTACTGTATATTATTAACATTATTACAAAAATATATTTTTTAAAAATTCCCCATCATTTGACAGCCTTGACAGTATAACTTAACAACTACAGTTGAGCTGTCTATCAAAAAAACAAAACAAAACAAAAAACAATACTTATACCATAAAGAGAAGCTCTTAAAACCCAGTTCAGCCAGTTTAGTGTGCATTCACACACAACAAAGACATAATTTAAGGATGGATCATGGTGGACACTTATTACAGGGTCCAAATAAACCAAGTGAGACCAGAATGACTTATGGAAAAAAAAAAAACATATTGATTTGGTAAATTTTTAGAGAGAAATGTAAGTCTATGGGAGCCTGGGTATTCTGGAGCCAACATCACTCCTGCAGATACTTCTACATTGGATTTCCTCTGGAGCTCCAGTCCTTGCCTCTTGGTTCTGAACCATGCTGTTTAGATGATACAAGCACAACCTGAATCAATAAGCAAGAGTTCCAGTTACAAGATTAGATGAGGTATTATCATTAAGACAACCTGTTTATAGTAGGGCTGTCAAAATTAACACGTTAATGCAGATTATTCCATCATCAGCATTAATCCAATTAATAATTTTAACAATATCAACACATTTGCAGCACAGAATGACTCTGAACATCTCTGCTAATGCATTTCGGGCACTTTGTCCAAGTAGAGTTACCGTCACACATGCGCAAATGGACAGTTGATCCAGTTTTGACAGGCAGCAGAACCAATTCATAAAGATGGAAGAAATTAAACAGCATGTTGGCCCTCTGGATGGAAATATAAGTACAGAAAAGCCAAAACTTTCAAGTTGTTTTATTTCAAGTTGTTTTGAAACTGATGAAAGTGTTCAATAAACATATATATATATTCTCTTCTTTCTTGAGTCTGTTTGCTCATGCAAAATGGAATGTGATTAATATAGATTAAAATTAATGATATTTAATTGTGATTCATTGAAATGAATCCACAGCGATCCTGTGATCAATCTGATTAAAAATTTTAATCATTTGACAGCCCTAGTTTATATTTAAACACAATCTAACTATATAGACTGTATAGTGTAGTTATATGACATTAATGAGTGAAGTAGGTCAAGCCTCTGCCTATGATCTACTGATATGAACATGGCATCTTTCTGAAGAAAGCAACTTTGGGTAAATCTTTCTTTGTCTTCTTTTTCCATAAAGTTAATAATTGATGACATATGCCTAATAATATCTTTTCAGTGCTCATTGTTTCACTTGGGACTTTTCTTAAGACTAATTAGTTCCCCCAGTTTTTAATCAGCAAAGCCATGTTTTGCTCTTTTTGGCAGCAAACTGATAAAGCTTTTATCTGAACACCTGCTGAAGGCTCTGTATGAAGAAGCTGTTTCTGAATATAGATGTGAAGACAAAATTCAAACAAATCACAATGTGAAAACAGTAATAAATAAATAAATAAAGGGACTGTTATACAAGCTAAACAAACAAACAACACATGGAAATACACAACCGTCTTCCAGATACAACTCACACCACCCTTTCCACCTCCTACTGTAATAATGAAACATGGGATTGCAGTAGAGAACAGAATACAACAGTGACTCTGAGGAAACAACAACAAAGAGCACAGAGCAGCTTGACCTTTGCCACCATTGGCAGCAAACCAATCACTAGCACCCATATCTGAACATGAGCCCCAGGCCAAACTCACTCCTCACACTGAGCAGGAGAGGGGAGAAGGGAAGGGATTTGGTTGAGCCACATGATGGTAGAGAGAATCAGCCTCCTCCCTCCCCACCTCTCACAACTCTCCTACCTCTACCAGCCAGAGGGCTTTTCCAAACACCTCCACACTCATTCTCAGCTATCCTTTCCCCTTTTTCTTCATCGTTTTGGGAAAAAAGAAAAAACATCATTCTTTTGCTCCCCACTGATAGAAGATCTGCAGTCAATCCTGTGCTTGATATTTCAGGTTTTATGTTATTATTGTATATACTTAAGGCAAGCAAGGAACACACAAATGCATTGTGTGTGCCTCTGTGTATGCGTGTTTGTCCTTAGAAAAATCTAAATCAGCTATGGTCCTTGGCCTGGGCTATGACTTGGCTGTGAAGTAGTAAAGGGGTAGGTGGTGGTCTGGATCATGTTACTGGACCAGCTGTCTCTCTGCAGTAGGAAACTCCAATGGACAGATCAGAATAATAAGACCACAGCAAGCGTATTGCAACATGACCCTAATCTCTTCCCTAATAAAATCAAGTCCATCATCAGTGTCTGTTGATTCTTCCAAACAGACATATGTAACACAGTCCAAGACATGTTTTTATTCAGGCTTCGGTTGGTAGAAATATCAATATTGCAAGTGGACATACATGCATCTCCAACTAACACACAATCCAAAATACTTTTGGCTCTTTGCCACAATGTAGTATGTGCATGCCTTCCATATTGGCCAATTACCCTAGTGGAGAAAAGGACAAGGGTCAAAGAAAGGTTACCATGGGGGATGAAGCATCATCAGCTTGCATGGATTCTGCTCAAATAATCCACAACAACATGTTAGGTTTTTCTGTGCGAGTATGTTTTCCTATGGGTCTTTTTGTGTGTGTGCGTGTTTATGTGTGTGTATTTCATTATCAACACCATGGCAACAGATGGTGCAAAAAATGGGATTCTCTCTTGGAGGAACACACTTTTTTTTTTAATGTTATTTTTATGTTGGGTTAGTGTTGAAGAGATTGACAAGTGGCCACAAACTGCATATGAAACAGAGCCTTAGCTTTGACAACATCCAATCTGTGTGGATGTTCAGCTGGTTACAGGATTCAGCCATTGTCTATGGTCTTTAATCATTTATAGTGCATGAGATGGATCATACATCTCTCCCTCTGTCTCTCTGTCTCTCTCTTACCTCTGTCATGGAAGTAATCAGTTTAGCTGTGACATTCTGTTTTTCTGTGGTTTCGCTGGATTCCTTGTCAATATTTAATTAATTTGCTCAACACAGAGGGTAAAGATTAAAAGAAACGTATATTGGATTATCAAAGGCACAGAGGCAGGCAGACAGAGAGGTTGACTCACTGCAAAAATCCAACCAATTATAGTGGATTACTAGACTTGTTTGGCTCGCACTATGATGTTACATCCCATGCTATTATCACATATATTACAGTCTGGTGGCTGTAAAGGCACTCATGAAAAATAACATTATAGAGGCTGGCAATACCATATCTGGAAAATGTTTAATAGTCTATGAATGATGCTAATCCAACAAAATCCAGTAAAACGTGGAGCAAAACAATAAATTCATAAATAAATGATATGGAAAAAGACATCACATGAAAATAAGTAGAAACATGAAACATATGTGGGAATTATAGCCTAAGAGATATATTTTTTTCTTCACAGAACACGCAGTGCATTAGCAAGCCACATAATGCTTCCTATATTTTTACAGAAATATATGTTGCAGTTCAATAACTTTAGTGACTTTTATTGATTCAGTAGACGTTTAGTTACTTCACTCATTTGTGTGGTAGATACACTTATACATACACTCGTGCACACATGCAAAAACCATGGAAAAGTCCTGACCCAGAGAGAATGTCACCGATACCCCAAGGTGAACTGAACAGGATGCTATGGGTAGGAGTGGTGGTGAGAGTGAATTGGGGGGGGGGGTAGACCCAATTAATCGGACACTTTGACTCCACTTCCGTCTCCTCCAATTTACCAAATCCTCCAGACAAACTATTAATGTGCACACTGCCAATGCGAAAACTTCTTTAACCCCCATTAAATTCAACCAAGGTCATAGCAAGTGTATGCTTATGCTGGCGTGGGATCAAACTAGCCCTATTAAATGTGATTTGAGGCAGGAGGGGGGGCTGAGGCGGCAAGAGTGTGGCTGGTATGGCAGGGATCTTGTGTAAACAGCCTGCATAAGGGCATTATTTTCTAAATCCCACTTACAGAGGGCTTAAAGGTAACATTGAACAGCATTAAAGCAAAGCAGCACTGCTGTTTTTATGGGAGGGGTTCAAAAGTTCACATAAAGGTCCCTTTGGTTAAAACCATATTGTACAGTGACAACAGTCAGTAAACACATTGGAGTCAGATCACTTGTAAATCCGATACAAAGGGAGGGAATGAATTTCTGTGCAAACATCAGTGTGTCCATGAGTTTGTTTATGAGGTGCAGGCTGTTGTGTAGATTGCGCATTATTATGTATGTATGTGTAAGTAAGAGTGTGTTGTGAGACGGCAGGATTGCTTTTGCTTTCAGAGCACCTTGGCTCAACAAAAAATACTGCAACTATCAGTGCCCTTCATTTTGAGGTCAGGGTTTGTTCAGAATTTTTGGACAAGGACAAGCACATAAACATACAGTTATCCAGATGTAGACCCAAAAAAGGATAACAAGAACAGAACAGCAAAAAAAGGCTGGATGCGAGTCAAAATGTGAACTCAAGATAGCATTATAATAAAGCTAGATATTGATTATGGTTGACAGAAGTTACTTGTCAGGGAAGTAGCTGTAGCTCCAACATATGTGTAGTGGAAAGGGAGGGGGGAGTACAGATGGATAATGTATTGTCAGGTATAAGCACTTGCCAAAAGCATAGAGGGCCTGCAGTTAAGAACAGTACCTGATGTGTAAACTGTTGACTCACTTTGAGATCTACAAAAGTGTCTGGGGATTATAGAAAGTGTTGTGTTTGGACAGCACCTATGCAAGACCCTTTTCCAAGCTTTCACTGTTCCACAGTTGGCACAGGAGTCACAAACCAAAGAATTCCTCACACTCCTCCCCACCTTCTTTGTTTATTCCAAATGGACTGTGTTATTTGTTCACTATAGCAAGAGTGTCATTGCTCTTAAAAAAATCCTCCTCCTCTGGCTAAGAAATATTAACAGTGATTTTTAATAACCTCGCCATGTGCAAACGGGGAGAGGCAACTTACACCATGCTGCTTTTTAACCTTGACACTTTTTAAAGAGGCATTTACAGAACTAGAAAATCCACTGTGCAGGGCTAAATCATGAAGGGAGTAAATGCAGGGATACAAGACTGAACAGCATAAAATCATGACAAAAGTAAGTCTCTAAAGAAAAATTTAATTGAAAACTTAAGAAAGTAAACTAAAACATGTTCTGTAATTTGTATGGAATCCATGGAGGGCAAGTAATTTTCCTGTTCATAGTTAATTGCCCTGACAGGCTGCCAATATGAGCCAACTGTTAGGATGAAGGGGTCCAGTAACCCAGCACTGCTCACAACAACACTAATGGCTTCCTTGAGAAATCAACAACAGCAGCTTCATCTGTGACTGCAGACAATCCCCTCGGATGAGCGAGTGACAAAAAGAAGTTAGCTGAAGTATACATTGTGAAAGAGAATCATTTTTAGACTGACTTAAAGAGGCTGTGGTAGCACAGATATATTTTATTTTGCCAATTTCTGACACTTATTCATATCAGCGGCTCATTTAAACAAGGCCCTGAAGGATGCAAGGATTCACAAATGCGAATGGCGTTGCAGCGCAAATCAGTCTGACTTGCTGTAACATTTTTTGGTTCGTATCCAAGTGGGATCATAGCTTGTTGACTGTGTGTGGGCTTTTTTCCTGGGCCAGAGTCCATAGCTATGGATGAACAATGTAACTCTGGTCACAAGGCTACCCCTACACACTGCAACCCCACACACAGTTAGATCACCATAACCTAGAAACACAGTGTGAGGGCTAAAAACAGAAAACAAGAACCAAACCATTAAGGGCACTAATGGAATTACAGCTTTTTTTCCCCCTTCTTCTTCTTCTGTAGGCTTGCATTTATAGTTCTCAAAATTAAGATTAAGTCTCGAATGGGAGGATGAAGGTTTTAAATTATGGCTTAACTGGTGCAGATGGCTGTTGAGTTAACAGTACATTTAATGCACTAAAAATAGTGCACTGGTTTTAAGTTTGGTCTGGTTTCTGTGCTTTAGATTTGAGGATTACAGCCATCACACTACACCACATGAAATTGTCACACACACAAACAGGCCAGATGGACACCTGAGGACACACTGATAATCTCTCTCTCCCTCTGTCTGTCTCGTCATCTCATACTTTTATTCACACACACAACCCTCTGCCATTAGTATGGTCAAAATGACATCGGATATATTTCACTTCCCCCAAAATGGGTCAGGGGTTGTTTTAAAAGCTTTAAAATACTAAATGTCATGAATTTTAAGCATGTAAAAAGGAAATGTATGCATATGTTTGGTGATTTAAGTGTCACCACAAAGCAAAAACACTTAGAAATAGAAAAACTGAAAAATGCAGATTACTAGTCTTATGCTCTTGACAAGATTAAAATTTAAATCAGTTTGTGTTTTATCTGTATCAAGATGTTTGAATAGTACCGATGGGGTTTTTCCAGACATTTACCCATTATTGTGCTGTCCAAGTGTCAAATGTAATGTTCTGTGCTTTTTAGAAAATACTGAGGCTATCATGACAGCGCTTACAGTCACTGGTAAACACATTTACATCTATGACACATGGCTCTTTGTTTGGATTGTTGGACAAAAAGAGGGGAACCTGTATTTGTTTCCTTAGCCCCTGTTACAAGTGAAGGAAGGAAATGCTCTGTTCTACATGCCATCACTTCCCATATTCGTCACACTGCTCAAACTTAGAGAAAAAATACAATCCCTTATGTTAACACACACAAAAGCACACACAGACACTCAAATGTATACCCACACAGACCGATACAGTTAAAATCAATTTTACTTGCCCCTTGTCATGCCTGTCCAGATGATGGCCCGCCTACTTTTGTATGAAGGACCAATCATGTTTATTGTTTTCGCCTTGGGCATGTGGTGCTGTCGCGGGTGAAGTGAGGTAAGTGGGTTAGAAAGAGGGAGAGGGCTAGAGACTGCGAGCGCTGTCAGTGCTGAAAAATCTCAGCATCAGAATTCGACACGGTGTCTCATATACAGTTTTACCCTATCATTACTGCAGTGGATCAAGTCCACATCAGTTTCGGAGCTGCGTCAAAACAGACTCCTTACGTGCTTGGTCGTTTGTGTGTGAGCATGTTTAAGTGCATATGTCCTTTCTGTCCATTCGTATAGATTTTTCTCTGCGTTATTGCATGACTCATGAGGTTTCAGCACACAACACAACAAATGTAGTCGTGGGTTGTTATTTTAATTCAAATGCAGCTCAGAAAAAGAAAATAAATGCACTGACTTGTTTCGATCTTTAAAAAATACACTGCTTTTTTTTCTAGTCCAGTAATAAATGTGATGCAGAACACCAGGAAATTTTGGAGCAGAGACAAAGTGGGGGAAGAACCTTTGCAAAAAACAAAAGAGGGAAGAGAAAGAGTGGGCATGATGGGAGAGTTAGTCACCCGGCACAGGGAACATTCTGGTTCAAGGCTGTCAATCAAACCCCCCCACCCCCCTTTAAGTCACACACACTCCTGTTCTTCTCTTTCCAAGTCCATATGCACCTGAAGTAATCCAAGCAACCCCAAAAAGCACAAAATCCCAAATGCGTGTGTGCGCGTGAGAGAGAGAGAACCCAGATGTTTCCTTGCCCTTGCCTCTCTCTCTCTCTCTCTCTCTCTCTACTCGCCTGGTGGGGTGTCTGAGGGCCGTGGACGTGTGCACTCTGTTGTGACTAGTACCAGATGTGCTCCATTGACCCAAATCACCTAGGCAGTAGACATGCCACATAGGCCCGATTCTTCAAGACCCACCGCACAATCACACACACCTGTTTCCATTCATGAGCCATGCTGGGAGAGGTGCATCCTGGGAAGGGCTGTCAGCTTTTTTCATCTGTTGTTTATGTCTCTCTCACTGCTTTTCATTGTCTAGATTTCTCCTTTTCCTTTTTTTTGTATTTCTCTTGTCAAGCTCGTTGCTGAGATGTTTGCTCTGGGGGATAAGTAAGGCCTAAGAGAGATTTCAAGGTTTTGAGAAAACAAGACTAATGACATGGTGGATAGATATTAATTTAATTTCCAAACACAAAGAACTTGTACTTGGTAACTAGATATTCTAGGAGGAGGCCTGTTTGATTTGGGGACTTGTTTCATGTTACTGATTCTGAATTAGCTTAAGTAAATACACCTGCATGACCCTGGAGTACTCCAAAGGTCAAAGTCATTCAAACATTTAAAGAATGGTAATTAAATTACCCTTGGTGCTGAATAACTTTAATTTGGTAGCTACACAAATTGCTTCCAGCTTTTGTCTTCTACAAGGCTCCCTCTTCAGCTCTTTGTTTTAATATTTTATCATGTAGACCTTATGGCAACAAATAGCCAACCGTTTTGCAAATCTTGAGTAATCAAAACTAATGTTTGCCATTTAACTGTGCACTTGATTCTGTTTTTTCCTGTAGGTGAGTAAGCTAGGCAGATTCAGAGAAAGAACTTTACGACGGGGGCTAACGCTAATATAAGCTCCTCTACGCCAAATGAACTTCCTCGTCCTGCTGGCCTGATTTATGAAGTGAAATAAAAATGGGTCCCTGCGTGGTATTAGTGGGTTTTTCAGAGGGGGTGAAGTGGGACTTAGGGCCCATATTTCAGCTGCCTTGTGGGAAGATTTTGGCCCAGGTGGGGCCCCTTAATATGGTTCGACTGAGGTCCACATGAAGTGCAGCCACAATGCTCTACAATAACTCTTCATTTTGATCCTGGCCCATTGCCAGCATATCTACTACCTGAGTCTCTTTGAAGAGCGACACATTGGCCTAGGTATTTAACCATGCTGTTTGAGGTCCTGGCGCTGGGAGCAGAAAGAGAGAAAGGATGGGTAAGAGAAGAGGAGTGAGAGAGAGAGAAAAAGAGAGATAGATGTAAAGAGGAGGGCAGAGAGTGAAAAAGACTGCAGTGGCAGAGGCAATAGAGGCTTGAACTCTGATGAAATAATCCAGTTTGTGAGCTGACAGAACAGACAGACAGAGAGATGAGCAGCAGCAACATAACAGCAGCCCCCTGGCGACCTGAAGTCGTTTCATAACCGACCCTATCCACCCAACACATTTGATTACAAAGTAAACCTCTCTAGCTGCTCCTTTTTCATTTTTGTCAATAACACTACATTTTATGTATCAACATATTGTACTTCATAATCTTACGTTCCTGTAGCTGACAGCATTTTCATGGTTATTTGAAGCCCCACAAAACAACATCATTAAATTCTGAGAAACATGAATTGAATCATGTTATACCATGATTCTGATTTTATACAGCATACCTTGAGAAAACAGTCTAAAAAACACAGTATCACGCTCAACGGCAAATGGATTGCTTTTGTAAAGAATTCCCTCCTTTATTTAAAAAAAAGAATTAAATAACTTTATCAAGCCTCATGTCGGCAGCCTCAGTGTGTTTATGCCAGCCAGCTTGCTACAGAGGAGTACTGAAAGGGCTCTGCTGGATTGAGCTCTTGGCTTTGATATAGTTTCTGGGCTGGAACTTTGGCAGCATGTTAAATATTAATAGCGATTAACCCAGTTCAAGCTCTGCAGCAGAGAGTACAGACAGAGTTCAAAGAGCCTTCTGCTCTGTGCGGGCACTCTTTGCTCTCCAGCAGTTTAGCCCTGCTATCAGGAGGCTGCTGCTGCACTGCACCACAGACCAGACTGGCCTTTCTCACTTCAGTTCAAATACAGAGAGAGAGACACATGATAGAATACATACAACACATGTGGACAGTGCGTACAGTGAGTTTCTCAGAGGTTTTAAAAGCATAATTAGCCAATAATGAAAAGGCAGCCTGGCTAAACTCTCTCTCTCTCTGTATCTCTCTCAAACTAACCCCCTCCCCTCTTGTTCTCACTTGCTGAACTCCTGATAAACTCAGCCTTTCAGAGCTACAACATTCCTCAGCCTGGCACATTCACCCCCACTAAATAGGCCTGGACACCTCAGAGATCAAACACAATCTCCATTGTGTTGCAATTACCCAGACCTCTGTCTCAGTTCCCCTGCCCTTCACCCCCACCTAAACGCTTTCCTTCTCTTTCCCTGTGTCTAACTCTCTCTTTCTCTCCCACCCCTACATCTCTCCTCCATATTCCTCTTGCCCTCTGGAAATGATGGTTCTGACGCACTGGGCCTCAACAAAAGCAGGCTTTGTTTACAGAGAGAGTCTTTGGAGAGGAGTCCAGGGCAACTGAGTGCTGTCAGAGTGGAAGTGTTGGCTGGATGCTTCGCAGAGCGCTGAGAACCAAGCATGTGTACATTCGTTAACACATGATCCTGTGACCCTTCCTGCTCAATTGCATCAATTTAGAGCATGTTAACTCTTAGCTGGGTAGGTCAAAGTGTCAAAGCTGTGCTGAATGTTTTTTATGTAATGTATTCATGGAGAATGTGCGGTCAACATGCTGAGGTTTGGAGGGATGAATTGTTATTTATATTTGCTAAATCCAAGCTGATTCTAAAATGCAGTCTCTAGATGTGGTTTTTAATTTGTAGCTGAAGACAGTGGATAACTTTTTTCTCCTTTTGACATTACCACAGTATACTGGCTCACAATATTGCTCTCATCCTCTTTGCTTCACAGGCTCATAAATCTTCAATGTTCAGAACAATGTGTCCTTCAGGACCTTGGGCACTCTGACCATCAGTTACACAAACATTCTGTTTGTTGGTTTAGACAAAAGTGAAAGCATATGTTATAGAAACTATAACTCACCAACATCCACACGAATCCCATCTGAATTAAGTAATGCTGAATAATGCTTTCACTATTTCAATCCTTTGAGGTGACATCATTCCCAATGGCAGTTCACTTCACAGTCCATTAATTAATAGACTGTTGAATTAAAACTTCAAATGAACAAATGAATAATGATTAATAGAATGAGGAAAATCTGGCCAAACACCGTAATACAGGCATATTACTGTACAATCAAGGCGACTCTTCTGTGAGTAATACCGCGGTGAAGGAGGGGTAAAATTCCTGGTGTCTGGCTCTTTCCGCCTGATGACTCTGAAGCGGTGAGAGCTGCAGTGGGAATGCGAGGTCACGCTGTCTGCGTTCCGTCCCCCATGATGCATCTGCCAGCGAGTGCGGCCCCACTGTTAGCCATTATGTACCTATTAGCCTTGATTATCTTCTGATAGCCGAGCGCCAGTTGGTTTCACTCAGCCTGACAGTTGCAGCACTTTGTTTAACCTTTCGCCTGCCAGGGCAGCCACCCCTCAGCCTCGTCCAATGGGAGAAATAATGAAGGCGAATTGAGAGAAGGCATGGGATGGGCAATGGGAAAACAAAGACAACATCGAAGGGTTTAGGAAGTTCAGTGTGAAACCAACATCTTCTGAGAGATGTAATATTTGCTTTGCTGAAAAATACAGCGGATTTCCTGTACTATACTATCTCACAACAAATGTAAAAAAATTAAATGAAAAAAAAAAAAAGGTGTGACGGGAACACAACCACAAGCAGGGTAATAAACCCCTCTTATCTTCCTCTACACATTCCTGCATGTATGTTGCCTGAGTGACACAACGTGGACACTTACAGTCTGCTTTCTCTCGCTAACATCCCCCATGAGTCTTCACAGATCTGACTGCCAGACATATTCAATTTGCAGCTCTTCCTGGTCCCCAGTCTGCAGACGTGAGGAGTTATCTGAGACAGAATGAGAAGTGAGAGTAGAGACAGAGGGCGGCTGGGATAACATGGAGCCATGCAGAGCTCAGTTTCTCTGTCCCTGCCTTGTGTTAATCTCTCTGGAGAGACAGAGGTGGCCATGTTGGGTCAAAGCCTCTACATCAAGAGCCGCAGGCCTGGACAGCTGACCTTGGTCTGGGAGATGGGAGGTGACAACAGAGGTGGGAGTTGGGAGTGTATATGTTGGGTTACGGAGGGCAAGGGAAAGGGGAAATGTACGCATTTGTGTTGTGGAGAGATAGGAAAAGAATGTTTGTCAGTGTATGTGTTTCAGTGTGTTTGGGCTTTATCTGTTTGTAAATGCACGTGGTGACACACCAGACCCCCTGTGGTAAGGGCTGCGCTACAGCACTGAAGAGTTATGCTAAGAAGTGTCCGGCTTGCAGTTGTGTGTGCCCTTGCAGCATGCTGACCAGTGATAAGCCCAGTGGAGAGGGCCAGACCCCCACATGGTGACAACCAAAGAGGGCAGAAAGAGGGCAGAGGGGGCTCATTCACCGCTCATTAATGGGCCTTTAGGTGAGAGCTTGAGATGATGGAGGAGGAGGAGAATTGTTTAAATTATTACAGTGCATTTCGGCCTGTGTGCATCAAAGAGTATGTGAATGGTAGTCACCCACTTCTCTTTCTCTGCTATCAAATATTACAACCTAAATATACATTTTATTCACTCAATCCACTATAAATTTACTGTATTCCATTTGTAGCAGATTATAGTTTTCAGATGCATAGCAGATTCCTCCTGTGCCTAAATAATGACAAACTTTTAACTCTAGAAAATTTGCAAAACTGACACGATAGGCAAATTAAAACTAGCCATGCAGGTACCATGTCTACTTTACATACTGTAGCAGAGGATGAAGAATTTATCCCAGTCTATAATTGCATAATATGAAAAATGCAACTAAATACACCAAAGCCTGCATTATAGTAATCCATTCATACCTTCCCTAACTCTTAATAGTCTTATCTAAGATAATTACAAAGTATAAATTCAAAATTAGGATAGGTTGAGTGCCTATTATTGGTTATTTTAATGAGGTTTCATGTGTTTGTGACAAATCAAATCAGAGTGTATTACAAGATATGTTTCTACGCTGTCTGAATAGGACCCTTGAGCAAAATTGAGCACACTTAAAGTAAACGAAGAGCAGATCCACGTTCTTGTATTTCTGAAGTGTCACTGGTCATCTCCCCTTCACCAACACTAGAAACACACATTTAACATTGATTGTCACCTATTAACCTTTGACGTCAACATTGCCCTCTCTTGTAGCACCCTGACCTTGCCATCAGAGTCATTCAGGGTCAGGGAAATAGGCTACTATTTTGAACAAGAGTGCTTGTTGAGTACAAATTTCTATTAATACCTCACCATGTGGATAATAGGAATCTCTAAAAGGCCAACCAGCTGCTAGAGCTGCCTATCTTTGTTAATCCCTCTTTCTCCATTTCCACTCAGTTACTCCCTTCACTCTCCTTAGGTTAAATGGCAGTGAGTGTTTTACCCGTGTGTGCGCGCCGGGGTTTGTGTGACCTGCAGGGACCTTAAGCCGTGACACAGTCTGGGGTCACGGACTCTTACTCTGTCCACCCCACACAGATCAGAGCAGCATTTATTTACAAGTCTGAAAATGTGCTGTTCGTTTTCAGGCACTTGAATGCAGATACACACATACACTGTATGTAGACAAGGACAGGGTCATGCACACACACTCAGAAACATGCACAAACACGTACTCGCACCCAACACACAGTCTCTCCAGCCTTTAATCCTTCTCGTTTAGTCAGCGGGGGAGTTTGTGTGCAAGGTCCCTGCCCTTTGTATTGATCACATTGAACATGAGGAGGACTTCCATACAAGGGTCTGTCCTCTGAGAGAAAACATGTATGAGGAGAATAAAAGGTCAATGGGAGCAGGAAAAGATTGGCAGAGGACACATTGGGACAAGGAGAGACAACAAAAACTGAGAAGGCTGTGGAGGTACAGGAAAATATGAACTTAGAGAAATGGCAGCCAGCAGGCCAATCCAGTTTTATTGTGTGTAAATGAATCAAACATTGTAGAGGTCAGAGCACTTCCACCTCAGCGGCAACCTCACTGATCTTTTGAATCAAATAAAATTGAGGATAGCCCACGTGAAGCATCAGCATTAATCTGATAATCTATGATCACAAGGTGGCACAGGTGACAAGTGCCCTGACACAGCCTGTGAACTCATCTAGAATCACATTCACCTTATCACAAAGTGTCAGGTGCATTAAGGAATATAACAGAGACAGAACAGAAAGAACACACAGTTTCTTTAAACAGCTCTCGCCTTTCTTTCACGACACAGACAATGCTCCTGTACATGCATTGTTTGAACGAAATTCATTATCGTGAACAAATTTGTCTCTGTCTCTCATTAAGTGGGGTTATGTCTCTTAACCCCCATTACAAGATCAAGTCAATTATTCTATTAGTCCTCACAATCACCGCAAACAACTCGATTGGCCTGGCTTGTCTCTCAAATGTTCTGCTGAGTGAACTACAGAATGGCGCAATGAGCTATTCTTGTATTTGACTACCCTTCTCTTTTTTATCACTATTATTTTATGCAGCTGTAATAATTTTCAGTGTGCTACATTCCGGGAAACCAGAATGATGGAGACAAATGAACAATAGTATAAACTCAGAAAAGGTCAAAAGGATAATTTTAGGTTGCAAACTATTTCAAATGGGATTTACAGGTTCACGTAAGTGCTCAGTCATCCTAAAATAAATAACTACAGATTGCAAACTTGTATTAACAAGTATGGACAAGGGTTTCTGTAGACAGTTAGGTACTGGTCACAAGCAAGCATGACAGGAAAGAGAACTGCAGGGGAACCAGTAAAAAAAAAAAAAAAAAAAAAAAGGTCTAGATGTAAAGGAACTCCATTTAGTTTAGTTTGTTTTAATTAATCAGATTAAGTTAAAAAAAAAAAAAAAAAAAAAAAAAAAAACTCAGTAACAGCCCACCTTGTGCTTTCAAGTGGCAGCATCTTATGGGTCCCTCCATTCCGTTAAGTACTTTAGGCTGATCATTGCCCCAGGAGGCCGATAAGCAGATTAGGCCTGATTAAAGTCGTATCAGTGGAATTTGAGCAGGGGACCTGCCAGGACAGACACAGTCAGTGGTGCACCCCTCCTTTCCCTCCACTCGCCCCCTCACCCCTAAACGCAACCCCCTGCTTGTTTATGACTCACAGTGGCACTTATCCAGATGCCATCAGCCTCATCTTTTACTCAGTTCATTACTTACCTAACCATTATACATTGTTACACATGCAAAGTACACGCGCACACAGGGCTAGTGTGAGGCACGATACTCCACATGCATGTGCTTTGACCTCAGGGAGTAAGACAACTGAAGCGCCGTTGCCTGAGTCACCATGGTAAAACAAGACTGTCACTGCTTATGTTTAATTTTCTCAGAAAGGACGCCATGCCTCAGGGAATTATTACACCCACTCCTTATATATGCATTAATGCACATGACAGCCTTGTCCTAAAGACCTAACATACGCTGTAACACTTTTACTTTTTACCATGAAGATCAATAAGAGTAAGAGAGGGAGAGAGGCCGTATGGAGAGGTGGGTGAGAGAGGAGGAGCAGCAGCGAGAACAAGGGTAATAAACAAATTAGTAAATGTTGATTTGTGCCCTTTTTTGCCTCATTTAGAGTAGAGGGGTGGTTGCATGGCTGTTTGAATGAGAGGTAACAGCAGGTTTCCTTTCTCTGGATGAAGGATAGTAAATCTCCATCCTGTGTCTGGCTGGTTGCCTGACAGGTTGACTAGCTGACTGACTAAATACATGAAAACTGAAGTCTCATTAGCATGTTATACAACCACTGAAGCAGCCAGACAAACTGAATTAAAATTCTGACTTTAAAAAATTGAAAGTGTTGATGGGCATTATTTAATAGTGTTACACAAAAATAGTGTTTAACTTATCAGCATCAGATACCTCAGTTTATGGGTTGTGTAGTGTCATAAAAGAGGGCATGCCCAGTTGTCTTGTCTTTCTCTGGGGGTGGAGACATCTTATTGTGCCAGGCCATGAGAGCTCTTGGAGGATGCTGTTCCCATATCTAAACCACATGCTCCCTGTGCAGTGACAGTCCTCCATATAACAGAGTAGTAAAACCCTGGGGGTGAATTCTTAAGTACTGCTAGACCATCTGTGGAGGTGGGCTCAGAGCTGTAGATTGACAGAGTTTGGCCACTTGGGCTGACACTGACAGCCATATTAGCACAATTCTGCTTTGTGGTGTATCACTGGCTCTGTGTGGGCTGGGAACAGGTTAGGATGAGACCAAGACCTAGCCAGATCAAGCTAGAGTGGGCCAGATCTGACAGAAACCACCATCATTTCCTCCAAGTATAAATAACCCCCTCTGTGTTTGTGTAACCTCCACATGCCCCCTCTGACAGGCTAGTCATACACATTATACAGACTGAAACATATATTCCAAATGCAGCTGAGCAGGCACCCCTCCACACATACACACATATGCCACTGTCTCCGGCCCATTTCTCATCCACTGCGTTAGCCCTGCAGCCTGTTATCCTGACCCCAGGAGAGAATGGGTCAGGTTTGAGGCCAGAGAAGGTGTTTCTGATGAACTAGGTGCTTGGCTTGTACAGACACTCTGAGTGGTGTTCACATGCTGGCTCCAAGAAGGACGGGGTTGGGAGAATTAGTTGGGGGTGATAGCACAGGGAAAAACGCTCACTAGTCTCTCACCCACTGCTTGGAGTTAAAATCTGTTAGCCTCTATTTTGTCTCGCTGACTGGTGATTCTTTACACCTGTCATTCCTCCCTTCCTTTTTTTACACCTGCAAATTTACAGATACAAGTTCATCATCTGGAGTCAGCATCTCAAAAGGATCCGGATGGACATGCATGATTTAATTTAATTTACTTTACTTTTCATGTTAACACTTGATTTTATTTATGGGAATTTTACTATTTTCAGATAAGCACATACACACTACTGCAGCCATTATATATGTGTATTTATGTTTCAGTTCATTGCAGTAAATACCCTCCGTGAAGTTAGAGTTCAACGTGTAATATTTCCATGTAAAATGTGCCTTTGCTAAACCCCATTTCAAAGCCAATAACTCTCTTTCTACTTATTTATCCATATTGATGGTTAATGCACCAATATATAAGTAGAGGACAACATAGGCTATTGTTATCTTAGAGACAGATTAGACATAGGTCACCAAATGACCAGCTCCACACTGATAAATAACTTAATATAGACTCAAAACATGCAAAATCTCTATTGGGAGGGGGCAGTGGATTCAGTCTTAATTCTCTCACCAAGATGCATTTTAGTGTTCAGTGTTTCTGTTAGCCCTGTAGCAAGGGTGATGTTGTTTATATCTTAGCTTTAGCCCAGTAAAAGTGATGGCCGTGTGAGGATTGTTTGACAACTGTTTAGAGGAGTGTGTGGAGCTCATTAGAAGGATAGATAACCAGCCTGCTGGCTAGGACAGGAGAGACAGATGAATGGCAAGAAAGATAGGATGATAAGAGAGATGAAAGAGGGAAGGGGAGAGACAAACATGTAAGCATACAGTAGAAAAGGCAGGCATTGAGTGGAGTAAACCCACAGCTGATTATCATGTACAAAAGGGGAAACTTGTATTTTTGTGCACCTGTGTGAGAGTGCCGGTGGGTAACCTGCCGTGAGTAACCCACAGGACGTCTAATTTGAGCAACAATTATGGATCAAAAACTATATTTCCTCCAGCCATCACACATACACACACATAAGCTTCACTGTTTACATCCTCTGGCACTCCCACCCTCCATATAACCCCCACCCCCCACTCTGCCAGTGACCTGCAATTGACCGTTTGAACTCAAGTCTTAAGGTCAGGTGGGGTCCCACACTCCAGGGTCAGGGAGTGGTCACTGTTCACCCACCGAACAGTTTTGTCTCTTTATTATCCTGATTTATGTAATTAGCAGGTTGAAGGAAACTTGAGTTTAAAAAGGACCTCTGACAGCAAAACACAGCCTTTCTCTCTTCTAAGTGCTTTCTATATGGCATCTCTATCACTTCTGCCACGCCCCATGATGACAAACATAATCCCAGTATGCTGCAGAGAATAAATTCT
Organism: Maxillicosta whitleyi; assembly: GCA_029822895.1. Taxonomy (NCBI): domain Eukaryota; kingdom Metazoa; phylum Chordata; class Actinopteri; order Perciformes; family Neosebastidae; genus Maxillicosta; species Maxillicosta whitleyi. The sequence continues at coordinate 15,766,161 of JAPSES010000219.1, forward strand.
GATTGTCCAAGGGGGTCCTGCCTCCCCTGCAGTTTCAACCCTAGAGTCATTTAGCTTTTAGTGCTCTGCCTCTCTCCCACACATGCACTCATTTTCACACTGAACCCCACAAGTCTTTTGGTCTTTAGAAGAATGCAAAAAAGCCAGCTGATTCATTGTGCAGCCTGTAACGTTCATTGGTAATTAATTATTTTAATGATGGGAGACTCCTAAAAAACAAAGCTCTTAAATCACAAAGCTACTCAAGAAATTCTGAAGGGCCATTTTCATCCTGTCCAATGCACCATTTGGCTCCCATGAACCAAACCATGAACCAAAGACAGACGCAACATAAAAGCAAAAGCTTTTGTTACAGCAACAAAACAATATATAACCACTATTAAAATACAGAAATGCAAGGAGGTTGTTTTGTTACTCATTGAATATATTAAACTGCATTCTAGATCATTTTTCTGGTAAAATAAGTACCATATTGTGTATTCAACAGTATATTTACACAATACAATATTATTTGCACATAACAAGTGAAGAAAAGTCTGCAATCCTTTGATATAAAAAGACTGAAATACACTCTAAATAGGGTGAAAAAAACACCATGTTTCCATTTAATGTAGTCCACCTCCACAACATACATGCCAGAACTATCCAAGGAGTATCAACACTTCTTTGACACACTCAACAAAAACGATGCATTAGAGCCTGTACAAAGATGGAACCCAATATTTTTTTTGTAGGTAAGATGATAAATAATCCCCGGGCATCAGTCATGCAGATAGTTGGATTTGTTTGTTTTACCACTGAAAGAAGATTTAAAAACACAGCAACACAGTTGTTAATACAGAATATTGTCATGTAACAGGTGTCATGTAACATAGTTTATACATAATTTCCAAATGCAGTGGTTACAAACTGGATGCTGGAAAGGGGTTGGGATATATGGTGCTATTTCATGTCAAATTATATATAGGAAGATAATCAAACAAGCAGGCATTCATCCCCTCACAAATAGTGTGAATGTGTACATTGTGAAGTGGAGTGGCTGACCCACTAACACTCTCTAATCCATAGGCCACATCCACTCTAGATAGCATCTTCATGCCTGCTGTGGACAGCCCACACTTATTACCTGGGATATAATCATCTCCCATCTCTCTTTGCCTCTCCCTCTGGCTACACACAGGAGCACCTGTCAATCAAAGTGGCCACTAATGTGCTCCATATGAGATCCAACAAGCAGGGAATTCTGGAAATCCCATATTCTGCCCTTTTATTTACCCTCCTGATAGTTAGACAAATTTCCTTATTGACATGAGTAATACGGTGATCGGGAGCAGGAAGGAGATTCGAAGTTCCTTTTTTTTTTCCACAGACCAAATACTGCTTATTTGAAGTAGTGGTGATGGAGCATTAGATAGGGGAGTATGATGTTATAGATCTTTGGGGTCTGGTTAAGACTTCTTGTTTTGAAATAATTAAATGTGATCTCTTGTGCCCTTGATCCTGGGGGGTAAAGGAACACAAGCAGGTGAAATGAACCACATAATTGAAAAATCCAGAGTGCAATCCAAACCTAAGTGGCCTTCTGAAACCATACCACGGTGGGCACAACAAATTTAATAAATAACTGCTGGGCACTCCAGGGGGGTTTAGGAAGGGGGGGGGCACTGCCGTCCTGTCAAAGAGGCCCTATGTTTCCAGGGGTCGTAGTGCGTCCGCCGGGAGCGGAGGTGACACCAAGTGTGTTGTCAAGCGTAAATCCCGATGCAGAAGGCCCTAGCAAGATGGGTGTCCATATATCAAAGGTCTCACTGACTCGGGTTGCCATTTGATCTCCGCTCAGGAAATTCAAAATTCCAGGCAGATGAGGGGTGAAACTGAGAGGCCCTTAAGCCCAGCTTGTGCTAGTGATTAAGGGCAGCTGTTTCGATTCACATTTCGAAGGACTTGAACTCCGCAACCTGCCACATTTTTACGTGGCTGACTGGACTCGGACACACCAGGGAGAAGTGTGGTGGCCATGGCCATGGAAGTGGTAGATTTAGGCCGTGAACATGTAAGAGGGAATGCACAAGCTGTGCATCCATCAAATTGGGTCATATGGTTTCTTTAAATATAATTCAACATTTCCTATACACAAACATGCATATGTACTCTTTTTTTATTTTGTGGGGTTACATTCTTTATAAAATGATGTGCTATAAAATTTCAAACTTAATAAAGAACAGTGGCAATATTGTAATTGTTTCATTAATGAAAAGCATGAACGCATTTAAAAAAAAAAAAAAAAAAAAAACTAACGAAAACCAGACTTAACATTTTTTTGCCTGGAGCATGTTAACATGTCTGAGTTATTTCAAGGTGACCACAATATAATTCTTTGAAACACCTCCTGATAGCAGCACAAGTCATTAGCCATAAGATAACAGAGTAGTGACACTAGGTCTTTGTCTGTGGTGAAAGGACCGAGTCAATGGACATGAAATGTGAAAGATGAAATAGATGAAGGATGCAAAGGACAGATGCAAAAAAGAGCAGAGTGATAAAAGGCAGGACATTGAGTTAAAGAGAGGGGGAGAGGTGTGTGACAGACACTGAGAGAATGAGGGAACGGGTGCAGAGTGGTGAAGGCATATAAACGATTAGTCCCAAACATGAGCTGACAGCTGGATGCCTGACCTTGGCTGGATGTGAACACAACAACCCCCAGCGTTCATTTACATCCTTTCCATGCCAAGTTATTTAGACACAATTCTCATTCCAGTGAAAAGAAGGAGGAAGTGAAGGGAACCTGAGGTCAGTGCTTCCTAAAAGACCTCCACCAGTCATAAAAGCTTTTGGGTGTGGCTTAAAATGAGGTGCTGTTGGCATTATAGACAACCTTCACACCCTTCAAAGTCCTTTTGGGCAGACTGACACATTCACATTCAGAGTCATATTACTAAGTGTCAAAGATGGGATGCTTAGAGGTGTTAGTGAGCAGCGTCTAGGCCCCCTATTTTTACTACCATGTAAGTTGGGAGATGCCCCGCTTATTAGACAACGATCTATCTGCTCTTAAATCGGCTTGGAGGTCATAGATGTTTTGTGATCTAGGTCAGGGGTGAGCAGCTGACATGTCAATCGGTGAGCACAGTGATATGGTATAACATAAATAGTGAAGACATAAAAGTCACATTCTTTCAAGAGCAGTATTCGTATAATGTATACCAAAAACCTAAAAATCCAACAAATGAGGCATGAAAAAGTTGACACAAGTCAGATATTGAAAAAAAAAATTCACCCAGGATTTTCTTTGTGACCTTTCACTCCTCTTTAACCTCTTGAACTCTCCATTCTACACCTACCTGTAGATAATCCTTAACTAATGATTTCCTTATCAAGAAGCAACAAGAGGGGGCAGTGACCCCTGACCTATTTCAGATACCTAGTAAGTGATTGTTTGAGGACTGTTGTCTGACAATGCATTGAAAGATCTAAGGCTTGTCATTCACAAGATGTGGCAGAAGGTTACAAGTGACACAAAACTGCTCTCAATAATCCTCTGATCTCAAAACCACAAGGTTTTTGCAGGTTACACGACTTCAAAATGTTGAATCAGCTTGACATTATTGTCACATAACACCGAGTAAGTTTAGGTCATACTAATATAAAGAATACATCACAAACCAACGAATGCAGGGAGACATCACTTGAGTAGATCAACCCTCCAGGCCCTGTGGTCTCTGCTTTGCCATTCAACCAAGTGAGAACAACCCTCTGCCAGGCCTTTCTGCCACCCTTATGGGCTGTGGACCATGCCCTGGATTTATGGCACATTTCACACCTCACTGCCATGCAGAGAGCCAGTGATCTAGACCTAACACTGGGGTGTTAATTGGTCAACCTCTGCCAATAATCAAGACGAATAACTTATGAGTGCCGGGGCCGTCCAGAGGTACTGGAGATGATATGTTGTATGCTTGAGAGTGAATGCTCTTGCGTTGGCAGGTGTGGGGGATATGTAGACTACAAAGAACAAAAAAAGAAGCAGAATATTATAGGTATTACACTCCTGTTCCCTGAGCCTGATTTAGACATGTATAAGAGTAGAGCAGTCTCTGTGAGTGTGTGTGCTGGTCAGTCTGCTTGTTCCTGTACCTGTCTGTGTCGCTGGCGTGTACATGTGTGGGATGTGATTGTATTCTCAGTGACAGAAAGAAACACAGGAACGGTGTTTAAAGCTCAGCTGTGACAGAATGAATGTGTCAGAGTGATACCACAGTGTACTCTACAGCAAGGAGTTGACTTATTTTGGTTTACACAAGTGCAAAGGAGATTTTCTGTAATAAACCCTGTTCCTACTTGTTGTTTTCCATTTCTTTCCGCAGTATAAATTTCATTACATTCAACAAAAACAAGACAAACTAATTTCACACTAGGTGAGAAGATGTGACCTTCTTCACACTACAGAAATGAACAGCAGTGCATGAGCTGGCACACTTGTGTGTATGTGAAAGTACACCATGGCAAATTTAAAATACATCATCAGTAAATATATAGCATATTCTCACATTTTTATTCAATCCGTCAGATGCCACAACAATAACTAACTGCACTGCACTGTGTTCCTATGCATGAGATGCTGTCATACTGTCAATTATCTCTGTAAGTGTGGACATTTTCTGAGCTCGGTTAACCTCAAGTGTTAGCAGCTAACACAAAACAGCATATCAAGCATGAGGCCTAACACACTAACTCAGCCCAGTCTTGTGGCTCCAAAATCCCTCCTACTTTATTGTGTTAGGCCTAATTATTTTTAATGTGCTGTGTTGTAAACCATTACTTTAGGAAGACCCCATTCTAATCACCCATGGGCTTGTTTATATAAACTTGTAAATTGGTTAATGACAGTAAGTCTCCTGCTCTCTTATTCAGGCCTAGTCATAGTGTTTGCAGAGTTGCAGATGGGCAGTAAATCAAACTCACTGTAGCATTAAAGCACAGCCAAGACTCCAGCTTTTGTTTCCAATTGAGACTATGTTTGCGCTTGACCCTGAACGAATGAACCGCACTCCACTTCAAAAGAGGCTGCCACTGAAGTTGATTTTACAATCACAAAATGCACATCACCCAATACCCTGGCAAAACTTCAGTTTAATGCAAATAAATAGCATATGTTTAGGATTTTTTATTTGTGTAAATGTTTGTGTGTGTTGTATGTCTATGTGTGTGCCGTGCTCGATGGATGTGTGTGTACGTGTGTGCATGTTTGAGTGTAGTCAGAGACAGGATAAACTACAGCTGAATCTAAAAATGTATCCTTTGTCTCGTTCTGGCAGTCTCGCTGCTTTTCCATTGACACCAATGTAGCGGTGACAAAAAGAGCCATTGATATAATCTTCGACCATGACAGGCATTAAAGGGCCTAATTCTGCCCGCTTCTGTATTAAGCAACTCTAAAGCTGATTTCAATTGCCAGCTCCTCAGTGGGGGGGCAGCAAGGAAGCAGACAGACAAGGGAGGAAGGAAAGAAGCAAGCAGAATCTAGCTGGCAGGCAGAGTACAGCACCCACCCTCAACCCAGAGCCTGTAAACTCAGATTAGGGGGTGGATCAAAGCATGGATTTAATCTGGGCCACTGGGCAAGGGCGGGGATTATGGCACTGTGGCACTGAGGTTTGCCCTCACCATATACACGTGAATGTGTGCATGGAAATTAGCCTTTTTATGTGAAAGTCAATATGCAGGTGTGCACTAAACACTAGAATGCAGACACAGAGGGATATGGGGATAATGTATATGCTACACCAATTTAAAAACCAAGAAGGTGATCTATGTTTAAACCCCAATCTGTTCTTGAGAATCGCCACGGGCAATACGAATACACTAGGCGACATTGAAGGAAGAGTAAAAGGCGAAGGAGGGCTTAGAAATGAATGTGAAGGACTGACAAAAGGCAAAAAGCTCCATAACCTCCCCTCTCTACCCACGAGTCTCCACCACTCCATACAGCCCCAAAAACACCTAATTTACCACACAAAGTTTTTCATCTATGCACATCGTCACAGAATCAGCCATTCAACCATCGCTTCTGCTGTGAGGAAATAGATAAGAAAACAGTGAATTTTTACAACAGTTACTCAGTGGTTCATTCCTCTACTACCAGTCCTGAGCATTAATTTTACCCACTGTGTAATCCTACCCTCTACACACTCTCTGCCAGCAGACCTTCCTCATAAACAATTAATCTACCATAAATTTCCATCTATGACACTAAGGGTTTTCTCTGTCCCCTTTTTGAGACACTTTTAGTCAACCTTGCTAATCAGCTTTTGCAATCCATTAACTTGATTGTAACGCTTTACATTGAATAATTCTTCTGTGTGCTTAGAGCGATACACCTGATACACTGAAATTATTAGTTGGCCACATAGTCACAGTAAATATAAGCATGGAAATACATTTAAACAGATTTTTAACACCACCGTTATGTATAATTAATTTAATTTTGTAAGCTCCAAAAAATTGAATTAACAAGAAAGCAGCTAAGACAAATGCACACTTAATGTTTTTAACATTAAGCATGGAAAATGTGTTTTTTAGTCACTTTTGTCTCACTAAGACCTCCCCTTGTTAGAGGTGAACTTCACAAGTTGTTTTGATCGCTGAGTCAGTTTGTAATGTGCCTTTAGGGTGTGTATGAATTCAGCCTTCCCCCGAATCTACCCACGTACCCCTAAGGCAAAGTGCTGAATGTCTTTAAAGAAGTAATGGGGAGACGTGCCAGTGTAATGTAGTGCGCTCACTTGTCTTCAGTCCTCCTAGACTTCTTCCCCCTGTGTCTTTCTTCTCTCTATGTCGGTCTTTTCACACACACATTACCTCCTACATGCGCGCACACACAAAGTGATTGACTCTTGCACATAAAAGCCAACCCTTGCTTTGCTGGTTTTACTTGATTAAAGTCGGAGCATTGGGTCTTGGCTATGCTCTGTCTGGGACAAAGAGCAATATTTGTGGGGTCCGTTCTCCCTCAAAGACCCTCTTGTCAGGGGAGGCCCAGAGAGAGCGCTAGGGGAGCACAGACCAGCTAAAGGCCAGGCCATTTATCATAGTCCACCAAATGAAAGAAACCAAATGTCTCTTTCTTCCTCCCATCTCTTTCCCCATCTCTCCCTTTCCGTATTCTTTTTTTTTTCCACTCCCCTTCCCCTCATCTTCTTTCCTCTCCTTTGTCCAAATCCAGTGGGAGTAGGGTAATAGCAGCTCGCTGGCGTTGCTTGTAACAGAACGGAGATTGGAGGAGCTGCTTGGAATCGGGCCCCTCTCACGCTGGGGCCCTGGCGCTTTTTTTGTGTGTTGCGGGGTGATTTGTCAAGCTGTGGTGGCAGAAGTCGAGCCCTGAGGTTGAAAGGCTATGACCCCAGGAGTGCTGTGTGTGTGTTTGTGTATGTGTATGCGTGGAGTGCAGGAGACCCGCCCCAGGCTCAGGCCATAATAGACCTGAGCCCAAAAGAATGGGCATCTAGCCTGGGACAGAGGACCACAAAGGCCTCATCTGCATATTTCAGGTAAACACACTGTGATAGAAACTGACAGAGGCGTGACAGACTCAATAGTAAAGGGGTTCGGCGGCGGGGTTTCTCCATGTGTATGTGGGAGTAGATATGGCGAGTGATGGGAACATTTACTACTTGCGACCACTCGTCCTGGCCCTGGCTGAGAGAAATCAATAACGACTAATCTCTCTGAACATAATAAAAAACAAAATAGTAAACAATGGCTTTGTTTACCCATCTGTGTGTATACCCCTCTGTGCCTTTGTGTAGTCTGCTGGCCTGCATACGAACAGGGCAGAGGCCACACACACACACACACACACACACACACACACACACACACACACACACACACACACACACACACACACACACA
>JAPSES010000219.1:15774174-15791187 GCA_029822895.1 Maxillicosta whitleyi
ACACACACACACACACACACACACACACACACACACACACACACACACACACACACACACACACACACCCACACACAGAGAGAGAGAGAGAGAGAGAGAAAGGTTGACAGCTGACACACTGAGCCAGCTCATGCTTCCCTCCTTCCCTCTCCTTTTGTCATTAAAGAAGGAAACACTTTCTCACTCAGTTTGTTTGTTTACTGGTTCCCACCTCTCTTTGGGGAGTTAGGAACAGAAACAGAATTCGTTCTCAGCTGGCCGCCTGCCTTGTCCCTGAACACACCCCACTTCTCCTTCTCTTCCTCTCCTCCTTTCCCTCTCAGCATCCTCTCAGCATGGATGAGTAGATTACATATGCTTCCTTTCTGAATGAGTTCACTCGTAAATAATGGATTGATTTATTGTGTGTTTGTATGACTCTCAAGGATTTTTTTTTCCTGTTGGAGTGTCACAGTGGTGCTTTAGTTTGTCTCAGAGGGAGCGTTAAGGTAGGGCTAGATTAGAGCACAGAAAAAGGGCTTGAAAGAAAGATGTCTGTGAAAGACTGTGTGCAGACTCGTGTAAAGAGAGCCCACCACAAAAAAAGTGAGTTGTTTGATGAATTCAACAAGTTTTTCTAACTCGTGAAGCATTCTTTTTGAACCTTCACTGAAATGCTTGGTTGAGTCATCAAACTCTCACTTTTTAAAAAAAAAAACAGCAAAATGAAAAAAAACAAAAAAAAAAACAGCATCACTGGAAGCAGATGCTCCTTTATATAGACACAGGATGAAAAGGGGTGGAGGGTGAAGGCCCCCTTGCACTGTCCTTCATAGTACTATCTGGAAACATTTTTGAACCACCAACACAAGGTTAAATAAAAAGTACAAGTGAGGAAGACGTGAATATAACAACTAAAAAAAGTAATGGACAGGAAATTGAAGTGAGTTAACACAGAAAAGAATATTAAGTTGTACAGAAATTGAGGCAAAGAAAAAGGGGGAACATTCCAGTACAGGAATGCTGTAATGCTGCCGGGCTGGCCAAAGGGTAAGTGACAGCGACCCTCCCGGTTCCTGGTCTAAGGTCACACACTGCTGTGCAGCACAGAGTGTGTGACAGACGGGGCATGGATATACTCAGAGAATGGGTTGCAGCCAAGGATAAAGTCAATGCAATTATGAAGCAATTACTGTAATGATCTCCAATGAAACCTGCTATGGCATTGTTAGGGCAGGAACAAAAGGATGGGCACTTCCAATTGTTTGAAAGAATGTACGCTTTACAAACAACACCGGATTAAAAAAGGGCAGGACAGGTTGGGGGGGGTGGGGGTGTACACATAGGGCTGTGAGCAAGAAGAGGACATAGTTATGACCCGCTCTTGAATTCATCTATTGTAGCCTGTTTTTGTGCGTGTAGGACTTGGATACAGTGTTGAACAAAATAGGACAGAAGGATCTAGAAAAGGAGAAAGGGGTGGGGGGTTATTGGAAGATGAATGGTCTCTAAGATAAATGCACATAGGCCAGAGCAGTCCGACCCCCACTCTATACCGCCCCACTACCATGACATCAGAACAGAAGGGGAAAACATCTCCTCTTTGTGGACGAGCCTAATTTAATTTGTACCTTCCAACAAGGGGTAAATATGTTTGAACTGTCTCACTGAGCCCACGGTGGCCCGATCAGGTTCTCACGGGAAACTGCTCCAAGCAGGATATCAAGTCTGCTGCATCACAACTTCACTTTCTAAACTAATCTAATTTCTGGGCTCTTCTTTTCTTTCACTCCCCTCCCTCGCTCCATCTGTTCTTGTGCTCCTCTCCTCTCGCGAGGCTGTCACTCCCTGCTGTCCATGCTTCGTGTCATTCCGGCTCCTGGCGTTCCCCGGGGATGATCCCCGTGACCTTCTCCCTGTCTTACTGGAATTTGACGTCAAAGGTCTTGTTGCTAAGAATGGAGTTTTGTTTAGTAACAAATATGACCCTTTGCCTTTGCCTGTACTCAGTCTTGCGTTCACTCTTTCACTTACGGTGACTTTATAACTTGCTCATTCCCTCTCTTACTCTTTCCCTCGTATTTTATCCCCCTACCCATTCTCTCTCTCTCTCTCTCTCTCTTTTTCTCTATTTGTCACTTTCTATCTCTTCTTCCCTTGCATCAATGGATCTTCCTTTCTCTGCCTTTCTGCCCCCTGGTCTCGCCTCTCGTCTCTCCCTGGCTATCTCATGTATTATTTCAGTCTACAGGGGCTAAGGGTGGAAATGAAATATGGCGGCCAAGCCTCAACGGGCATGCTCATATTCTGTGTAATTACCTCGGGCTGAGGACCGGGGCTTGGCTCAGTATCTATAAATCTGTGCCTCTCACTGGCCCCAGCCGCCTTTTGAAACCCTACCCAGCCAACGCATCATGGTGAGACTCTGACCCATGACCTTTCACACCACTAGGGCTGCTGAGAGTGACCTTTGACCCTGCATTGGGCTCTCTCAGAGTCTGCTCAGTCTGACCCCTCAGAGCCTCATGACCTCCCAAGTCACAGCTGTGCCTGATCTGTCCTTAGGGGCCGGAAAAGAACACGTCAAATGGGGTTTTTTGGTGTTAGTGTGTGTAGGTGTGCATGTGTGTATGCATGTTCCTGTGTATACTGATGTGTGTAATGGGGTGTGTGTGATGTGCGTGTGTGTGAAACTATGTTTGTGCATATGTTGGTGTATATTCTCCCATATCGTTGTCTCTTCAGTCTGCAAGGACCCTCACAGGGGAGTGTATACATAGAGATAGGTGGGTTACCCAAACAACGTGTCTCTTACAGCAAGGGCCATGACATGGAGACAGGGTCAGACTCTATCAATCATGCATACAAAGGTCATAGACCCTTAATGGCTGTGTGTCTGTAAGCAATGCTAATGTCATCTGTTAAAAACATAACGTCATAGATGATTTATCACAAAATATTGATTGGCAAAAATCCTCCCATTCCACAATTATGGAAAATGGATCTGAAATGTAGATGTCTGACGGTGGTGGCATTAAAAGAGACACATGAGTACAGGTCACAATATGTCTGTTATTGTTATTCATCTTTTTTTGTGGCTTTTGAAGTAACATGTTTGGCCACAGTACATTTCCCATTACTTCAGCTCCCCCTCCCCTCCATTGCTTCTGTGTTTATCTTCAGGTTACCTCACACTGTGATCCCCAGCAAGAGCAGAAGGACACATGCTGAACTAAAGAACGCCCTGCTTTCATTCCTAACTACGTATTTCTCCTCAATTCTTTGTGTCTGACCATAGAGGAGTATTTCTATCTATTTCTGCCACTCTTTTCCACTGTATGTTGTCTATCCGCTCTTGTGTTGGCCTTCAGAGCCCGCGTCTGACCAAAGCGGGGCCTCTGTGACCTGCAGCTGTGTTTACTGTCAACACAGACCAGTGTTAGGACAGCTGGGTGAACAAGAGAAGGCCAGACAGTGGAGAGCATGAGAGCATATAGGCTGGGCTGAACATCCACAAAGAAAAACCCACAGATGCGAAACATGTAATTGCACAGGAGAAAAAAAAACAAAAAAAACCCCCCCAGCAGAACCCTAAACATGTGGTGCCAAATGTAACCATTTACAAAAATTTTGAAGCACGTGCTCAAATAAATGAGCGATCACATTTTCACAGGAATGCGAAGGTGCAGTTTGTGTAACACTGACACCTTTTCCTGTTTCTGTTTTGGAATGGTGTTGAAGGCGTCATGGGTTCAGTGACACACCTTAGGAAGGTTATGCCCTGCTCCATTACACTGAACTCTGAAGAATGGCAGTGATTACCTACTTTGGCTTTCGTGCAAGCGGCACGTGTGAGTCTCACAGAACAGTGACAAAATGTTAAGATACTCATATATCATCTCATACTTATTATGTTTCCCCTCCTTCCTGTACCCCAGCTGATTCAGTGGGATAGACCCTGGTTCACACACTCTGCATCCTGTCCTGCAGAAACACACTACTGCGCACACACATACACACAGACTTCATACCAACATTTAATACATTTCCTTGGGATTTAAGCTTTCATGGGAGCCTGCAAACCCCCACCATAGTTGTGGTATGACTCTCCCCATGTGTCCTGTCAGGCCTGGGAGAGAGGAAGCTCCATCCAGTTAACATTACAGGGGAAATTCCCCTTGCAAACTTTACATTCCATTTAGATAATTCACAAACAACCATATATAACCAAATAACCACCAATAACTAATAATGTTGATTTAAAAACATTCAAAGATATTCATATCAATAACACAAATTGATCAGTTACTACTTTCTACTGAGCCAGACTCTGTACATTTCTCCCAGAAGGATACCTAATCATTTGCATCTATATCATCTATCCATGTGAATAACTCAAGAGCATGATCAGAGCAAGATACTCCACTTTTAAAAAGGTATTGACACTTCCTCACTGTTATTGACACAACTTATCAGCAGTCAAGGAGACTTCCTGAGAGGATATTGATATCCTTCTTTTAGTCTCATTGATGCTTTGTCACTTCTGCTGACGGCCAGACACATTTTCCCTCTTGTTCACCGGAAATGTTTATTCAACTTGGCAGAAAACAGACATAGATAAGTGAACTTACAAGCTCCCTCATCACCTGTAAGTTAGACCTGTTTTGTTTATTTTTCTTTTCTATGCATCTATACTGTCCACTTATCCCTATAGTATGGTTTCCATGGAAACAGAGCTTGTAGATGTAAAAAAAAAAAAACTGAAAAAAAAACACAATATCGAAAGTGAATGAGTTATTTTTTTCTTCAATTTCTCTCTCCTTCCCTCTTTTATTCTTGCATTCTCTCCCTCTCTCCTTCCTTCGTTCACAGAAAGTCAAGCAGTGTGTGGAGCGATCAATATCATTAATCAACACAACTCAACAGCACTCAGCTCTGCGGGGAGAGATGAAGAGGCACGGGGGAATGTCAACATGCCGGCCTGGAGTAGTCTTAACCAATGATACATATCACACATCACATGGATGAGAGCAGGGCCGAGGAAGGAGAGACAGAGAGGGACTGGAGAGGCAGACAGAGAGAGACAGATAACTGAGGAATGAAAGTATGCTTTCTAGGTAGAGGTTGAGGGAAGGGAGCATCCGAGCTAAAGAAAAAAAGAGCGACTGAGGTGGAGAGATAGAGAAGTTATTACTTGGTTGTCACCTACAGTCTAAAATCCCATATGACATCAGCAGTGAAGTGGTGACGGAGGTGGGATGTTCATTTATCTGACTCACTCTGAAGTATGAGTACAGTCAACAAGTACAGTCGCTATTACACCATCTACTGGAGCTGCTACCAGCAGCTGAAAAAGGTTTCGTCAGTGTCCATTGATCAAGAGGAGACGTGATGGGCAGGAAAATGGAACGAATATGAAAATCACAAAAAATGGAGCTTAAACCCCACATGGCAAACAACAAATCACAGTGGGTTTTTTTTTAGCCTTTCGTTTTTCCATTTAACTACACAACCAGTGCAGGAACCCAGAAATAGCTGAGATTGCTCCCATGTGACATGCTAGTATACCACATTTTACACCTTTGTCCTTCTGGTACATCTCAAGGGACAAACTACTGGGCAATTCAGCTCACTTTTGCCTCTTGCAGGTGTAACATTGCATTAAAGATGTGCTGTGGTGTTAAAATATCCAGCACAAAAAACTAGAAATGCTAGATAGGAGCATGGTAAAGATCTTGCTGATTTTATTCTGCTTAATAATGGCTCAAACATATAGAAATAATGGCATGGATTATGGTTTCATTTTACCGAGAGAGAATGAAGGATTACTAATAAAACAAGATTTAGGCTTTAATTATTTTTTAAAAAGCAGGGTAATAAAAGTAATGGGAAATCACATTGTTCTATGTTCATAAATGGTGAGATTTGAAAATTATTATATGATAATACCATATTTTGAAGGTAAAACTAAGCCTTATTTCACAGATGCTGCTTATAATGATGGGAGAATTACTGAGGAAGAGAAGGTAAACCCCCTCCCCAAAAAAACCCCAAGAATAAAAAAAAACAAAGGAGCGCTTCCTTACAGTCACTCTCACCCAGTCAGCTTTCATGTTACTTTTACTCCACAGCCTTTAGCAGACGAGTTTCTATAATAAACACACTAAGAATAAAAGAAGTAATGTGAGTTACGGCGGCTGGTGTCAAAACAGGATAATGTAAAAAATGCTGTATTAAGTCAGGAAAGCAATTTCCATTCATAAAGTCAAAATAAAGAAGAGTCAAATGTGATTTCTTGCTCGTTTCTCACTCACCCACACACTCACTCACTTGCTACCCTCATTATCTCTCTCTTTCCTTCATTCCCTCTTTCTTGTTGGTTTACTGAGAGAATAACTTATCCCTCGCTGTATCTCTACCTCTCTTACTTCTCCCTCTGTGAGTGTAGGAGAGATAACTACTGTGGAGTTGACAGCGGTAGTGGTCCTGTACTGTGGGCCTGGGGTGGGAGGTGAGTGGGAGGTTTGGTGTAACATGTCAGCCAGCTGTTGGCAGCGGGACTTGCCAGCTCAACTTAGCACGGCCCTAGAGTTGCGCTAAACAACTCCAACAACTTCGAGGTAAAAGTTGATTCTCAGTCATATAATGGCTTCCAGCCAAGAAAGGCGAGATGCAATTTACTTCTTTTCTGGCTCATTGATTTTTTGAATATCCATAATATTCAGAATAGTGGAAGGAAAGTAATGTAAATGATTAATTTAAAGCGAATTGGAAACAAAGAATAACACAATATATATATATTTTTTAAAGTAACAACAAATAAGATGGCTTGTTAAACAAATAGTTTCAAATAATTCTTTTTATTCAAATTGTTATTCTGTATTTGTTAGTAACCTCTCAGAAGGCAAGGCCCAGAATGTAATGTCAGCATTGCTGTGTGAGCTGCTGGTTCTTTAACTCAAAGCCAAGTGTTCAGATCAGTGGGATTGGGCTGTGCACAGTACACATGCTCTGAGGGAGCACAGCACACCCAGGCAGATTTAGAGACTTGTTTGTTTATTTCCTCTAAGTGTGTGAGACAGAATGCTTTCCTGCATTAATATTCAGCATCAACTCATACACAACAAGGAGAGGAAAAGATAGAGAGAAAGAAAAAGAGAGAGAGAGATGGAGGTATGGAGGCGGACCTCCTTGCGCTGCTGCTCCATGAGGAGGCAGATTATTTAAAGACTGATTGAGACGCCAACGTCAGACGGATTGGGAGCGTGAAGGCAATCAGTGAACAGATAAGGAGCTGTTACCTGAAAATGCAGCAGTGTGCTGGCTGGTTGGGTAGTCCTCCCTGCACTGTCTGATAACAGCCTACTTTTAATGACCAGTGAAAGCTGGCAGGAGACGGACACTAAACAGATCAACCTCTCCTCCCCTTCGGCTATGCCTGGCTCTGCTCACTAGATATACTAACCCCCCCCCCCCCCATACTACCCATCCATTCCTCCTCTAGCATATCTTTCCATCCTACCATTCCACCATCCACCTTTCCCTCAAGCACTGCTAAAAGCAATGCTGCCAACATACTCTGCAGCCAAGAGCCATAACACATGTAAATACACACAACAAGAATAAAAAGAGTAACGTTGTGAGCAGATATCCACACACAAGACGATTTTATTCACGTGGAGACAATTCTTTTATTTACCTTTGGGATGCAGCTTTTTATTTGTGCAGCCTTTAGACATATAGAAGCAATAAAATAAGATCCCTAGATCCCCACACATGTACTTAATACTCACAATAATTCGCACAATAGCATTTTCCACTTTAAAGGTAGGCACTTCTTGTGCTTGCTCCGTCTTGGTGGATTACAATTAGCCAGGGATTCTCCTGCAGGGCATAAATGTGTTGCTTTCAGATACAGGGATCCATTTGACTCTAATGTAATTATTGTACGGAGGCTCCTGGTGCCCTCGTCAGTCACAGATTAAGGGTGCTCTCGCCCACCACTTGCTCTCACCTTTGGCTTTTCAGCTGAAACCATGCTAAACAGTCTTACTCATTCTCCCTGTCTCTCACACTCCATCTCTTTCCAAGCTCTCTTCCAATAACATAACCCTCCCCAACGCCTCTGCCTTTGTCTATTTGCTCTCAGCCTTCAGGCCAAGTAAGCTGATAGGCTGTCAGGGGTCAGCTGGCTGTGAGTGATTGGCTTAATGGGCAAGGCCAGAGCCTCTGCCTGGCAGCCAATGAGGAACAGCAGCTTGGCCTGTACCCCCTTGTTGACCTCAAGTAGCCCACAGCAACAGTGACACGCCTCTGCAAACACAACCCAGAGTGAAGCACCAGGTAGCTGCCAGCACCCCCCACCCCCCCACCTCCCCACACACACTGATGTACAACCAGTCACATGCAAAATTACACACAATTGCTCACATACTCACACACAGACACACTATGAGATTATACATCTGGCTGCCAAGTGCGGATCCGTCACATCTCTGCCACCTTTTCAGTTTCCTTTTCTCTATGCTCTTATCCCTTTCTTTCTTTCATTCCCTCTGTCTTATTCTTTCTCTGCCCATCGCCCCCTCATCCTAACTCTGTCTTTGTGAAACACAGTTCTGACATCAAAGTGGCAGAAATATTAATCCTACAGAAGTATCTGCTCCGAGTGTAAGGATCAAGAACCAGGTCGTGGATAGGTGGAGGGGTGGAGACGTAAGGAGAGAGAAAGATGTGGAGTTGGAAACAGAGAAAAGGGAAAATAGATGGGGGGTGTAAAGTCATACAGCCTGAGTGGGAAGCCCCTACACAACAATTACAGTGCAGTAATCTCCAAATATAATACAGGTCTCACACTATATGGCTTTCCGCCTTGCAATTAGCATAATCGTACATCATACTGACACTCAAATGTGTTTAACACATGATTTCTAAAATAATAATCGACCAAACATTGGAGAGAGACAATATGAAACACATAAGGGGGAAGCAAAACAATCAGTCACAACATTGACATCTTTATACACTGAATCCAAGTAGTACAAAATAATGTTTCTTAAAGGGTAAAAAACTTTTGCCACTCCTGTTACAGCTTTTCAGTCACTGGAGTGAATTTACTTTTATGTTTTATTCTTTCTCCATGTATCTCCCCACCTTATTATTACTACCACAGGCCATGCATTCCCAGCATTATTTTTATCCATAGACATTGAACTTGTCTTTGAAAAAGAGTCATCTACCACTTGTGTGATATAATGAGACCAGACACAGACGGGTGACAGCAATGACAACACCTGTGTCTATGGATATACTCATAGCTTTTAGTCAATAAACAGCACGCTTAAAGTAGCTACAATTGACATTGGCAGGAATTCCATATGTCAAGAGTAGGAGTGTGTTAATGAGCATAGGAACACATGAAATCACAACACACTTCCACTTACAGGCACTTTGTAAAATATCATACAGTATACAACACAAGTGTCCCTTATAATTTCACAAACTTTTACTAAGGTTGGATTAAATTAGTATGGCTAAATAAACTATGTTGAAGTGCAAACCAGTTCTACCATCCATACATGATTTGCATGAGCTGTCAGCACTAAACATAAAGTAATACCACACTTAACCCCAGGGAAAACACATGGTTTGGCCAATGAGTAGAGAAAGGCATTACAGTGAGTGTCAGAATAATATCTGTACCTCCCACTTTCCCTCGTCAGGAATGACCTTGTGTAAACACTGGAGCAATGGGTAATGCTCCTCAGATGTGGTCTAATTGCAGTGTATGTGGTTATGTATGTATGTGTGCGTGTGTGTGTATGTATGTGTTCCTTGTTTGGCAAATTGTGGGTTGTGCACTGACAGGTGCTAATGTGTACAAACCAGCTCAGAGGTGAGGAAGGTCACACACTGCAATGCATACACAGTATCGATAGGAAATAGGAAAAAAAACAAAAAAACAATTCCACTTTTTAACATTCTAATGATCTCATGTATGTTTAGTTTCATTTTAACCATACAGTGGACAAATATTCATAACATGTTTATAACATGTTTGAGTGGAAATCAATTAATAATTGTTACAGGACAGTAATTAACAGTTTTCTTAAACAAAAAAGTTTTTTTCCCCCCAAATATAATCTCCATAAAGTGAATAATAACCAGTATTAGAGTATGTTAAAATGTGACAAAACATCAACTTAGCTGCAAATGTTTTTATTTCATAACTTTCACACAGTTAATCACTTTCTGATGATGGTTTTAAATACATATTTCTTTGCTTTAAAAAAATGGAATATATGGTGTCCAGCTGAGTGGACATTTTTGCAACTCCATGGAAAATAGGTTAATTAAAAACAACTCAAGTTCTCAAAATTCATGCATGAAAAGGTTAATTTTTTGGGACATTTTAATGACTTTGGTGGAATCAGAATGAAGACAATAAGGAGAAAGGGGGTAATCGCATTACAAAAATGCCCCAATCGTATGGAATGTTACAAAAGAGTTTAATCACTACAATAATTTTCTCTACCCAGCCATTAGATCTGCTGTGGATAGTGCAAACATACGCTCATTAAGCATAAAATTCTTGCAGAAATTTAATGAAAAGTTGTATGGCATGAAGCACCCACTCTGGTGCTCACAAACACACCAGGAGGGTCGGAACAACCAGTGAAAGCCAAATCCAAAGACTTATTTTTTGAGTTTTAAAAACAAATAATAGGAAAAAAAAATGTGTTGTTGCCTTACAAAGAAACGTATTTGTCATACAGTGAGTAAAAGAACATAAAGTGAGCATTATCAGCTCTTAACAATCCATAAGGTCACCACTTCACTGTGATATTACAACATGCAGCTGTCTCAATGGTTACACATATCACAACTTCATCAGCTCACTCCATAAAAGAAAATAGCTGCTATGACTTGTATGAGCTTGTTTGTATTGTGTTGTTTTCTTCTTTCCTGTTTTTTCTCCCACAGTTCTCATACAATATAACTTCCCACCATCATTAAAACTCCCCCTCTTCTAAAGTGACCCAAACATGTTTCCCCTTTCCTTCTCACAAGCATAATTAATAAACCAAATAATGCTCACTCAAAGAGAATCTAAACACAATTAGCTGTTTTTGTTGGAATTGCTGCATGAGATTAGTTGGATCTATAATAAGTTTACACATCGTGGTGCCAGTGAAGCTGTAATGCATTAAAGCCTAAACACTAAACCAAAGGGACAAATAAATCCCCTGTAAGGTAAACAGTAAACTACGACAAAATGGACCAAACAGACTAAATATTAAACAGGATAAACAATACTGGAGAGTGTTTAGTGGAAGTTTTTGAATATTTTGATACCACATGTTTTACATTACAGATTTGACGTGCTACTACAGGATCGTTGTGTATTTGTTTGGTAAAAGCATGCCTGCTTTAGCATCAATGTGCTGTGTCTGTGTTTGAGTATCATATGTTTGCACACCGAATTAAAATGTTTCTCATTAAGATTTTCTTTGAAAATCACAAAAATACTCAAAAGGAAATGGAAAATTGAAGACAAGAACACAAGTCAAGTATTGCCTCAAAAAAAAAACAACAAAAAAAAAACAAGTTGCTTATTAAGTTTTCAGACTCTCTGTCCCTTCTTTTAATGAGACCTAATTTGGACTAAAATAGATGATGCCTGAACAGACTATGAACCCAGCATTTGACATGAAAGATAAGATTAGAAATAATTTGTCATATTGAGTACTGGGTTCTATACACATATGGCAAATACTGATGTCAAGTTGTCTGACTGAACATGTGATGTTGAAGGTGTTGTAACTAAAGACTCAGTGGCAACAAGAAAAGTTGCAGGCTGTGACTAGACAGAGCAAAGGCCAAGATGTTGCATGTCCCTCCTGAGACTCAAGAGGCACTAGAAATGAAAAAGCACACAGAAAAAAAACAAAAACAAAACAAAACACCACACACAAATACTGCACAGACTCTGCTGAGATCTACAATCTTTCAAATCCTGCTGTTTGGATCACATGTGATTTGTCATGATAATTTTAACATTGAAGGGCTTCCATACTACATTGGTCACAAAAAGAAAAAGAAGTCATTTGTCTCTTTTATTCTTCTCAAGGTGAAAAGAAGGCAATGACATAAACAAGGAAAAACTCCTTTGGGGATGGTGACACAGTTTATGGCGTGTCAAAAACAGGGATGGGAGTATTCTGTGGTTTGTATACACCAGTATCTCATAATGCAGCACTCCACTATAAATTCCAACCAGAGAAAAGTTATGGACTCGGCTCATGAGTGCATGGTTAAATGTGGCCATATCAAATGCATGGGAATACATTCCCCACCAAGAAATGTGACACAACAGGAAATAGCTTAACAGATTTTACTTCTGGGCTACAGGGGCCAATAACTGTCAGTTCAGTTTAGGCCCTCATGCTCTTGGCTTCCAGTGTCTGGTCAGAGGGATACTGCTGCATTAAAATGCCATTTTGTGATATGAATATAATCTTCCCAGACTTGATCCAGGACTCTGGAGTGTGAACGGGTCACTTTAGATCACCGCCTTGGGTCTGTGAAAGGCACCTGTGAGAGTGTGAAGGAGAGGTAAACGGTGTAGGAGGTTAGGAGTATGAGGTGTCTTAAGAGCTGCTCAGCCAGGTTAAGGGGTGGGTTAGGTTTGTGGGGTTTCATGTCCCTCTGCTCTTTCCAGCTCTCTTTACTGGTTTTGGCATTTATTAGGCTTTCTGCTGTGCACTTAATCTTTACTGGGATTTACACTATGAACTGACCCACACTGAATATCAGCTTCGGGAAAACAAGTGCTTTCTCTTGGACTTTTACCATTGCCAGCAATTTTTCTACTGTTTATTTTGTAAAATGAATGCATGCATATAGAGCACAATAAAACATTAGCACAATTAAAAGTCTAAATTGTGTAATAAATATTTACATTTTAGAGTACTCACTACATGGAGATAATATCATTATCTGCAGGGACAAAATGTGTAGTACATGCTGTACATTGAATTTCTATGTAGATTTTTTTTGGTACTTGTTTCTGTTACCAGATTTAGATTCTTGTTCTGTCATTGTAATTCTGCTCATGTGTAAACGTGTGAAAAGCAATGATATGAAAAAGCAAAGCCAAGGAAAAACAAACAGTGGGGATGAGAAGCAGGCGGAAGCCCGTAAAGCCTGGTGACCGGGGTCAACTCTCTCAGATACACATCACTAAGAGGAGCTATAAAAGTTCAAGAGGAGGTGTCTCTGTCGATCCAGAGAAAATAAACCCAAGCCTGACTATACAAGGACATCAGCATGGAACACACGGAGGCCCAGTCAGAGTAACAACAACAAGCAACAAGGACAAAATCTACATCCATCATTCAAGGGCAGATACTGTACGTCTTACACAGAGGAACACAATTTGTCCGTATAGGTTTACATTCACACACGAGCACACACATTTTCAGGCATACACATATACACTGTAGCACTAATAACTTTCCCTTACTCAGCTTCACACATTGGAAAAAAAAGAGGTTTGCACTGGGATTTTAAAGCATGATTTATCCGGATCCTACTGCATGTTCCTGCAATCTGAGGTATAATAAGAGGTTAACCAGACATTACTTCTCACTGGTGTATAAGGGACAGGGCAGTATGTTTCATGTATTCAACAAAACCCAAACAGTCAAAAACTAAAAATACAAACAATTTACACATTCACAAACATAGACATAAACCATCCTCACTGCTATAGTTATAAGAAAGCACAGGGACTCCCCCGCAGACCCAAGCATAAAAAACCAAAAACACAGGCTGTTCATCATCACTTATTGGTGTATGTACATGCCGGGGGTTTGCCGGAACATGATTGGTCGGTGCATTCATCAATCTGATAGTGATCAGTCCCATATAGGGGAGATTAATCATTAGCTCTGCAGGGGCAAATGCATGGCACGGCAGATAGTGATTATTGATGGGTTAATCCCAACTCCATGGCTTTGCATTCAGGCAACAGCCTCAGGGTCTATCATGCTAAATTTTTTTAATCGCTTTCGTATTAAGGTATTAGGATATGTTGGTAATATGCAGAGTAGTAATGCTGCTGTGGGAAAATTAGGCCCATTATGGTTAATGCACCGTATTCATATTAATATATTAGTGCAGTTACCTGTAGCAATCTGCAAATCTGCAATTTTCAACACAATATGAGAGGGATTAAGACATTTTCTGGTTTAGAATAATGTGAAACTGCCACTATAGGTATACTAGAATCCTATCACTATCCTCTAAGTTTTTTCTTTTCTTTCTTTCCCTCTGTATCCTCCTTCTCCTTCCTCTTGCTCTCTTCTGGATGTGATGTTTTGCAGAAGTGCTTTTAAAAGCCCCAGAGGGTAAATAGTGCTCGAAAAGTAAACAGAAATGAGCTGACCTTGCCAGAGTTTTGGCTCATGACAGCAGAGCTGCTTTAAGACTTCAAGCAGCAAGGGTCACAACTATAAACAAATTCATTCCAATGCCAGCAATACATAGACACAGAGAGAAAGCAAACAAGTTTCTGGCAAAGAAACATAATTAATGAAAAATGTGAAAGAAAATAAGTGAGAGCTAGAGACAGTGGAAAAATAAAGAGATAAGTCTCCTCATGGCTAAGGAGTATGGCTATAGCACAGGAGGAGGAGGAGGATGAGATGAAGCAATAATACTGGGAACAGGGTGAAAAATTCCTCACCAGTGTATTTAAAGCCGGATGTGAGTCACATCACCTGGCATCTGTTTTTGTTTAAGTCCAAAGGTCAGAGTTCATGGCTCTAAGGTTGTGAAGAGCCACGTTTTCACCCAGCACAGCGAGGAATCAAATCAGCTTAAGCTCATACGGTACAACTTTGGGTATCATCGTGACTCATCACTAAGACCTTACATGGCCTCAATTTAGAACGCTTTATTGAGCCCCTATGTATTAGTTAGAGCACAATTGCACAGACACAATGAATGAAAATATTTATTAGAACTCCTTTTATCAAGAAGTTAAAAATTAAGAATTATTGAGCCGTGTCCTTCTGTGCCGTCTAGTTTACAGTCATCTCTTTAGGCTTGACCCTGACACTTCTCCTTGATCCCCTTTTGAGGCCTGCAGAAAGGAGAGTCAGCATCTAACAGAGGGGTCATAAGGCACAGAATGCTGCCCACAGCTCATCTCTGACCTGCTGAACAATGTTGCAAGTAAGGAAAAAAACTACCAATTATCAGATTCAAGCCGAGCGAAGGCAACGAAGAATACACTGACAAAGACATAATGTTTTGAAAATGACTTTCTCATTCTTTTAGTTTGCACCAGAGTTAAACTTGCGTACTGATGTCATTGACCTTGCCTTTTTCAGTCTCTAACCAAGAACTCAAAAATATGCTACTAAATTAGAAATTTGAGGCCAAATATAACAAAATAACACAAGAAGAACAATTGACATCTTTAGTGTGTCTCTGAAATGTAAAGGAATCCACAAAATCAACATTAGACTCTAGTTTGTGTTACAACAAGCTTCTAAGTCACTTGGGGGTTGCTCCAAAAATGAGAGTATAGGTCACGAAAACACTCTGAAAGCCAAAACTACCAGTATCTGGAAGAGTAATTGTTGCTGTGAGGTGACACTCACAGTCTTTCAAGTTTTATGACATATTGTAGACAACGTACTGTACCACGCTGATAAATATAATTAAATATACATTTAAAAGAAGGTGCACTACTTGGCATCTTAGTTAACAAGTACAAAACATGCAGTGTCTTCCTTCTCCAATGCTTTTCCACCTGTGCTACAGTCCTCTGAGAATCCTCCTCTTCCAGTCCTAGATGGCCTGGTTTGGGGCAGTATACAGAGTGTGGTGTGTGTCTCCTCAGGGCAGTGTTTGTCATGTCAGAGAATCTTGTTATATACTCCATGTTCCTCAGCCCTGTGATAAGTCATCGTTATAGCTGGCCAACCTGGCAACCCAGTGATAAGGGAGCCATGTTCAATCACCACGCCAGCTAATATTTCAAATTCCATATTGTTTGCCTGCGGTCGAAGTTCCCTCCTTTCAGCCTATGCACACTTACACACACACACACACACACACACACACACACACACACACACACACACACACACACACACACACACACACACACTTTTTCTCTCTGTGTGTCTCGTTCTCGCTCTCCCACCAGGGAGTGTGAGGATGAGTGGTATCTGTAACTCTGTTAGAATGGAGGAGGTAATGTTAACATCGTGCAGTGCCGCTGTCATGCCAACTATACATAATCTCTAAAAAGGAAGAAGACAGATTATACAATACAGAAAAATAGCTAAGTTCAAGTGCAACTTTTACACATGCACAACCTGCCAAACAAAAGTTCTATCCTGGATTTAACAGAGCATATGAATTAGAGCTTTCCATTGGACAATTACTGTAGTGAATATTTTGTTTCCATTGTAACAAGTTTTCTAACCCTGCAGTGAGTAGCTTGTAATATAAAAAAACAACCAACAGTTTGTTGGAGGGAATAAAAACTGGACTGCTTCATTGCAAAAACATGTGGTCTGAAGAGTCCAGACTGACCCAGATTGATGGGTGCAGAAGGGTGAAAGGAGATGGAGATGAAGTGATTATGCATCACGCCTAGTGCCTCTACTGTAAGTAGAGGCCTGTGGGGGCAGTGTTACTATCTGGGGTTGCCACAGTTGTTCAAGTATTAGTTCAGAAATGCTAAAAAGGAAAATTAAAAGAAAATTATGGTAAATAACATTGCAACATTGCATAAAGTAATTTTAAAGATGCCATGGTGAATGTAAGGCATACTTAAGTTAAAGGCTGTCCAAAAAAATTTGGGGCTTATTTTTTGGACAGTGTACATATACTGCCCAGCCCAAAAAAAGTCACATATGCAATATTTGACGTCACTACCTTTGGTTCTGATTCCAGGAGACATTCAGTGGATTTAACTGCACAAATAGTTCTGATCCTTCCATGGGTCAGTAC
>JAPSES010000219.1:15791287-15821040 GCA_029822895.1 Maxillicosta whitleyi
CTCCATAAAGTCCAGACTCTAATTTAGGATGTGATGAAGACTGAATGCAGCGGTTTGATTCTGCATCATCAATAATCAAAAAAATGAATGAAACTATGGATGGATAAAATATTATGAACCTTATTGTGGCATTATGGAAGTATTGTGTGTTAAAAAAAAAAAAAGATGTGACAGTGAATGTCTGCTGGAATCAAAACTGAAGATGGTGCAGTCAAATATTGCATGTGCGACTTTTTTTTTTTTGGGCGCGCAGTGTAGTAGGCTATTTTATTTTAAGAAACTTAGTGTGGATAAAGAGCTGCAACCAGAGTTCTTAGTGTAAGATATCAAGATAATTGTGTAGGGAAAAAGAAAGACGTGAACTTGCGCTGTGAGGGATGTGTGGACATCACTACCCTTATGTAAACCTCCTACACACAGACCTTCGTCTGTCTAGTGGACTTTAGGCGCTTCTCCATGCAGCCTCTCAAGAACCACAGACTCCAGGTAGGGCCTGACCACATCCAACAAGGGCCCTGGAGCATCATCCCATCAGTATGGTGTCCTCTAAACTTCTTCTGAGCTCTCTCTGTCTCCCTCACTCTCATAAAAAAAAAAAAAGCTGATGGGTTCAGCTTGGGAAGGCAATGGCTCCTGCGGCTGTGTTTATACAGCTTTAAGAGAAGGCAGTTTAGCAGGTGCATGGCGCTGTAAGTACAACCGCAATCCACCGCTAAGAGGATTAAAAGCTAGGATGATATCTTTCTAGTAAATAACGTTTCTCTGGAAAGAAAATACAGCAATAATGGAGCTCTTCTCATTCCCCTGACTTCATCCTCTTTGCATTGGAAAACAAAAAGTAAGCAAGAGGGAGGGAGAGATTGAGTTTATATGGGCTACGAAAAAAACAGGTGTTAAGCCTCTCCAAACTGGCCTGTGTAATGGGGTTCTGTTTGGAGGGTGTGGAGCCAGCGGATAAACAGCATGCTGGTCGATATATTTGCCTCCTTCTACTCTATAATCCTAACAGCGTTACCAAAAGAGTATGCATTATAAACATCAGAAGCGTCTCAAACATATATACTAACTTCTCACACAGAACCCCATTCAGGGAAAAGCTAAGCTTCTGTACTGTATCGCTTTCCAAACTGGCAGGGATAGGATACTCATAGCTAAGAAAATGGAGATGAATCATTGAGGGCTGAATTTCCATCATCTGAATGGGCCTTGGTATCACCACAGGAGCTTTCGTATCCTGGCAAGAGTTGCCGGTGCCAGAAAATGCCATTATTTATCCCTATTTCAGCTGCTGCTTTAAGTTGTGTTCTGTTACATCTATCCAAGCATAAGAAAGTGATCTCAGACACAGTGGTCAACAGAGAGGTTATCAGGCTCTCACAGCAGGGTTAAAAAAACTCATATCAGAACAGCAGTACACCTGGCCTGAGTTCTGTGTCCCACCTGTGACTGTTCTTGCATCACCGTCCCTTTTCTTTTTAATTTCTCAATTCCTCCAGGGCAGTGCTCTGTGACTACCTGGGGGTCCTTCTCCCCCTGGCCCACTCATAAAGAGAGAAAGACTGGATGTTTACACCTGCTAGGCCCCACTCAAAGCCTGGGGGTGGAGTTAGTGACCTGCCTACTCTCTCCTCCCCGCTCCTCCCTCTGCTAAAGGAAACAATCAGCCTGTTACGAGGGCATCAATGGCTTTCCCAGCTGGAGTTTCCCTTTGGTTATTGAGTGTGGTCAGAGAGCTACTGCAAGTTGTGTGTGCGAGGGTGTGTGTGTGTGTACATGTGCACAACCAGTGTTGTGATGAGCACTGTTCAAAACACACTCCAAGACCCAAGTGGATGGGTGGGGCAGTGGACTCTTTTCCAGCTCATATCACACAATGCAGCCAATTCTGTTGCTTGCTGAAGTGGAGAGAGAAGGAGGGTAAAGTCTTGGCCTTGAGTGGGCATGAACCCCTAGATCAGTGACCTGGTGGGACAATAGGCCCTCTCACGAGCAGATCGCTCCACTAACCCTCCAACACGACTAAGTTAATCCCCTGAGCCGACAGTCTTACTATTAGTTCTGAAGCACTGAGTTATCCTAATTAGGTACAAAGAAGAAGACATGTTTCAAGTAGCAGCCAACCAGTACTGGAGCGATGCTTAAGTACAATGTTGTTACTGCAGTGATTTGTAATCACAAAGTTGCCTATGTCCTCATGGGAACAACATGCAAACCATTTTCAAATGAGACCTATTCTTTACTATCAAATAAAACTACAGGCCTTTAAGAAAACACATCTGAATAAATTGACTCCAAGAGGTGAAGGTCTACAACTACGAGACTTCGCAGTAAACACCGATTTTAGCAACAATTATCAGCAACATTACACTGAAAAACAGAGAGCGATGAAAATATTATCATGTAATACCGTCTCAACCTTTTTTCCTACATGTAACTTACTAATTTATATTCACATTTTTTAAAGACTAAATAGGTCACATTTCAGTTTGGCACTTTTTCTGCTTATAGGTTAAGAAATAACTGGAGACACAAAGACCTTAAAAGCTACAATATTTTCCTTCAGAAACCACAGAGCCTTATCATGAATATAGAGACACTATCCATAGAAAGAGAAAAGTAAGGAGAAAAACATTACAGCTAGAAAAGCAATAATCTTATCAAATCCATCGAGGGCCATTATGAGGCGTCAGAACCTCTGCCAGCAGGGATATAGTTCGTACCAGGAGATCAGAACTCTTCTTCTCTCGCCAAAGGGAAATATTCAAAACAGTGCTACTGGGCTTTTTTTCAATTTTAAAGAAGCCTAAAATTACTGCAGAAATGTCCTAAAAACACAAGTGTGGTCTGAACTTATTCTGCAAGGAAATGATCACAATGAAAAAAAAAAAAAGTAACTTGCTATTCCTGCACATCCTCCTGTCACATTTCTTAAGTGTTTTTTTTTTTCTTTTTTAATTTCCACATTCCTGTCAGTTCCTACTTCAAATTGCAAACCAAATAATACCAAAATAGGAAAAAGAAGAAATTAAGAAAAAACACAGGAGTGTTAGTTGTGTGAATGCTAGCTTTTCTCACTCTTTAGTTCCCTGCTGAAAACACAAGGATGTGCCAAATGTTGGAAGGTAGATACAAAATGCACTGTAAGTTGTCTTCTTGAGAAATAACACATTAACATGTATTATTAGCATAAAAACATTTATAGCTTTGAAATCTAAACCACATTGCAAATGGATCTGGATACATCATCATTTCCAAGTGATTACTGAAAAGGTCATCAGCAGCTGTAAACCTTTGCCCATCCTTGTTAACATTTATCAATAATTCCTCCCCATGGAGGCTAGTGCTTACTTCAGATTACCTTTGTAAAACTGCACAACAAAGTGCACCCTTTTCTTCCCCTCTCCTGCACCCTCTTAGCCCTCCTCCCTCCATCTCCTTTACCTTCCCGACTGACACTGTGCAGCTCTTTTATCCCAAAGGTTTCAAAGGTTCTCTTCTCACTGAATACAAAACACTACTGCCTCTTGAACTTTTGATGGTGGCTGAAAAGCAAGAGAAAGTCAGAAACACCTCTCTATAAAGACATCACAGGCAGGGTTCAGGTGTAGTTCACCTGAACTCCATCCATATTCAAAGGCTTTTGCTTCTCCTCTTTCTCCCTCCAGCAAGTTTTTCCTGTCTAGCTGTTGCTACTAAGGATGGAAAGCTGTATTCAAAGGTAGAAGTCATAAACACATGACAGAGCTGTTCAAGGTCCTGACTGCCTGGAAGATGGGTAGTAAAGGGAGCTTAAACTGGACAAGCCGGCCAAAGACCCAAAGGCTCTGCTGCCATGGTGAAATCAAATTAATCAGCACTTTGTCTCCTTGTGCTCTTAACTACTGATCTAAGAGGACAGGAGATAAAAGTAACATGGACGGACTTTATGTATGCAGTCTTAACATTTGTCAGTGCTTATGAGGCCATGAGGCAAAAAGGTACAAGGAAAGGATAGCGTTCAAGGGTCTAAGGATAAGCCATTGATTACTGTTTCCCACGTACTTTAATCAGCCTGTACTGACACTCAACCACTGCCAGAGGACACCCCATTGTCTTGGAGATAGAAAACAGAGTTTAGGGGGTCCATATGCCACACTAATTGTTTATTGACTGTTCACAGCAAGAAGAAAGATAATTAGGGTCATTAACTAGTGTAACTAAGCAGGCACAAGTTGTCAATTCCAGATCCCACCAGGCTCGTTCAGTCTTTTGTAACAAGCTGTAGGATAACTGGTGCCTTTCCATGGGAAAACAGCTGGAGAAAGCATGGAAACACTTCCTTTCTGTTTTTATTATTCCTCCACCTCGTCTGTCCTTCCTCCTCCTCTCCATTCCGTTTGTGTTTATTTTTACTCCTACGGATTGGGTCATATACATCCCCTCATCGGCCATTGAGGTCTTTTCACTCCCTTTTATGCCTCTGTTGTCTTTTAGATGTTGACATGAAGACAAACATATGCGATCACACACTTGCATACAATCCATGTGAATAAGACAGATAATACAAAGACGTCCAGAACATATAATAATGCTATAGAAACAGCTCCATGTATTCATCTTCAATTGGAATGATGTGTTCTACAAGCTACTGCCACAGCTGCATGGAATAAAAGTTTAAATGTGCTCTCTTGTTCTGTTTGTACTCACTGCAACTCTTCCAGCAGTTTATTCAACAATATGCAAATGTTCTGCAAAGTAAGATCCTGTGAACTTGGGAGAAAGAGAAAACTTCATCACCACGTCAGGCTTGAATGAACACAGTCTCACATTTAATGTGCCATCTTTTGGAATCCCAGGACAGGCTGCTCTGATGTCTTGATAACCTTGACTCATCTGAAGATCAAGGCAGTCAAACAATATCTCAAGAGCGACAGTGTTCTTGTTGTGTTTTAACACAATGTCACCCCCTTCTCTCTTGTTCAAGATTGTAACTTTTATACAATTTAGACAACAGAATGACAGCACGAGCTCATCAAGTAAGTCATGTTAAATGACTTGATTAAAGCAAGTTTTGACCTAAATGAGTTCACTGTTAAAATCCATTGAATTGTCTAGTTTTTTACACTGGCCTCTCTGCCTGTAGTACACAGTGACAAGAACTTCTACTTCAAAGATCATGAAAAATAGTCCTGGAGGCACAGTTTTTAATAAAACACAGAGTATGTTTGGATTTTCACCGGTGGAATTTGTATTAAGCGGGTGTCGAGGAGGTGTTGAAAGGGTACAAGGGAGAGTGGCCTTTGCAAGGACGCCCGTGGGGTCCTGAGGCTCTGGAGCATGTGGGCAAAACCATCAGTTACTCCCAGATGTTATCAGGTCACTACAGCAGCTATGCCTGGACTCTCAGGGGACACACAAACACGCAGCTGGGGAAGGCATTAGGACACAGAATATGAACCACGACCAGAAGGAAAAGGCTACAGGGGATTTTCTCCCTGAGTGTCAAGTGTGTGCGGGTGAGACTAAATATGTGGGTGACGGAGAGAACATAAATAGTGAAGTTTTCAACAGTTGTGTATGTGCATTTATGGTTATGTGTGTGCATTAGTTTGTGCTTCTTAATGTACTCATTTGTTAAATTTATATATGGTTTGTCAGCTTGCTTTATTCTGTCATGGGAAGCATTAGGAGGGGAACACAGCTCTGGGAAAAGACAGAAGAAAAAGAAGAAAAGAGCAGAAAAAAATTAAGAAAGGAAGGTTTAAAGTGCAGGGATGGGAATCTGAAGTCCGTTGACACATAACAGAGACCTCTGACAAAATAAACAAACTTAGCTATACTCTGTGACCCCCATACCTTCCTCTATGGGTCATGGAGCAGCAAATTTGCATAACAGCAAAGAGCAATCAATGGAAGAGGGGCCCTTTGTTAGGAACTGTCAACGAAGGCAGGGGCCGCAAGCCTGGAGCCCCCGTGTCAAAAGTGCTTATTTGGGGTGCCACTCGGACATGACAGGGCCTCAAGGACAGGGGCGAAGGGTTAAACTGCTAACAACATTAAATGTCACCCCAACCTTGCTTCACTCTGAAAGACATGCAAAGTGGCTTACATCAAGCACTGTCAGTGAGAATACATGATATATTACACAAATCCACAGAAACTACTGGATACATTCATTCATTCTTACAGCCTTTCATTATATGACCTGTGTGTTTGTACTCAATTAAAGCAGTTTTTTTCTTGAAATGGGACTGATGGCTTGTGTCCATACATAGGATGAATGAATAATTAACTAACTAACTAAATAAATAAATAAATAATATGCCTAATGTAAAATGATGTTTTCAGACTTTAGGACTGACACAAAATTAAAAATGTGAACATGTATATTTCTATTTAATTGATATTGTATATGACATACATATGGTGATGAAACTTGACTTCAGTATCTGTGAGGCAGCTGACAAAATGTTGGTGTTTACTAACAGTGCCTCCCTGTTCTCAGTTTTCTCCCTTTCCTAATTCTTTAATAATGCTTCTTATTCAAACTTGGCCTTTTCATCCATTATGGATCAATACCATATTTGATTTTGTTTGTTCTGTGCCAAGTGTCAATGTGCACAAGTCAAGGGGAAGCAACCCTTTGTTTCATCCCGTTAATAAACACTAAAGCATTTAATATTTCATCCTCCCTACCAAGGGACCTCAGAGACGTCACTGTGTTTAACATCCGGTTCTGTGAGGCTCATACTCTGCCTCCTCCTCTCTCCCCCTCTTCTCTCCGTTATGTCTTTTGGGTGTGTTTGCAACTCAGACGTCTGCACAGGACTGTGTTCTGTAACTTATTTAACAAGGGTTCATTCTCTTGAAAGCAGTTCTACCCGCAGGACCGACCGAGGCTCGACTTTGTGTATGTCTATTAATAAATTAACTATTCTGTCACAATCTGAAGGAAAGATTCAATTATTCACAAATTGCAATGCATAATTCCATCAACCATGTTTTAAGCAGGGCTATGAATAATTTTTGCTATTTTACTTTCGATAATTAAAGCAGTAAATCTCTGTGTGAGGCACGTTACAGAGTCTATGGTTCATGTTACAATTAAAAAGAAAACAATACACATTTTCTGTTATGGTGAAGCCAGTATTAATCAACAGCTCCAGGTATGAATATGCATGCAGTGGTTTAGTTAACATCTTTTATCAGAATAAAAATCACTAATTTATTGACAATGCTTCAGCCGCAGAGGATGGGAACGGGCGGGTGAGGATACGGGGGAGAAGCAAAAGAAATGGAAACATATTGAAAGGGTGAGCATTGTGGAGAGATTCTGGAGTGGGTGGGTGTGAGAGAGTTGGAAAGACAAAGGATGTTGGGTGTGTAAGTGCGTGTGTATGTGTGTGTGTGTTTGCACGCATGTTAGATAGAGATATGGATAGGGAGATCAGTTTACCACAGCAAGTGTGTCCTCTGGCTCTTTTTCACTCGATTTGGGGATACCGCATTAATTTAGGGAAACATGCATCTCTCTCTCTCTCTCTCTTTCTCACACCCTCTTCATTCGTTCCCTCCAGATGAACACTCCGTGTGCTCACAGCTCCTCTGCCATATGTCTCAGCTGAGACAAAAGTGCCTCTTAGGGTTTTTCTCACAGTATTTTTCTCCAGTCACACGGTTTGCCCCTGGTCCCTGCACTAACCCAATTAACAGGATGCCCATGGCTCCCCTAGGTCAGATAAAGACAGCTCCCCTCCCCTTCACACACAAACACAGACACAGAAACTGCCTCACAGTGCTCTCTGCTGCCCCTTCTGACCTCTCCCAACCTTACAAAGATAACAGCTGCTTACCATCGACTTACATTGATACGAACAATGATGACAGTGGTTTCACTCAGACAATAGTAAATGATAACAGAGGTGATAAAGGTATGCGCAGGTACACATTATGGCCCACTTAAATGCATCTCACAGCATAAGTGTTGCATTAAAAATCAGGATTCAGTAAAAACATCACAAACAAAAAAACATCCTCACATTTAAAAATCTGTTATATTGGACTTAGAGGAGCTTTGTGGCTAGTGTCCAAATACTCTCACTATGAGCTTGGGAGGAAAAAGAGCCCTTAAATATTGTTGTAAACATAGGTCAGGTATAATTACAGCCCCCTAGTGTTTCTGAAGTCAAACAGCCAGGCAATGCGTGACCAATACATTTTAGGGAAAGAGGGAGAGAGAGGGAGAGAGGAGAGAGAGAGCAGAGAAAACAGAATGACTTCTAAGGCCACAAACACATCAATCAACCTACTGCCCATCCTCCCTCCTTCTCTCCCTCTCTGGCCCTCTATCTCTTTGTCACACATACACACATTCACACAGACAGACAGAAACACACACACACACGCACACGCACACACACACATACACACTTCCACCCCGGCTGTCTCAATTAACCCATGGTTAATCTTGGACCTCCCGTAGCAACTTCTAAAAGGGATCCGGGTAGAACGGGAGATGGTATCTGCCAGGAAGATTACAGTGCGACAGGCAGATCAAAGAGGGCCGGACTTTGGGCCCCAGCGATTAGCGGTAATTAAATAAAGTATGTCTGTTTAAACTTCATTAGCAGCTGGGCGTTTGCTCCACCAGAGTGGGCACAACTCAACCATCCTTAATTAAAAGATAATCCACAGGAATCGCCCCCTAATCTCCTTCCAAAATATGCTCTCTTCTCCCCCCATGACGGTGGTTTTCAGTCCGCTGCTACTACAGAACAGGCCGGTGGGTGGAGGTGAGCACTAAAGCCGCCAACAGGCTGAATAGCAGCCAGGCGAATGGGTTGCTCCTCTCTCCACTTTCCCAACCCCCCGACCTGGAGAGGAGTAGAGAGGAAAAAACCTGCCCCCGATAACATCAATTTAGCATGCTATTATCTCCAATGGTGGAAAACTACACTCCGGCAAAGTCTGACATAAATCTTGGAGAGCTGGGGGGACATTGAATATGCATGAGCTGAAACAGATATGACACTGCTGGCACATTAATATTCTTGTCACTGGAGGTTTTCAAACTTTCAAGTCGATGACTTGAGCGAATCCAGTCTGGAGTTTCCATAAAACAGGGCAAAAGAATATTATACATAATTAAAGACCTACAAGCTTCTGAACTCTGAGGGCGAAAAAAGAGAGAAAGAGAAAACGAGAAATGTGTTGCTGTAGATTCCATAGAATTTAGATGAATCCACAGTTTGAATAAGGGTGAAGGGATATGACTGTATGGATCAAATAAATTCTCTATCAGTGTCAGTTTCTTGATATTCAGGGCTAAGGAGCACTTGTGCGATGCTTAAGTATTTCATAAAAATAATGTCTGTGTGGGAGAGCTTAATATGGTACTACTATGAGAAAGAAAGACATGCTATTTTAAAAACTGGGCACACATACAGTTTAGTTGTCAAAGTCACTCAGTAACGGAAACGAGGAGGACTGATGGTTAGATTGTAGCTTTGTTCTGTAAATGAGTGGATATTGATCTGTAAGTTGTGATAATTACATGGTCAGAGCTCTCAAGCTAGAAATCTCCAAAGCCCTTATTTACGTCACTCAAAATGCAAATTAACAGTTGGGCCTTCGTTGGCCCAGTTTTTCCTTTCCTACTTTGGTTTCTCTTGCCCACTGCTAAGTACCCATGTCATATGCCCTTTCCATCAAACTCACCCTCACTCTGTAATCAAGGGTCATCTTGGAATCATTTCATTTCTTAATCTTGCATTTGGGGGGATTAGTTGTTCCCGCTCTCTGTTTATATTTATGTCTATAAATTGTTTGGCCCCAAGCAATCCAAAACAAACCGGCCGCCCTGCATTTCCCCTGGTTGCTCTTTCGCAAAATGTTTACTCACCCCCTGTCAACCTCCCACTCCCCCTAAAACCCCATCACAACACCACATTTGAAGCACAAAACACACACTGACACAAACACGTACACAAAGCAGCTGCCCCTGAGCCCTGGTTGTCCCAGATTACCTTCAGTTCATTTAAGGGAAGACACACAATGTGACCCATCTCCACCAAAATGCCTTATTAAACTCAGATGTGCAACCACTTTCCAAACAACATGCTCTTATCCTCTTTTGCTCCGGTTGAACCACTGGGTGAAAAAAAAAAGATCAACTCAAATACTATGGTATCTTCAGGCTGATCAGACATGCTTTGGGGTTTGACCTGAGCTGTGCGAACACTGAGCTTTCCAACACAAGGATGGAGAGATGGATAGACAGATAGATGGCCCATTGATCCTACTCTGGTTTGCTGACCAAGGAAAGGGCTGCAGGGCCTGGTGGCGCAGCAGTGATCCAGGCCACAGTCTGTCTGGACTGCCAGACAGTCAAAATGAGATGAGACTACGCAAGAAACATAATGCCACAAGCACTGTGTATGGAAAGCATGTAATATACACTAGAGATCAAACATTATAGAGTATATTTATAAACTTAAGAGCATATTTAAGCATGACTTTGGCTCTGACCAGATTTAACACACTCAAATTGACAGTGTGACAGGATGGTGTGGTTATGGTGCAGGGTTGCCTGAGGATCTGCCAGAGACAATCGAGGAAGGAAATGTCAAGACAGTTGATGCTTTAAAAATAAAAGAAAATGCTGACTATTTGCATTACAGGCAGTGTAAATATACACTGTATCAAACTGCAGACTGGCTAACTGATCTGTCAAATCATTAGACCCTGTACACTGCACAAACTGACATTTGGTTCATCATGTTACGTGGAATTGAAATTTAAACAATTGACCTGTCATATAAAAAGCAAACACATAACAGGTGGCACATACATTATATAAATTACACAATATGCATATTGCATAAACACAATGTGCAGGAGCGTACGTGCTGTGACGCATTCATTTAAAAGGTGGTAGTCAATCACAGTACATGCCGCAGTACAGCGATATAGACTGAATATAATGGATAAGCCTGTGATGTTGAATTGACATATAATACACCACTTTCAACTGAGTTACAAAAGCTCTCACCCCTCTTTGTGCTGTTAAACAATAAATTACATTCAGCTGTAAAGACATAAACCCTTAAACACTGTGATACTGAAATCACAACTGACAGAGCTTCACTTGAGGAGAATTACATTTGTTACGTTTACTTCTTCAAGGAAATAATATAGTGACCTCTTCATCCTACAACACTGTTGCAACAGCAGCAACTGTAGAAATGAGGTTACCATGGTCACAGCAGGAATAGTGGCAACAGGAGAAATACATAGAGTAAAAAAACAAGGAGAATAGAGTGAGAAAGAGGGAGAGAGAGAAAGATTATATCTGCAGCATTGTTAACAGACATATTTCATAAATTGATCCAGCTCACATAACAAAGCTGTGGAGCAGACACACAGCCTGACCTTCACCATCTCTTAAGCAGAGCAACAATAAATAAATAAAACCTTGCTCCTTTGACAGCCGCTATCCGTAAGCCTGAGCCAGCAACAGCCAGGCCAGACCCCCCTCTACTCCTCTTCTTTCGCTTCCTCCCATCACCACACCTTTCTTCTCTCTTCATCGTTTGTGTAGAGTATCTGTGCACCTTCAGGTTATTCATCATTCGCTGTAATATATCCCTTCTCTACTCTCTACCTCTCCCTCTCCCCCCTCTACCATTCTCTCCCCAACAAATTCATTTTGCCCTTGACAGGGCCCAGCCTGTGTTGTGACACTAGACACCCCGTGTGTAGCCGCTTCTATGACACCGGGCGACAGGCATTTAAAGGCTGCCCGTTCCCAACTGGACGAAGCTTTAGATAGAGCACCCAGTCTGGTAAAGCGAAAGAGAGAGAGAGGCCAGGAAGAGTAGGGATAGTAGAAAAAGGGGAGGGAGGGCAGTCAAGAGGTGTGCAAGGACAACTCAGCCTTGTCACACCATTACAACTGGCTGTGGCTATATCGCTGTCTCTCTCCTGAAGGTGTTTTTCAGCTCCAGCTGATAAAAAGCCCCTGGGCAAGGTGCTTAGGTCAGGTCTTTAAACACAAGGGGAAATCCATCCCTTCTCTTGGGCTCTTCTTGGCTGATGCCACTGCTCTCATTTCCCCACTCATTGCCTTAATTTGGCGGCAAGGCCAGATCCTGTTGGTGTCAGCGAGCTCGGTGAATGGGCAAATGTCACGGAGTCACAGCGGCGCAGGGAATTGTCAAGCACCTTGTATCGTACATGGCAGCTGCACAGGAAGATAATAGATTAATTTCATGAGTGTCTGAGCCCTACAGGACAATATTGCTTTTTCTTTCACAGATCCAATTCTTGCCGGATTGTCGTCTCATACTGATACACACTGTTACATACTGTAAACACATTTTCCTGTAAAAAACCTTCACACACATCTATACCCCTTTTTGTCTAAATTTATTTCACAACATTCATGACTGACTTTTTCTACATGGTAGAGGTTAAAGTCCACTGGAAGGAAGAGGAGAGACAAAGCAGAGAAGAAGCAGAAACTCCAAAGAAATATGCATTTGGTTTTAATCACAATAGAAAATTTAACTTGAAAAAAAGACTAGTCTATTCACTGTCTAACTTCATTGCTTTGGAGTTCATGCAAAGATGAATCCATA
Source organism: Maxillicosta whitleyi (assembly GCA_029822895.1). Classification (NCBI taxonomy): domain Eukaryota; kingdom Metazoa; phylum Chordata; class Actinopteri; order Perciformes; family Neosebastidae; genus Maxillicosta; species Maxillicosta whitleyi. Next base: position 15,803,905 of record JAPSES010000219.1, read on the forward strand.
TGAAAAGATATGACTCAGCTGGAAGAACTGGAGAGAAATGCTTAACAGGATAGGACGGTTGAATAGAAGTCTGTCTCTCTCTGCATAAAATTCATAGCAAAATGTGTCTTGCGGTCAAATAGACATATTGTATGAAATGACAGACCGGCAGGGAATTGCCTGTTCTTCACATAAGCATATGCTTCCCTACAACAATTACCACGACAGAGCTACAGATCTGTTCTTCTCATATGTTTGTATGTACAGAGTAGAGAGCAATTAAGTGAACCCACAGCACTACTGCTCCACAATGCATGCATTTATGAACTCAGGAAGAGAATCAGAACGTATGTTACAATTCACATAAATGTGATCCCGTCTACTGATATATGATATCTAATTACAACGTTCTGACAAAAAGTATAGCATAGTCCATTTGGATAGAGCAGTGTCATTTGACCACAGAGAGGTTGAACCCAGCTCATTGTATGTCTTGTTGTGAAAGAGCATATCAAAGCGATGTCTTTGTTGCCACTTTTTTGGCACATCAACATCATGAGGAAGGTGAGGAATTGATGCTAGTAAGTCAGGGCATTTTAGTGGACACTGTTTTTGGCTTCCCTCCATAAACCCACAGTGGAGTGGCACACACTCATTCTGCACTTCAATGAGATCTTCTCATGCCATTAGAAAAAAAATAAATAAATCTGAAGGCCAGCTAGCTACTTTTTTTCCTGACTTCATCACAAAGGAAGGAAGGAACAATGAAGGCATTGGGTTGTTGCAGCCCTCAATTGAGACGTACTGCTGAAATGCACAGCATTATTATGAGGGGGCATGCCGGCTGTGGTCCAATCTTCTCAGAATGATCCACATAGTTAGCATTACTGATCCTGCCGCTTCCCGATAGGAGTAAATGTCTGAAATTCCAGGCCGCCTACAAAGAGATGCCACGCTAGCCAGCATACATTAGCATCTGTGATGTCATTACATTACACAAAGAGAAGCAGAAAAAGGGTGAAAAAGAGAGAATTATTTGGATGATCCATAGGAATCTTGCACATCTTACAGTGTGCAAAAGTCACGTATGCCACTAAGTTAAATGATCAAGTAATAAATTATCCCAACAATAAAGTGTAGAAAATGATGTACTTCACAGCCTTAGACTGACGTATTAATGAATTATTATTCTTTACTTCTACTCTTATTGCATAGATTAGCTTTAGCTTCTTTAGCCACAGTAAGAGAGTTTGTTTAAGAAAGCCTGTGGTGTATCGGCCCCCATGGCAGACTTGTCTGCTAGGATCTTGCATGGCTCCTCAGAATGCTAACTAGCTACTAGACAGCCTGCTTGCATCTGAAGCTGAGAGGGCCGTTACCGGGGGCACCCTGCAACTGACACAGTCAGAACCAGAAAAAATGAGCAAGACAAAAGTCTATTCAGGCCTGGGCCCATACATAGACTTCCCCATCCCCCACTGAAGATGCAAAAAAAAAAAAAAAAGAGGGAAAAAGAAAGGGAATGAAATTGAGGGAGTAATGAAATGAATGGAAGAAAAGAGAGCGAGGATTTATTGGTTTCCATTGCATTCATCCAATAGGACAGTGAGTGACAGCTGGCTGTCATGTGTTCTTCATCTTCAGCTTTTGTTCTCAAGTAGTTTTTCTCCTCTAACTGAGTAAAGGCACATGTTTGTTTGTGATGGATGTGTGATTACAGGGTTGAGGCATTAGTTTGGGGTTGCTTTGATACAGGGTGTCCTGATAGGCTCCTCAGGCAGTATTGATCCCAGTCAAAGTAATCGCTGAGAAGTTGCCATTTTTATTGTGATAATTTTGGTGTTAATGACATGAGTGAAAGTAGAAAAGTTTCAAAGATTGAAAACAGCTCTGAATGTTCAAACAGACAAAGTAATCACTTGAAAACAGACTGGTTTCAGTAATAACAAACATGCTTTTTTCCTCAGGAGCAAACCCTGTCAATCACAGCTGCTCACTCTCCACATCACATCTTCTTATCCTCCCTCTATAAACAGACTAGGCTCAACTGTGCCCCCTAACTAATGGCCTTTGACATAACCCTCACCCTGTCTCCTAGTAATGGATCTGACTCAATGAGAGAAGAGCCAAACAGCAAACTACTGATTTTCAGAATCCATCACTTGAGTTAAACTAAATGGATCCTCACTTAACAACAATACGAGCCAGAAAAAACATGAACAAGCCATATGAGTGGATAGGTGAACTGAAAAATTATTTCCTCCTCTCACACTCTGTGCTTTCTGAGCTGCTGCGAGGTTAAACTCACAAGTGAGACACCACATCCTGGACATCCGTGTTTGGACTCATTTCCGGTCTCTAGTCACCTGGAGTTAGTGGAACACTGCCTGGCTTCACTTCTGGTCTCTGACAGTTATTGTTCCACAGCAACCTATAAATCTGCAGCACTGAGATGTTTACTAAAAGAGGGATCTGGGTCAAAGGTCACTGAGCCCTGTCCTTTGGCCCCCTCACGCCAGATGGCACCTCAAGGTTTCTCAGGCTGTTTGAGTGCACTTTCCCTCTCTCCTTCTACTTCCCACCATCCTACTTTACACTCTTAACTCAACTCACTCCCCCTTTCTTTTACTTTCCCTCTCCACCCATTCTCTCACCCTTAGGACCAGGCCCACAAGGCCTTTTACCCCTCCTCATCACCATCTCTCTCCCTCTGAAGAGATTCCACTCCTTTTCTGGTGGTATGAGATCCCAGTATAGGGTAAACAGGAAAGGGAACCTGAGCAGATGATGAGAAATGGCTGTAAAATCCCAGTCAAATACCTGCAGTGAGAGTTGGGGAGGCACATTGCCTATGCTGACATTATAATCCACTAATTACAGCATTTTGAAGGATTTGTCATGTTTTCTTTTTTTAACCCCTACTTCATTTCCCTTTCCTCCATTCCATTTTGTTTAGCAAATAGCTTTTTATAATCCTCATTGAATCAATTTTCTGTGTCAAAATGAATAAATTAGCTTGCTTTATTTTGGAATAAACCATTAATACAGGAATGGCTGGTAATTAATTTCCTGTAATTGCCCCACCGGGATTGGTGTCAGTTACACCCACTCTATGGAAATGGCTCCCATTAGCTCAACCATGGCTCTTATAAGGCTCTGCATGGTTTGGGTAACAGTTTTAGGAAGAAGGGAGTAGCTTTGTGGTATGGGATGTTTGCGGGGCTCACCTTGAATGGGCAAATATCAGCCTGTCTCACCTAAACTGTATTTATGGCAGGCATGCAAAGCCCGAACATAAGACTTTTACTTATCTTATACATGACAAAATCAGGTTTAGAAGCTATACGTTATATATAGTGCATTTCAAAGACTAGTAACCAATGCATGTTTTTTGGTTATCAATTCAAGTTGACTATATTAGAAGTAGTTACTGCTTGAACTTAAGCTTAAGCCTGAGCTTCTAGCGTGGCTGCTTGAGGTAATAAGTCTTTGTACATAACTCTGCCCAAAATGCTTCTTTAGTTGTAATACCCACACCCGGCTGTTTAACATCTCTAATTTGTCATTTCCAAGGAACGGCTGGGAGAGCAGACTGAATTGCCTTCTCTGGGCTAAGCTCCTTATGTTCACTTGTACATATTGGAGGATTTGTGTGAGCAAACTCAGTGGGTCCAGGTAAAGTAGTCACCCTCCACTGGCTGCATAAACAAAGGATATGGGGGAGCTACACTGCCTTGTAGCCTCACTCAGCAAGATTCTGTGGCTCCAACTCTGTACTTTAAGACCTTGAGACAGCACATTAACATTTGTCTCCCCAGCAGCTTGATTTAGGAGTCTTCTCCAACAGGTTCCCTCTGCACCCAGTGACCCCATTCAGAGGCAGAGCGCGACTTTCCTGCGGCGTCAGGGCAAGGTGGCAGAATGTTGGCTGGTAAGTGTGTCACCCTGGCTGAGGTTGGGGCACAGCGACACAACGGGAGTGTTGCTTTCCCCCTCCTCCAACTCCCTCTCCCACTTCCTCTCTCTCTCTTTCACTCTCTCCATCACTCCCACCACAACAGCACACATGAAACCAGGGCATGCCCCCAGTGAACAGTGGAATAGGCAGCTGCCACCAGTGGGCCTGGAAGGCCCTGACTTAAAAAGAAATTTGGAGAAATAGCTGTAACCCAAAAACAGCCTCAGTGAGCTGCAAGCCTCCATTGGTGCCCCTATTTTCCTATTTGAGATGAAGTGATGATAACTGCAGTGAGGGAGGGCAGTGGTTACAGAGCCTGCCAAAAGACAGACAGATCCTCCCCCCAGGTCAGGAACATGGGGAACGGGCAGGATACTGAACCATGGGGCGATTCAAGGTTCCATTGTCAGTCTTTTTTGATGTCAAAAACACACATTTTCATACACATGTTCTGTGTTTTTGTTCCCTCAGACACAGACACAGACACACACACACATTTAGAAAATAGAATTTCCAGATATCTTGCCTTGCAGTAAACTGACATTAAACTGGTAAAAGCTTACTGCTTCAAATCAGAAGTATCTAATTTTTAATCAAATATGCACATTTGCTCTGCACTGCTAACATATACTGTTAAACTAAAATATGAAAGATTGAAAAAAAAAAACCAACAACTTATTCTCTGAAGAAATGTCGATGGAATAAACTGAGGAAATAGACATGAGGTAATCTCCACTAGGGGAAACAAAGTTCAGAAGGTTTCAATAAAATGCCCATGTGAAAACCAACGCATCTCTACAAGTTCCTTTTCTCTGAATGCTCTGTGGGTGGATTATTCACAGCTGTAAAACTAGCATATAGCCATCTGCTTTTCTGTGTTGTTACAGGCAAAACGATGAGTGCTGCTCTGTATCACGGTTGAAGAAGAGGACAGTGTTTCTGCCTGAAAGCTGGAGAAACATTATAAAGCAGAAATTCCAAAAATTCTGTGAAGTGAAACCAGAATTATCAGAATGAGCGAAAAAGAGTACACAGTAACTTTTATACGAGTCTTGTCTGAAAAAGGGGAAAAACCATGACTGCTTTGTTCATATTTCTTTGTACATCATGGTGATATATTGGTCACACAAAGGCTGTGAAATTGCAGCATGCTGACCAGGAGTCTCACGGGTTCAACTCTATGCATGAATATTACAGTGTATACTCTCACAGCCAAACACAAAGGAGTCCAAACCTATTCTTTCTAATTGAGCACTTCACAACCGGACACTAAGATTGATGAGGCGATAATCCATGTAAGATGTGTCTTGTTGGAAGTCTACCCTCGAACACTTAAAGAGAGACACTCCATCAGGATTTGAAGTTGAGAAATAAGGTGAGCTAAAAAGTGAATCAATATCCTGGGCTGCAGAGTTGTGGCTACCTGCCAAAGAGACTGGCATTTCCAATGTGTCTTCTTCTGGACATCAAGAAAGAGTGGAGTGTCCTTTAAAGCAGAGAATCCTCACAGTGCATGCCTTGTTCTAGACAATAATTGTCCTCTAGTTTGCTATATAGAAATGAAAACCAGTATCTATTCACTTACAGATGAAATAACAATGTGACTTTTTTATCCATGCTGAAAATTTTTGTTGGCCAAAATTGAAATGTAAGGTTTTGTATGTTTATATTAGTTCTGAATGACCTCAGACCAATCTTGGGAACTCTCCTGAAAGTCTGAGACAAATAAATCCAGCATGGCGGGAATCAAGATAAGGAAACTGAGAGCGATAGTAAGAGCAGGAGTGTGAGATCTTTAAGCCATGTTAAAGCGGCGGGGTAGGGCACTGTCATGGCTGTGTGTCTGAGAGGGCTTCAGCCTTTGGCTCTCTGTGCATTTTAACACACCATAAATCACTCTCCCGGCCCAGCCCTGCATTACGTGAATGATATATTTTATTTACACTATAGAGGAAAACACACATGGTCCTTATTAATCATCTCCCACCTTTAATAATGAGTCAACTTCCACTCATTCATCACCACTTCCAAAGCCATGCCTGCAGAGAAATACAGAGAGGGAAGAATAAGGAAAAACAAACATAGTTCACTAACAAGGTAGCTGTTTGAGAAAGGATATGTAAAATGCTTATGAATGCGATTGTCACATTCTTAAGGCATTAGAAGCCAATACGGTAATGTAGTAGCGCATGGAGATTTTAGCCCAGGGGATTTTAGCTATTTAGTTTGTCACTCTTCGAGAATAAAATACCTACATGACATGAGAACTTTTCTGTTCCTTGACATGTTTATACAAGCTAGCTTCAGCACTATTACTCATTCTCACTTGTCTGTCTTAAAAGTCTCCTCTAATGATCGAGCAGAAGCATAACCACAGCCACATGACATGGGTGTCATAGAAATCTGCTACATATGCCAATGTGGCTGCATTACTGTCAAAGCTCATCAAAATGAAGCATTTAAAATCTCAACCTTTCTCCACCCCCTCACCCGCTGCAAAAGATGTGCACTAAACGATAGCCGATTTCCCGTCTTTGTGCTTAAAATAGATTTTGCTCTGCTATTTGAACACAAGTCGGATACAGTAAAACATTTCAGAGTGATTTCTCATGTTTGAAATGATTTAGAAAGCAATCCGTCTTAAGAGCAGTCTTAGAAAGTTGTGCTTTGCTATGTTCAGAGTCTTTGGAAGTCTTCCAGATGACACAAGAAAGGGCAGAAAAAACTGTTGAACACATCACCACTGGTCTCTACTGTAAGGAATATAGTATGACACTGGGATAATAAGTGACAGCAGATAACTATAAATTCTTATGTGGAAGAATATAAAGGCTTTGCCATGTGAGCAGGAGAATAAAAATTACAACATGTAGGGATGATAAACACAGTGGGATTACTAACATTAAAGTTAGACATGACAGAATTCAGCAAGTAAAACCGAAACAGGCATCCAGTCAACCCCCAGCAGAAGACGCATCACCCTGGTTTGTTTGGACCATAATTTTTTTTTCCTCCAATACTTCTGATATTCTGTTTCATCTAATACATGTGGAAATGATAGGAAATGTGTTTACAATCATGATATATGCCATATGTAGTATTTGAAAATCTCAATTTGTCTGTTTTGTGTAAATTTTATCATTATTTTATTGCAGAAGACTTTCGACGTCTTTATCTATGAAGATTCTACTGTAAACATGTCAGTGGTGGGAAATGGTTTAAGTATAACAAACAAGTGAAGACAAAGATATTTGCTGCCTTTACATTATTTTATAGAAACCAGTCTGTCATGGAGCAACGGCTGAGATTGTCAGCACAGAGGCTATGTTTGTGCTTAATGAACCAAGAAGAGGGTTATTACATAGGAGCTAAGAACATTTTTTTTTTGAGGGTGATATAATAACCATAAAGTGAGTTGGAAAGTAATAGAAATAAGATTTAACACTAGGTCCTGCTAATGTGTGCAAAAGAGGTTAACAGCGGTGTTTAGTAACAAGCAAACGCTGCTCCTCCCATTAAAGGTGGCGGCCTCTTTTATTGTCTAGGTTTAGTGAATCGTCACAGCTTGGCACTGGCTATATAGCATCAATAAACATAATTTTATGAAGTAGCATATAAGTGATAGCAGGATCAGCGATTAAAGTGAATTTGTTTTTAGACCTATGATAAAATAGGTAATAAATATATATAAAAAAAAACAAAAACTGCATTGGGTTGTATTTACAAGGGTGAAATGGCAAGTTTAATGGTGTGTTGTTGTTAGCATCTTTTCTTACTGCCTTTTTAGAAAACTTTAACGCTTTAACACAACCCAATTCTGTCCACACAAAATTTTATCTTTTTGGCCGAGTCACATTCTCACCTCCTAGCGATACACTTTCAATAAATTACTGTTAGCAAATTCTTGTTCTCATCTCCCCTTCTTTTTTGTATTTCCTGACATTTTCACTCCCTTTTTCAAACCGATAATATATCGAAATCTATGAGCCCATAATCCTATTAATAAAGCTCTCTTGTCCGTGTTACATTTATTTTCCCCCTAATCTCCTTCTCTTCCATTTTCCTCTGCTCTCTCTCTCTCTTTCTCACTCTCAGGATCTCTCTCTATGTCCCTTGGCTGACCCCTGTGAACATTTTCCCCTTGGAAGGCTGAGAGAAATTCAGATTGATACCAAATATAATGCCCGTTGTGAGTTTCACACATAACAAGGTAGTTGATGGTATGATCAAGAGGTGGTTGAGGCTGACTGACCAACTCAGCCATCTTTACTGGTAAATGAAGTGTCCTTCTACTGTACTGTATGCTGACAAAGTGTCATATCTTGCAAGAGTTAATGAGGTTAAGTATAATTACCTCTGAAATGCTTCAAATTCTTCCAAAGCTAGTCTGGAAGAAAGAAGATTGAAATCCTTCTAAAAGTTTATGGCACATGAAAACAAATGTGACCAAACAAAAATATCACAATACAGAACACACAGCCATCCTTGGACACCTTTTTTTTTTTTTTTTTTTTAACAAGTATCCAGTACAAAAGTAAATGGGAGGGGATGTAAAAATAGCAACAAAGAATCACATGCAGTAAAACTTTGTATTCAGTGTAAACTTACTGTCCCTAAGTCATTTTTAAATAGAAGCCCTTCTGTGCACATTGCATTAAAATGTACAAACTACAGCTGAAAACATAACAGTCACTAAATCAGTATAACAGGTTAGTGAATGTGTACATTGTATAACTACTGACACAATGTTTAGTTTGTAAGAAAACGTATCAAAATCAATCAAGTGTTTGTTTTTTTCTCATCAAATGCAATGAGTGGTAACAGTCCCAGCGGGCGCATCAACTATCCATGTTCGTGTCTGAATTACAGGAACACAGCAACGTTTATTTTTATATTTCAAAGACCCAAGGAATTACATTAATTGAAGGAAACATTCTGAGTTGTTAAACTCTCCAGTGGACCCTGGGTTGCAGATTTGTCAGCAGGCGTGCTGGACAATAAAAGTGAAGCAATGATGGAGTAAGTGAAAAGTTTAATGTGGCTCTCACTTGGCTGCATAATGTGACGTGACCAATGAAACATTTCCCAATGGTTCACACGGCTTTCTGTCAGCGCTGATGTAAAAGCCCTGGAGGCAGGGACCTGGGTCTGCCCTTTAAACTGGCGCCTCACTCTTTCAATTTTGTCCTCACCACAAAGAGGGGGAAAAAGTAAGATACAAAGAACAAGAGGGACTATAGAATAAATACAAAAATGTATCCCTAAGTTGAGTTGTCAAGATAAATGAGGATCAAAGGGTGAAATGAGCAAAAACTTTGTTTAAAAGGTACATTCTGAAAATCCCATTTCATATAATTTATGTGTGCTATGTTAATTCTGTGTTAACTGTGAATACTCTGCTGCACAATAGCTACATAATTTATAAACCTATACGTTATAGAAATAGCTATGCAATACAAACAATAGCTTCAAAATGATGCTCCGCACTGAAAATTAAAAACACACACACACACATATATATATATATATATATATATGTATATATATATATTAAAATATGAGTAAAAGTACAGCTGCTACTTCATGCTTATTTAACAACATGACAAATATGTAGCTTTACAAAGAAATTGATAGAAATAAATATTTCTGCAAATATATGCATCTGTAGAGGGAATTTGTGATTTTATTTGGAAATATGTTCTGACATCCATTTGTGGTACAATACTCAAAACATATGCGAATTTTCTGTATTTACTTTAGATTTTCTCATGAAAGGAATAGACCTCTGCCTTTCATAGTTACCAAGAAGGATAGAAATGCTTTACGTGAAAAATCTAATAGGCAATTTACATTTAAATTTCTACTGTCTCTTACGCTGGATTTAAAAAGAGCAAAGGCTTGCTTTTAATGCCTTCATGCCGTCTCCACACTACCTCTTCATCTGCTCCTATTCTAGATCACCCCGTTTCAGCCCCCTGTGTCTCCAACAACGGCTTTCATCCTCACCTTTAAGGGACCCAATCAGCCATTGACTCGAAATAGCCTCTATGGTGACTTCACAGTTGCAACTTGAACCCTAAACAAAGACCTTTCATTAAAATATCTCCAGCAGAAAGCTCAGGGGTTCAAAGGACTACATTAGCCTCTCTGCTAACACATGGCAGAGATCAAACCACAGGTACACAACAGAGAGAAGCAGGTGCCTTATCCTACAAACCCGAGGAATCCAGCAAGGAAATTGTCAAGACATGCAGGGCCTGTGTGTTCAGAAGCCAGACCGATGGGTCTTTTGGGTCAGAACACTAATGAAGATGTTAGGTTAAGTGGATGGATGAGCACCTGTTCTGAAAAATGAGTGGGTGGCGAGCTTCAGACTTTGATGTTTGTCTGTGTTACAGTCTAATCAAACAATTCCCAGGCTCCTGTATTAATATGACTGCTAATGAAAGCCGCACATCTCAGTCTGTATCCTTTCAAATGAACACGGCGGTAACGCTCAGTACCATGTTGAAAGGCCAGTGCACAAAAAGGTAAGGCTGTCAGCTGTATGAAAAATCTGTCATCATAGGGATATAGCATGATGAGATGTCAAAGCATCAAAAATAGTTGCGGCAGATGACACAGCCACTAACTAGCTCATCTAATAGTGGATTTTTATTAATGGGTTCATCCAAAGGTCAAATAATAGACTTATTTTTAGTTAAATGTTGTTTCATTACATTGTTTAGTGCCCTGTCAGATACATTAACCCCGTCGTACATGTGAAATAAACATTTTTAACTATCATCATATCCTGCCACACTGTCTAATGTCCTTTTGTTGATGTAAATACCGGGGAAGAAAACTAAAATGATGAAGGATTGGAAGCTCACTTTAAAACAATAGTTGTCATATAGCCACAGATTAATTTCTTTCTCTGTGGACCAGGGAAGGCGACAAATAGTGGAGGGTGAAAAGCTACAGCTCCATAAAAATCCAGCTTTACTGCATATAGAATTATACACCTTATGTGCATCATAAATGGTGGGTAATTCATCCATAGAAGTAATAAACCATGGAATATGGATGGCATATATTCTACCTAACAATATACTTCAGCTGGGAGGAAGTAAATATGGTAGTGTGATTTACAAAGTACACCCATAAATTATTGGGGTGTTTAATAAGTTAAACATTGCATGGCGTGATGCACTAAAGCTGTAGTGCATTGTGGTTGTCACTTGAAAGGGTAATAGTGACAACAGTACAGCATTATTACTGTGTGATGTCTCGTGAACACACTCTGCCATGAGAAGACACTGCGCACTGTATCATCCCCATTCTTAATAAAAGGCGATGGCGCCTTCTGAGTATAAGGAAAGTTATGGAAAATATCTCTCACCCAAGGACACAGCGCCAGATGTGCTAAGACTTATGGGAGCAATCATAGGTGGCCAAGGCTCTGGTGTGGGCCTTATTAAGTTAGGCTGCAACCCAGCACCTTCAACTTATTAAGCTGTCAAGAGTTGCAATGATTAAAACCAAAGAAAGGTCAGTCACAGACCTTCAGCATTGTGCAGACCCTGATATTTGCTTTTAGGCCCCAGACCTAATGAAGACATTTTACTTGATACATGCAAGGGGGACTAAAAGAAATAGTTCTTTTGTGGCATCTTTTTTTTCTCCCAAGTTCCCCTATTCATCCTAGATGGCTTGTAAAAATGTCTAATACTAGTATTTTCTCTTACCCTACAACTCTATCCTTCCACTTGTCCTCCTCCTTTTCTATCCATACAGACTCCTCTGAAATTAATTTAATCCATGATAAAGAGGCAGATAAATAGAGAGAGATAGAGAGTAAAAGAAGAGGTGAATAAGTGAGAAAATGAGAATTATGGGTAACTGCATGCTGTTTTGCACTATAGTCTCTCTATTCAGCAGTTTTGCATAATATCAGCATGTATGGGGATCAAAGGGAGTAGGTTAATGGGAAAGGGGCTAGGGGATAATTATAGGGAGGGGACAGGTCGGGGAGCGGTGGGGCCAGGTGGGGCCAGCCCTGCTAATATGCTCCTGATATGCTGACAGCAGGATTCCAACGTCTGCCGTTAGAGATTAAAAAAAAAAACAAAAAAAAAAAAGGGAAGGAGGGGAAAAAAAACAATCTACAGGAGTTTATTGAGAGCTGTCATGGGCGTCCCTCAGACAGTAGGCGATGGCCTGGTGCTCACAGATTTATTCTCTTGTCATAGCTGATGATGCCATCCAGAAACTGGGAAAACTGGCAGCTGCTGGGGGAAGGTTTGGAGGAAGAGGAGTGTGTGTGGGGGGTGTAGGGTCCAAGAGAGGAGTAGGGTTCAGGGATTACAGCCCTTGGATGGAGAATAAATCATAGCAGAGTGAGGTGGGGTGATTTGGCACATAGTGTATGGTGGGGGTGTGTGGCTGTGTGAGTGTGTGTGTGTATGTGTGTGTGGGGGGGGGGGTGATGCTGTCTACAACAAGCGCCACTCAGTCACACCATTTCAATTTTAGTCCTCAATGTGGAGATTTGGTGTGTCAGCTGTGTCAGTTTCATCTCACCCATGTCTGGACATCTCCCTGTCTCATTCTATAATGGTGGATACAACGGCTGTATCTACCCAAGTGCAGAGGAAAGTAACCAAGACAGTGGTCATACTATTAGTGAGGACGCCTAATTCTGATATGCCTTTGATATCCTGTGAAATCAGTGTCATTAGCAGGATACAGAGATGAGGCTATAAATGATGTAGAGAGGGCAGCGAGGAGGGAAAAAAAGGAAAGAAAAAAAGCACAAGAGGAAAAAAGTTAATGTGTTTGAGTTCAAAGCGTGTCCTTGACATAAGAGGGGAAAAAGAACAGTATAGATTGAGGGAAATCTATCTGTTTTGAGAGGACACTCAGGGAATCCTGTGTGTGGTAAATTGCAAATGACATACACATTCTCACATAAAAGTGAGAGTTCAGAGAAAGTTCTGCGCGGTCTCAGGGGTTAAAGGAGGGTAGTTATCTAATTAACACTATGGACATGATACAGGTTGATAATAAGGTATCTGTCCTGGGTTTGAAGATTTATTTGGAATGAAGTAGAAAACAATATATTGCCAAAAATTATTTGTTAGTCCAAGAAGTTGCCAATAATGACAAAAATTTTAAGCAAGCCATAATTGCAAAAACAGTCCAAAAAGTATTCTGAGAGTCATATATACCACAGAAAAGTTGGTTGTTATTGAAGTGACATTAACAAATGCATTCTCTTTGTTGCTCGAACACGTATTCATTTTTCTTTTTTGTTAAATTATTATGCACAAATTGTGAATAATTTGTCTCAACTGGTCATGATGAACTCCTTTATAACTTTATTATTATTTCCAGTGTATAATTTCAAGGACATACTAGTGACATGAGGCTGCTGACAGAGCCACAGGTCTGAGATCAGCCTTTCCTACAGATACCATAACCGTGGCCGTAATTACCTCAATGACAGACCTAGCCTCAGATTTGCTCCTGGGACCACTATCCTGATCTATTCCTACCATGACTGCTGGCAAAGTCTGTTTTAAACCTGCTCTCTTGTCCGGGCTGTAGGTCCCCCAATGGTTTTAGTCACATGTCAGTCAGTCTAAACTCATTATCATATGTCCTCTAAACCTGAGACATTGGTGTGTGATGACTGTCTCAATCGACCAGAAGACTGGAGGCTAAATGAAAGCTGTCTGCATTAGTAAAACCTGTTTCAACCTCTTGTCTCTCTGATGCCCTCTGTGGAATCCATGCCCTAAATAGTGATGTTTTACCTGGGGCCTCCTCCTCCTCCTCCCTTCCCTAACACTGTACCACTATCCCAATAGGAAACAGAAAGTGTTTAAAATACCTAGGTGAGGGGGTGATTACTTTACCGATGACAAAAACAAGTCCAATTTACAACAGCGAAACTGAAGAGATTCAGAATGCAGACAATGAGCATACATGTATGCACAGACAGAAACTTGTCGACACAGTTTACAGACGGTCCTTACAAAACTGAATGTTTAGCTGTTCTTGCTCGGAGCTTACAGTATGCTGACTGTGCACTGATTCAATTCAAAGATTTCTGGCAGAAAAAAAGACTTATACAGCCTGTAGCTATCCCAACAGGAGCAGTAAGTGAATAACAATGTGCTACTGAGAACCTCCTTAGCATCATATCTATACCGCTGGCTAGCGCTGCATTCGGTTCTCTGCTCTCCTGTGTTGCAAAAAACTGTTCATAAGGAAAAAAAAAATCTTATCTGTCTATCTTTGTGATCAGTTACATGCTCATTATGTTGGATCCATCAACATTTTGAAAAGCTTGAACACTCTCTTTTTTCCCTAATAGTTCCCAGGATACACTCAACTGCAGTTGAAAGCTCCAGTTACCTGAAACAAATTGCCTCAAGAAATCTGAACTGCTGCTAGTCTGCAAACGTAAAGAGAGAGACATACAAGAGCTTCAAAACATTAAAGCACACAATACTCCTGTGTTTTCAGCTTTTTTTGAATTGTCCGCTTAAAAAAAGAAATAAATAAAGAATAAAAAAGAAACCTTGTAGTCTGTGTGTGTATTCACGTAGAGTTTGCGCTTTGGGCAAAACGTTGTGTTTCACCACATCCCCCCCACATTCCCGCAGTATAAAAAGAGCTTTGACACAGCGGTAAGATAGAGTTTCACAGTGTGTTTGAGTGAATGTAATATGTTAAGATGTTACCAACATGGTTTCCATTACAGTGGAATAACAGATTCACATTTTGTAGAGATAAGCACTGAGGGGGCGTTAGGAGCATAGCCTGCTGTGACATACCGAGCATTTATGTCGACTGATGATGGGGACAAAGAAAAAAAAATCAACACGGGAAGACAAGGCCTTGTGTATGATATATGAGGGAGCCTGAAATAAAGTATTGACAGGAAAAAGAGGAGCTCTTTAGCACATATACATTAGCACAAAAGAACCCCTGAATGATGTAAATCCCACTCTTGAATCCTGAGGCAACAACAAAACACACAGACACAAGCAGACCACCCTGTTATGCTATACCAATGTGATATTTTTATCTTTACTGTTTCTCCCTTTCTCTCTTTACTCCCTCTGTGTATCTGTGTTTCTCTCTCTCTGGCCCTTTGGCCTGTGCCATTTGAGGGCTTATCGAAGGCTGTGAAGCCCAGGTTGGGTTTGGCTGCAGACCGCTCCCCACTGGGATAAGAAGATGGAGGGCTTCTGCCAAGACCACTGCTTACATCGACCCAGAAAGCCTGTGCACACATAGATGTCTCAATCAGAGAGAAGCTAGCACACAGGCCTGCACACACATACAAATACCGGCTTTTTCAAAGCAAGATATGTGGCTTATATGGCACAACTTGGTCAAAATGAAAATAACAATTTCTTCACAACTTGGGGTATTTCTCAGGTAGAAATGTTGAGTTAATGTATTTTAACAACTTCCTATGTCAAACACTGTCCCTTTGGGCAGTTTGGCCTTCTGATTTTTATTTTTATTTTAAAAACAAAAATATATTATAATTTTTTCCATGAATATATCTTTTGTGAAGCATCAAATTCAGTTGGTCATAAAATTGGTCAAACCATATTCTCCAAGGTTGTTTTAAAAGTTTGGCAGACATAGCCTCTGCTGGAGAGAATAGCATAGCAGAACAAAACAGATGAGAACAATAAAATACAGAGCATGAAAATACAGTGCAGATTTTAAGTGCACTGCACTGGAGAGTGACACATTTTTTGTAGTTTAAGCTCTATGCTCTTACATAAAACAATGACTCTGAGGTTAAAGTGCTGCCTTTCAGCTTTAATTTGAGGGCGTTTACATCAACATCAGATGAGCTATGTGGGAATCAATGACTGTCTGAAACCTATGACCCACAGACATCATCTTTCCAACATTGTACATCAGATGTGGATGTAAACAACTATTATTTAATGATAGGTTGAAATTGTCATCATTGTTTTGTATTAAATCCAGTATGCTGAATTACTGAACCAAAATAACGAAAATTGTGTCATTCTCCAAATAACAAATTGTAGCATATATTGAGTGAAAACTCTCTCTTGTCATAAATAAATAATAAAGAACTTAGAGTTCACCCTGAGTTCGGTGGACAAATAGGAGGAGAAATATGGGGGGATAAAAATAAAGATCCACTTCTTTCTCCTCTGTCTACACTAGTTCTCCCCTCCTCTCATTCTGTTTTTCCACCTCCCCTGAACTTCCGTGCTGCTAGGTACTGCTAAAATGATTAGCTGCCAGCAATCAGCCCCTGGCCAAATCAGCTTTGAACTGGTCAGGGTAGACTTATCACATGACGGCCAGTCCCCCGACTGGCCTTGCGCTGTGTGTTGGCAGGTGAGACCTGCATTACAGCTTGCATAATTCCCCAGATGGGTGCGATGAGTTCACAGCAGCTTTAGCAGGAACCAAATTGTGGGGATTGCTGACATATAATCGTTTTAGAGGGGTGTGAGTGTGTGTATGTATGTGCGTTAAGAGAGAGGGGAGACAGCCTCAATACAGATTGTGCTTCCCTTCGAATTCCCACACACACACAAAACATGCATTGCATACACGTAGGCACTCATAATGACTCATAGCACTCATGACTACTTTTTCAACACATACACTCACACATACACAGAGGTGAGGAAGACAGAACGAGGTCAAACACAGAGGCAATAAAAGCTGTGGTGTCCGACTGTTGATCTCATCCCGGGTTCATCACTTTAAACAGGCTGAAACAGCAGGAGAAGGATCTGCTGCCGAGCAGAGACCTTCCCAATTAGGATGAGTCATGCACACTGGTAGGGTCCTATACACACACATACACAGTGTGGCCCTCACTCTGGGAGACAGCCTGTCCTATCAGAGGTGAGTATAGCCCGGGCAGCTCCGAGTGTGATGATAAGAGGAGGGTGTTTGAGGGGAGAGAGAGTGTTAGTTGGAAAATGATGGGAGATGCACATACTCCCCCCCACCCTCTGCTTTTTTCCCCCCATCACCTTTATTTTAGCACGTGGCTGTTTCTGTGGTCTAACACAAGGCTTCGACCGCAGACACCCACTCCCATTGGGACTGCTGAACTGAGCACCAACCTCACAGCCTGGTCTGATGTGTCAGTAAGCAGAATCACCACTAACTATGAACCTTTTCTCTCTGTGTCTCTC
>JAPSES010000219.1:15828477-15875406 GCA_029822895.1 Maxillicosta whitleyi
CCCACCCACCCTCTCTGCTTTCCTCTCTCCCTCTGCCTGTCTGCTGCTTGGTGGTGGAGGTGATGGTAAAGGCTGCAAAAAGCAATGGCTGAGCTAACACAGATACAGACAGCTTATGGGAGAGGGGTTATACAAATCACTGTGTAATACAAAGTTGGAACAGCAGTGAGTGGATTAATTGAACACTAAAGGGATTACAGAGTAGAGGTTTAAGCGAACAGACAGCGGGTCATAGATAGAGGGCTTGATTTTTACATGCCTTTTTGGAATCAGGTTGACAACCACATAGTTTGTGTTAACCATATCTGTCAATATTCAGCAGCAGTCTGTCTTATTTAACATGCTTTGGGGTGGGGGGGGAGCCTCCTACATCATAATGTGGCCTCTGAGGTCAGTGTGTTCTGCATTGCTTGTCACACATACTACAAAGTTTTTGTTTTTGTCAGTAGATAGAGTCCATGCCAAGTCTTTAATATGACACTTGGAGAGTTATAGTAATAAGAAGATAACAGAAATGGAAATGCAGACATTGTTTAGTTTCCTAAACTAAACATCTGTTAAAGTGACAGGAGAAGGGCTGATGTGAGGAGGTTTCCAGAGACGATGGGAAAAGCACTTCAATGCTGTTACGAACTTTTATCTCCCACCAAAAAGCTTCCCGTTTGTGTAAACAGATCCCAAAGAGTCTGTGTAGCCTTTCCTCTTTCCTGCCTCTCTGGCCCGGCCACCCAGCCAGCACTCCCAACACACAAGATTTGACAATAACTCTGGAGGTCAAGGTTTAAGAGGAAAGTTTAAGATGAAATTATGAGAATTGAAAAAGTCCACAAACAAATTAGCTAAAGAGGAGAGAAGAAAACAGGGCTCGTGTAGATACTGAGGCGGCGTGTAACTCGAAGGCTAAACAGACATCATAGCCTCAGGTGAACATGAGCCGTGTCATATCTGTGCTTTGCCTTATCTAATAAAAAAGAGACTTAAGTTGTATTATTCTTCTACATAAGTGTGTTATTCTAAGGTTGGCTGTTTTTAAGTGTCATTTTGTCACGGCTCGCGAGGGAGAGTGTGATTTTAATCAGGATAGCTTTAGGTGTTTGCCTGTGCTCCAGATGTTCTGGGCCCTGCTTGAGAAAGTCTTTTTTTACTTTTATTTCTTCCCCTCCAACAGAGACATGAGTGGAGGGTTATTGTGTTCCTCTCAAGGTCTCTCTTAAATGTCTCTCCCACTCAAATATTTGGACAGTCACAAGAGGAGAGAAATGTATCAGGTGCAACTTAAGAAAAAAAAAATGCTGGTTGTGGATAGGCTTCCAGATTTTAGGAAACTTTAAGACACGCTTTTGTTTTAGTAAATCCACATACACACACAGACAATCATACAACCTGTATTAGACAGAGGACGCCTGATTCCCTCATCTCTGCTGTAAACTAATAGCATCATGACATCATTGTTACATTATTGAGTGCTTCCAAAATATATCTCTCATTTTGACCATAATGTCTCAATAATGAAAATACTGAATGGTTGATATGAGGTTACAAAATGACACCACTAGTCAGAGTGCCTCTTTTTTTGTGCATGGATTCACGTATCTGTGCACGTTTAGGTCTGCCCCTGATTTAACCATCCCCACATGTGACACTCAGCACTCACAGGGTCTGATCCCCTCACCCCTGCTGGGACCCATATACCCCTGGTTCTCATTGACTTTGGTTTCATGCTCGCGGGGCAAACACAAAATGGCAATAGAAAAAAAAAGAAGAAGAAAGGGAGGGAAAAACAGAGAAAAAGAAAATAAACATAAAACAGAGGATAATACAGAATATTCAAGCCATGTGGTTCTCTTGCCAGTAAACAACGAGCGGCCCTGGATGGAAAAAAGAGGCATCCCACGGATTTAATCCTGCAAGTGATGTGTGTCTGTAAATGCTGCTACCTCTGTGAGGAACTGGAGACTAGAGCATTTAAGGGGAAGTTTTGCTGACTCCAAGAGAAAATAATGAGTCCCAATGGCCCATCACAGGTCCTCAGTGCTAAAAATATTGTGGCAAACTTTCTTCTTGTTTTTTGATAAAGAGACACTTTAAAAAGTCATGAAGGAAACAGTGCGGCATAAAGGGGTATTTACAATGAAAATTACACACCAATATTATACCCCTCGGAAATCATTCATATGCATTAGACTTGGCTGGTTATACAGAGATCAGAGTAAAAGACTTGGCTGTGATTCAGTTAGAAATGTGTACAAACCACTAGCCACCAAAGCAATGGCATAAATCTTGAGATCAGCCTGTATTGATAGGGCCTTGGCTACGATTTGGTAACACGTGTGCATATCCATTTCCCTGACAGAGACTGATTGCACATGACTGGGGAGGTAATAGAATTGTCTTTAAGGGGCCGGACGTCATTTATTACAAACAGAAGGTAGGCTACACCTGCGGTGCGTCCCATTACTCCAAATATCATTCCTCCTTTTGTCAAGTAGATCCTCCTTTCTTTCATGACTCACGGCAGTAATGCACATGATGAAAATCTTGCCATAGATGATCATAATAGACATGTTAGATGCCAGTACAGTAATGTATGGATTCAACAGTTATACAAAATGTATTTTGTTATATTATACAAAAATAGATTTTTTTTGCTTTACATTTTTGAAAAATGAGTGACTGGTGAATAATCGCATAAAATGTTTAGTAACTACAACCCCTGCATGGATATTAACATAAGTAGGTCACTATAACTCTGTGAAACTGTATTATTAAAAAAGAAATATAGATGTGTAAATATTGTTTTCTTTCTTTCTTTCTTTTTTTTTTTTTTTTTTTAATTAAAGGCCACGCACAAAAAAGCCAATATACTGTACAGATTATGACCTATTTTATTGTTTGTTTTTCTGGAAAATGTACAGCCACCCTTTGTCCGTAATTAAAAAAGAATATCTGAGAAATTAAAAATTGCACAAACAGGTGCTTAGAATCACAAATTGCCACGCTCTCTTCTGCATATCATACCAGAATTTCATGAAACTGACATTTAAGTTCCTGTTGGGTGTTATTCTATTGTCTTAAAGCAGATGAGATGACAGACAGTGTATGATTCCGATGTTGAACCATATTTTCACCACAGATTGGATTATGTTATTGTTTGGAATCTGTTTTGCAACACTCCAACTGCCCTAGAGAGATAAACCAAACATCTTACATTTAATGATAACTTACTGAACAAAAGCCCCTTTTACTTCATTAACTTTAAATTCCCCATCTTTTCAATTCTCATCATTAATGCTGATGTGCAGCATGTCCCAATTTTCCTTTCCTCTCATCATCTTCTCTTTTTGCCTTCTCTGTTCTTTCCTTCCCTTATCTCCTCAAAGTTTCTTACTGGGAGGGAAGCAGCAGTAATAAAGTCTTGGGATGCACCCGAGGGAACTTATTATGTCGAGAGAACTAACAGCACAATGTTTCCTGCATTCTGTCTACCTGTTGGACTGTCTGGCATTGATCTCTGAGGCAGGTGTCAATATAAGAAAAGAAAGCAAGCAATCATTATTGTCATAAAACTGCTGAAGCAACATGTGAATGTGGAATACTGGTTTGACATTTGGTGTGGATTGAATTTAATTTTCAACACTGCAAAATTACATGTGAAATATTTGCACAAAAGTGAGTAGATTATTATATCTGTGGGGTTCTGAAACACTTTCTGAAAAATAATAAAATACAATATAATTTGGATTTCACCCACTGTTTCTCTATCAGACATGAGCGCTTCATCAATGAAACTCTCGTCTCTTTAAAGCTGACAATTTTTTCATCAAATTTCAACTTCAGATTTCTGTTGTTGTGAAAGCTGTTGATAAAATATCACAGTTGGAGATTTGTCCAGCAAAGACTAGCAGTTTAAGTGTTTCTAAAATACCAGAAACTGAAGTGTTACTAGAAAATAACCAGAAGGAATGGCTAACCTAAAGGTGAAATTTTATTTTTCAAGCAGTTACAGTGTTTTTATGTATTCAGGTTTGTATGTGTACAGGGCTCATGTTCTAGCATTGTCTATAATGCTGCCATGTAAATAAAAAATTTACTTGAGGACAAAACTATTGCACCTGCACAGTCCTGAAAAGTGAAAGGTGGAAGGGTAAAGGTAAGAATTGTGTACTCATACAGTGCAGAATAATTCATATGAGACTATAATAATAAATGCAATGTGTGCATGTTCCACAACCCCACAGCCCCTTAAGAAGTACCACCGATTTCTGCTAAGCTCAGGTATCAACATAAGAAATGCAAATCCAGGTAACATGTCTTCTTTTATTCCACATTCCAAGTCGGGCACTAACATTATTACACTGCTAATATTCCCTTCTTGTCCTTAAATCAACATTTTACAGCCTATTAGCCAAAGCTTTAGGGGACAATAGTGCTGGTTGACAATCCTTGCATTTTACAATGCATATGTAGCTCTTTGAATACTGAAGCTGCTTCAAAGTGAGTATCGGGGAATATATGAACAAAGTAAAATGAAATATGAACCTCAAATCTCCTAACGCCTGATTTTCTTTTGATTTCTGGGATGAGTTCCAAGTTCAGCGTAGGAGGCACAATGACAGAAGTTAAATTATTAGCATTCCTACTCACCGAATACTTTCAGGATATGATTTCAGTATCAACTGTATTCTTTCACAGGAGTCATTCTATATGGAATATTTAAGTCTGCATTTATAGAGAAAATTAACACAGACACCAAATTATGATCTATTGAGTTACACCCTCATCTCAAGAAGGTTCATTTAATCGCACTGGATTACATTTGAATGGAAAACACCATCATACTTAAGCTGCTATGGGGTGTTTTCAGATAACGGTTAAACACTAGCAGACAGGAGTGATACACAAATGTGTACATGTGCACACTGCCACCTCTCTCTCTGGCCATTTTCCTCCTTAATGAGGCTTTGTCTTTGCGGGGGCTTGGAGGACGAGAGGTCACATGAGGTCAGACTAAGACAAGGTCAGTCTACTCATCAGAGTTTTGTAAGGAAGTCTGGAGCCAATGTCAGCCCGAATCATATCTTCTAGACACAGACAGGAAAGAAACTGTGTGTGTACTTGTGTGCCCACGGCTCTGTGTGTAATTGTTTGTACAGTAGGTATTTTTGAGTAGCTGCTTGCACTGTAACTCTTTTAGTTCTAATATTGGACTCGTACCTGTCTGTCTATATTTGGACATCATTCCACTTTGACGGCCACATGTTAATTCTTTAATCCGGCAGCTCAGGTTGTGAAAAAAACACCAGAGGAAATGGCATCCTAATCGCTCATTAATAGTAATGGCAAATACCTGTCCCTGTCACACAACAGGGAGGGGGCGGAAAAGGCAGACAGGTTGCTGGAGCAGCTAGTCTAACACATGGTTGCACACACATGTACGCCCCCACACACACATTCTCCTAATTACCCAGGTCACTGGCTCAGTGCTAGAATGAACACCAACCTGCCTTTTCCTCTTCTCTGCACTGACACTGAGGCTCCTAGTTGTGCCCTGAAAATACACTAACGCTGTGTTCCTGTCCTGTCTTGTTTGGCTACTGGGGACCCACACAAATCTCTATTCTGGGAGTGTCATTCAGCAAGGGTAGAAAGGGGAGAGGCGCTTATTCGGAGAGTTGCCTGTGCTGTGTTGGGCTGTGCGGTCAGACCAGTCAGTGTCTTTATTAATTGTGATTTATATCCCAGCCTTCGGTAGTGTGTGTGTGTTGCTGAGTCCTTGAACCACATCAATGAGTGACATGTATTTTGTGTGCTTTGACTGAAATGACCTGTCCATGCCACACTGACACCTTGCTCCCTCTCCATTCATCTGCAGCTGTCTCACATATAGAAACTCAACAAAGGCAAAGTAAGATATCAAACACACAGAAGATCATATTAACAAAAAAAAAAAAAAAGTACACCACAGCGGAGAAACTAGGGCATCCGATGCCCCTGTTCTTTGGCACAGGCAGTGGTGACACTAACTTTTTTTCTCTGTGTTGATTTTGTCCTTGCTGCAGGATGCTTGGGATACGAGTGCTGTATTCTCAGAGGATGACAATTTTAGCTAGACTAAACCTTTGGGCCTCAAGTGGAACAATGAGTTTAATGACCAGGAGGAGGAAAATAGAGGAGCGACCTGGACAAATAGTCGAATATAAATGCCATTTTCAAAACCCATGTGATTTGTTTAGTGTGGATACAATGCTTAAAATTTCAAGGAAGGGCAACAATATGCGACTGTGACTTTACAGCGAATAAGCCCGATGGTAAATTAGGTTACAATAAATCTAATTTGTGTGGTTTGTGTCAAAACAGTTTCTTATTGGAGAGCAATAAAATCATTTTAAAATCATTTAATCTAAAAGCAATTTGGTAGATTGGAACGAACTTCAAATGAAGTCCTAAACAGCTAGGAGAATATTAGTAGTGTTTGTATAATATATCCACTTATTTATTCATGACTTCAGAAACGATTACCATCAAATCCCAAAATCTATGTTTAGTAACTTTTCTAAGCAAAATATTTTTTTATAAAGCATCCTTAAATCTTGTCATCTGCCAGTATTATAATAAAAAACCTTGCAATGTCTCATCAGTGAGGGTATTTGTTTTTGCAGATTCTGCTTACTACAAAAACATATTTCCTTCCACTACTGCAGGAAGAAAACCTGAGATGTAATTGTGAAGTGAAATCAATAAAACTAGCCGTAGAGCAATAATGTAAATATATGCATTGTGTTCATATGGAGGCTGTACAATATCTGATATCAGATAATCTGTTAAGCAAGACACTTGTAGGAATACTGTGAAAAACACATGCATTCAGAAAGTGCTAAACCTTCTATATTTAAGCGTTACTACAGAGAACATGTCCAGATTCCTTTCAGATCGATGTATATACTAGAAAAACTCTGAGATGTTGAGAACTATGACTTTTATCCACATGCTAGCATGACAAAACATGCATTTGAATCAAATGAGGAGGATTATGCACTTTATCTACTTGCAGCATATACTGGAAAATGACAGGCCAAAAGACACGTGACACATGTGGCAGGTGAGGAGGGTAAGGCTGATTGATTCCCTCTTCATCTCTAAAACGACTGTTTACCTCTGACAACATTCGGAGGAGACAACATTCAAACTGTGTACAAAGCTCCATCTCCTCACCTTGCATAAACAGCTTTAGGAGCAAAGAAGGGACTAGAAAAGGTGTTAGAAATGTGACACAAGCGATGTATGCGAGCGCAGATGCACACAGACTGAGAAAAAAAAAAAACAAAGCCCGTACCCCCGCACTCGCCTTTGTAGATCTGATTGAATACAGAATCAAAACAAGACAGTTCTTAAAAATGGTGTCTCTCAGACAGTACTTTCTACATCAGAAACAGGGAGGCACCACAAAAAAGAAAGGAAAAGCTAAATTGAGTTTGAGTCCAAGGTCAGTGTGTAGCTGTCTGAACAAAAGTCGGAGATCTCCCAAAAAATATCTATCAACCTCAGAAGAAGGCGCCCTTGTCCCGACCCCTGCAGAGTTGCTGGAAAGATGGTTTCCTGTAAAAAGTTTATCCGAGGGTATGGAAGATTAACGAGGGTGTTTTCATTGGCTGCTCTCTAGTCGTCTTGCAGTACTTAGAGGTGATAAGATCAGAATATTTATCGAGCCTCTTCTTCAGGTCATTTGCTATGTTAATTTTATGAGCTTGATGTTGCCTTTGTTTCGCGGCCATGTGTTTTTCCTCCTGAACCCTGAAGCAGGGAAAGAAAGGGGGATTTGTATACTTAGCATGCAGTGTCTTCAAATTAGTCATTCATGCATAATTATTTATGCTATGCAAGGGGGGGGGGGGGGTGCAGTGGAACAACTAAATCTACTTGCACCCTGTGAAAATTAAAATCTATTATATTCCAATCAGATCAGCCTCTTGTTTTCACACCTTGCTTTATTTGTTTGGAATAATGCATCATTATGGCAAAAAAAAGTGCTCTGACTGTTTTCTCAGGGCAAAAAAGGGCTATAGGGTGACACAGAATCTGTATTCCAACTGGATTAACATTAACTGGTAATGAGATTGGCCATGCACTTATCATTAGAAATACATGACCATACAGGAAATTGGCCTCTTTATATTTTGTTAACCATGTAATAGCCCTTTAGATGCTGTTGTAAATGATTTTAATCAGAAATAAAGATGAATTAAGTCGACTGCGTATTCACGGGAAAAGGTTGTATGTCACAACTTGTTCTGACCACTGTCAAGTTCATTAAGTGATTGAGCTGAATGGATTGAAGCCCATCGACCCTTGGCGGACTCCTATGATCATTAATCAAACAGGGAGGGTCAGGACATCACAACGGGTCCAGCAGCGTAAGCTAGAGCATCGCAACTATGACCTCATCTCAACTCCCTATGAAATATCCATAAAAAGCAAACATTTAGCCCAAGATAAGATAATATGATGACGTGAACACGGACATATGTTGTTAAATATTACATTGATGAAGCTAAGAGAGAATCCTCATCTGTGACACGAGTGGGTTATTCATGTGGAATTGCATAAATCTTTCACACTGTTTTAAATCACTCCCACCCTCCCTCCTTTTCTATCCACAAGCACTCACCATTAATGCCTATATCAACCGCAGGAGCCAATTGTTAAAGAGAGGTTCTAAGTGCACGGCCCAATCGATATTGATAATGTTGAAAATGTGGTAGGAAAGAGAGCGAGAGTGGGGCACAAAGAGAGAAAAAGAGAGAGGGAGACATAAATCTAGAGGCTGTGAATAGGGGAGAGCAGCTGCGGTGGCCTCTGAGTTGTCCCCTTCACCTCTTTGGAAACATCATTGGCACTAATCAGGGTCCTGCGAAAGAAAATGGCCGGGCTTGATTTACACTTGCTACCCTCTGCTGTGTAACAGAAAGAAAGCACGAAAGAGACAAAAAAATAAAGAAGCGGAATATGCATGGAAAAGGAACTAAAAAGGACAAGTGGCGAAAGAGGGGAATTGAATGAAAATAGAAAACAGGACGCTAATAACATCAGACATATAAATGCGGAACGTCACATTCCTTCAAGGTCAACCTCAGGTGAAGCAAAAGGTTGTATAAAGGTCATACTGGATGAGGGTCATGTAGGCCTCAATGAGAGTCAATAACACCTCCCAGTCTGCTGTAGACGTGTGGGGGTCGCCCCTGCTCTCACATCAATTCGCTAGGCATGGACCACGGCAATAAAAGAGATGGAGAGAGACTTAGCCAGAGAGAAAGGGTGAGAAAAAAGAAAATGTACAGGCAGATTGTGAAACAGCTCGCCTTTCAACTACTAACTGCTTTTCATGTAAATGTCTTGGACTGACACTTCTTACACATCCCAGCCCCTAGCCCCCACCCCACCCCCCAACACACACACACAGAGACACACACTCCCTTCTCTCCCTCTCTTTTACTCCAGCATACTCTCTGTCAGCAGAAGAATAAAAGAGAGGGAAAGGCGAGGGAAGGGGCAGGAGGAGAGAGAGTGAGAAGGGAGTGAAGAAGGAGGGAGGAGGGAAAAAAAAACAGAAACAGGAGAAATCAGACTCTCGCCGGGGTTGGCGAAAGGTCAGTCCTGACAGGCTCGGAGGTTAAACTGCCGAGTTAAAATACTGTTCATTATCCTCTGCAGCCTCTTCCCAAATTCCCCTCTTTTGTGTCACAGTCAGTGCCCAGCATCAATGTTCCCCACCCCAGGATTTATTAGACATTGTTGAGCAGTGAGAAAGGGGACCTTTTCTGTACAATAGTAGCAGTGATCCTATGGCAAGGACAATACTGCTGCCAACACAATTACAGAGCCTGGGCTTGAGTTATAAGGGTTGTAGGAGTGACTTAGAAGTGTGTGTCTGTGTGTGTGTGTGTTGTCTTCTTATGTTCAAATATAGTGTGATAATAAAAACAACCTGTACACTGGTCATGTATTAACACTACATTTATGTTTACCAATTTCTTGAAATGCATGCTAAAAATTAATACAAAAAATAATTTACATAAATGTGCATTTTTTAAGCAACCTTATTCCGGTGCTGGGAATTTAATTAGTACACATGAAGAGAACAAAGCAGGGGAATATCCATAACACGAATTAGGCTGAATCACATCATTCATTACTCACCAGAGAGCAATGAGATGTGACACATGGCAACAGAACCCTGCCTGAACTGGACAAATTAAAAACACTAGTAATTAGCACTATGCAAAACATGTTGTAAGTTTATTACCTGATTTATGTGGCTTCCTGTTTATAAGGGCACAGTGAGCTGGCTATTCGTCTTCCGCCTAGCATGCTTAAGATTCAGAATGGGTTTAAATGATTTATTAAATGAATAAACAAATAAATCACCTCACACCTAATTTCCCTAATGATATTAGAAATGACTAACTGTACAAATTGTGCAAAATATAAGCTACTATTAACCTGGAGCACCTTTCATTTCAGGGGTTCAAAACGTCTATCCATTTTCATTTGTGCAAAAACAAAAACATGATTAAAGATTTGACTCCTGACATGGATTCCACAAATAAAACACTCCACTCTCGCTTTGCTTAATAAAAGAGGGTCATACACCCGATGTTGTCAGCAATAAGTCAAAGTCGCCCCACAGAATAGTCACTTCCGTGGGATCCAGAAAGAAGTTTACCCCAACAAACAATCAACCTAAAGCTTCCACATATACTCCCACCCCACCCACCCACTCAGCCCCCACCCACCCAACTCCAAACTTTCTTCTTGTTCTGTTTCTCTTACAGTGCTTCGTTCTGAATCACCCCAACCACCATCTGAATTGTATATTTCTATTTAAAGAGACATATTGTTTTCATCTTTTGCCCCCCTGTTCCCTTGGGGAATGAGTGGAATATAAAAAGCTAGACTTTAAATAACAAGAGACTGCCATCAGTTCCCCTGCTAGTCCGCACATTAGCCTCATCTGTGAGTGAGCGCCTGACACCTACTAAAATGTTTCAGCTCTATGTGCGTATAAGAGCATAAATAATTCAAAATTAATCCCCGCTGAGGGGGACTATGGGATTCATAAATTATCTCAGTGTAGTCCCTAATGCAGTCGCAGGATTGGAACACCTATGGTAACAATTGAGCAGAGGTGCTCATTACACCTTGTGAAGAGATATCTTAACCTTTGAATATTAATTTCTTTGAATGGATGGGGAGTGTTGCTTGTATTAGTTGCTCAATATGTAAGTGAGTGAGTGAATATTTAACAGTGCAGAACCATCATCTGTGTACACAGTACATAGGCATGTGACAGGTCACATGATTATCCGCTGGCGTGAATGCATTTAATGTGTACCAGATCAAATAACAACCCTTAGTCAACTAAAATCCACACCCTGTACCACAATCAGCTCATGTAAATCATTTTATATGTGAAGAGCTAAAACATAAATCTCTTCATAAAGAAAATTGAAGCGAAAACAAAGACAAACCTGGACACCCATGGAGATGTTTTGCTGACATTTACAAGGAGTCCCTCAAAAGGTTTGCCCATCACTCTGTGGCGACTCTGAGCTGCCTGGGAGGCAGTGATGGATGGTAGGCAGACTACACAGTTAATCAACCCCAGCAGGAATGGAAATATTAATGCCAGGTAATTGAGAACACAATAGCAAGCAAGTGATATAAAGAAGATACATTCAGACCTGCTGACATCTGGACATTGACATGAAGAGAAGTACAGTGAACATGGTATTAAGTACAGCAGGCCTGTACATCCAGTCATTGGTGATATGAAATAAATAAATGCTTTCTGATGGATACAACCATCATCCGTGCTTTAAAAACATAAGGTAGTGCGTGTTCTTAGTACACTATATATTTATAATATGAAAGACTTGAAAGACTTACACAGCCACCAGTAGAGATGAAAATGCCAGTCTACAGCATATCAAAGCTGTATTAGATGTGTCTACACTTGTGTAGACGGAAGATGTGAAAACACAAACTGATCCTCAATAAAAAGGAGTACTGTAGCGGGTAAAAGAGAGTGGCATTTGGTGAGGGGAGGGGAAAAATATCCGATTTAGAAAGTGGTTGGAAATATACATATCAAAGGAAAGACATGGAGATTTCCTTTGCCTGTGCATCCTATCCATGTACACCCCCCCACACACACACCCCACTCTTCGAGTGAGCGGAGAGGGGTCTGTTGCAAATTCTCAGGTAAGAGAGCCAGAAACCTACTTATGAGACTCTGCTGTTCATAATCCATAGGTTCTATCAGCAGATTACTAGAAATAAAGTGTTGGGAAAGACGTAAAGCAGGACTCAGTATGCCAGATGAGACAATGCTGGTTTCAGTCTGCGCTTCACTCCACTGTACATAATTAACAGCTTGTGTTTGGCTAAATCAAAGACAAAATATGTGGAGGGGAGCAGTTTAAATCTTCCCAGTGGGATATAGTAACATATCACTCGTGTTACAATATGTCATAAATGTCTCTTGTACCCAGAATGTAACATAAAGACTAAAAGACTTAAATGTGCAATTATAAAATAACTCCATGAATTTTAATTGAAACTACACAATCACGTTTAATAGCTTCATTTCACTTACTTTACCACTCTGTTTTCTTGACTTTCCAGCCTCTTTAGCACACCACTGGATCTGTGTAGGGCAATTCATTCGTCACACGGCTTTACCCATTAGAGGCGGACTGCTAAATGCTTCACCTTTTGATTTTGAGGAGGAGTACAGGATTTGTCAGGGGAAATGGGAAGGTGCTTTATTGCTCCAAATTTCATCACAATAAAGGCTTATGGGGAAGGTGGCATAATCGTTGCCCTATAAATGTCTCTGTGTAGATTACATGCTTCTTGCCCGGCTAATCCTGGTAATTGATGAACTTCTATGCTGACGATTTTTTTTATATTATTTTGTAATTTGTTTATTAATTAAGATAACACTTATTTTGGGACCTCAACCAAGTAAACACGATTATGTGCTCTGCGGGGTGAATGTTCAGTGCGCTGACGTTCCCAAAGCAGCGAGCTGGCTGGCTGGCAGGCTGCTGCTGCCAGGGAATGTCTAATAGTCTTCCACTGAGAAGTTTAATTCATTTGCCATAAAGCTAAAAATAAACACAGTCACACTTAATTGGGCTCTGAATGTGAGCATTATTGAGTTGTTGAAAAAAAGCAAGACCACAAATTATAAGCAAGGACTCCACATTTAACAGGCAAAACACTATGTTAAGCACATGGATTTCAATTTTTGGAAGTGTATTACTGTTTATTAAAAAACAGGACATGAAGCCAAAAATATTGCACATAAATAATAATGCATATTTAAGCACTGTAATTCATTTCTTATATATATATATATATATATATATATATATATATGTATGTGTGTATATATATATGTATGTGTGTGTATATATATGTATGTGTATATATATGTATGTGTGTGTGTGTGTGTGTGTGTGTGTGTTTATTATAGAGATCAACTTTAATACATTAACTTGATTTTTTTTATTTTGCTTTATGAGCAGTAACTGGCCATGGAGACATGCATGTAGTAATACACCGGGTTTTCACAATGAGGAAATCCTAAAATGCAAATACAAATGTCACTCTAATGCACACACTCTCTGTCTTGGAAATAGTCTATCACTGTTACAGTCCTGGGATGAAACATTTGTGCATGATTCAAGTTTATGATGTAGACAGACTTTGAGGCAGGACGGGAGGTTTAGGATGAGAAAGAGCAAATCAAGAAGATTTCCATAAAAAAGTGGAATAAATAAGTGCCTGAGATACAACAATTTGGATTTACATATATTATCCTGCTCTATCTCTTTGGATATTTTACAGTCCTGATATGCGAGCAGAGCTGAGAGATAAACTGAATATGACCTATGCTCTGCAGGCTCAGCCAGAAAGAGCAGACGCCTGTAAGAATACTCAAGGAGCAGAGGAAAGGTTGAGAGGATGAGGACAAAAAGCCAGGGGAAGGAAGAAAAATGACACTAAAAGGCAGCCACGAACTGATTGATGCTCTGCTGTATTTGAAGATCAGTGGCAGCCTTGTGGTGGCAAGCACAGAGGTCAGCGAGTGTGTGAGTGTGTGTGTGTGTGTCCATGCCTGCATGAAGTGTGCATGGTTTTTCTTTGTCAGTTTCGCTGTCTGGATGTGCATGTGTGTAGAAACCTGTGTCCAGATTTGCTCTCCCTCCCTCCCTCGTTCTCTCTTTCCTATTGTAGGAGAGAATCCTCCGTCACTGTGTAGCTGGGGGAAATCAGATGTGAGCAGAGAATAACATGCTCGATTTGGCCTGGGAGTGGAGACGGGGCAGGAGGACAGGAGAGCACCATGATGTATCGAGCCGTTTGCCAGCCGGATGGGGCACACAGTGGCGGCCCTCTCTCTGCCTGTCAGCAAATACACGTTTTTCACACAGCAAGAGCAGTGGGATTCCTGTGTATGTCTGTGTGTGAAGAGGGGAAGTGCACATGGTTTTCAAAGGGAAAGCACTTTACTGTAAGACATATTAGTGATGATTCTTTGCACTTGGTCTGACTGCATTTTATAAATGTTAAGGCATAGAGTATGAAGTGGTGGAGGAAGTTCTTAGGGTTTCATTTTCACAGTAGCAATACCATGGTGTAAAAGTAAAAGTCTTGTATTCGAAACAGCGGTAATGTAAAAGAACTTATAATAAACTGTTGCACATAAAGTTGGAATAATTTTGTATCCAGACATAGTGCTCTTTTTATCCTATTTATATAAATTTGAAAATAGTCCCAGTTACACTTCATTTATGAAGCATGAATCACATTGTCCCATTTCATTTAATGAGCAGATAGACAGACAGACAGTAATCATTTATCAAGTGATTTTTATTTAGTATTAAATCAATTGAATATTGTATAAGCATGAAAAGTAACTAGCAATTAAAGCTGAAGGACCAATGAAGTGGAGTAGAAGTACCAGAAACTGTAAATACTCAAGGGTTAAGTACCTTAAAACTGTACTTGAGTAAATGTACTTTGCTATATTCTGTGTGTGTGTGTGTGTAGTTGGCATTCTAGGGTGTCTAAGCGGCCCGTTGCAGCCACAGCTGTTGCAGCACATAGAGGCAAGGAAACAGTTCATTTCATCTTGTCACGGCAAGAACCCGAGCTTCTGTCTCTAACAAACAATTCCACATGAGAAACAAGAGCTTCTAACAAGAATCATTACACTCTGGTTGGCTCTGTACAGTTATCATCCGCTGATGGATACACTTAAGTGAGCTTCAAAGTGAATCCTGAATTTCTTAAGTTCAGGGGTTCAGGCTCTGTGCATGTGACCCACACACTCAGCAGATTTAACTTGGTTCTCACTCATCAAAAGACAAAGGATGCACAGCTGTGACCAGCGAGAGGAAAAAAACATGGAACATTTCCAGATATGCCATATTGCTTTCTAACCCCCAACCTCTCACTTCAATTAACCTCTGATGTGTTTAATGAACTTCAGTGAGCTTGTGAAGCTTTTAAAAATCGTTTACATACAAATATCTTGTATTTTAATTAGTAGTACAAGCTTAAAAAAATAAATAAATGAAAATAAATGAATCTTAAAGTATAATTAAAAATATCTAAGGGAAAATGTACAAAATATTATTACCCTATCCACCTTCTTTTTTTTCATTTTCAAAAGAGGGCTTCAGTTCAAGTCCAAGAACCTGGTATTGCCATCTAGAACTGCATATTGGCAGCGTATAAGGAAGCCTGAAGGGTTCAGTGCAACATACTGACACACACGTACACACACAAGCACAAACCTCCACACTAAAGACTTCTTTTCAGCTTGCGTCGAGGGAAGTGGGCTGGGGAGGCCCTTTGATGTGGGAACACCGAGGTCAGAGAGAACAGTCTGTGCAGCGCTAAATTCCATCCCCCATAACAGTTCCTTTTTCACTTTGCTACTGGCTTCAGTTTGTGAAGCCTATCTTCAAAACAAGCAAAAGAAAAAAAAGACTTCAGCACAGTTTGAATATGTAGGAGTGGATGGATAAGTGCCATGTCTAAGGCTGTAGTCACCGCATTCCCCTTAAAAGTCTGCAGTCTGTATTGCATTTAAGGCTTTTTCTTCATACACTTATTGGCCTTTTGTTTCTGGAACCAAGGGAAAAGGCAAAAGGTCTAACTAGCACATAAACTAATCTCAAATGTCATGTCATATTAGACGCAAATGGAAGGAAACGTTTGGCTCACTCCTGCTTTCAAGTCAATGAATTTGTCAAAAATTTATGATAATTCATTCAATTACTCTTTAGACATTTAAATGATGTGGGGAGTGAGGGAGGAGGTGATGAGGGTCAGTTGAAGAGAGAAGAGAAGAAGAAGAGGGGGAGTGAAGGAGGGGGAGGAGAAGAGGGATTGGGGAATAATCCTGCTCTTGATATTACACTCCCTCCAGAGGCCTTTTAAGGGCTCCATATCACAGTGTGAGGCCTCCTAAACTTCTCTCCCCCACTTACCAACTCAGCAGCCAGTCAACCCCCCCCCCCCCCCCTCCAAACACTTCTGTTCACAACCGATTTGCCTTACATTTACTGTACAAACATCTTTAGCTTCACCCTCATGCATAGTAATTAAAACATAGCATAGTACATGCATATACATTAGAACTATTACTCTACTTTTAAACTCATGTTTAAAGAAATCCAATAGTCTACGGACACAGTGGTATTGATATGTCTTTTTCTTTCTGTAATCCACGCACATGCGCAAACACACACAAACACTTCCCTTTTCGTTTCTGGGAGAATGACAATAAAAAGGCCTGCCGCTCTTCTCGACCCTTGACCTTTGATCCCTGGAGGTCTCCCACTGCCTGTGCTGGAGGTGGAGGAGGGACAGACAGAGGGATGGAGGGGTGCTAAAAGGCGTGGATGTGGTGGGGCCCTGAGAACAGCTCCCTCTGTCAGACCAACTCAGGCTGCATCATGGGTAAGCTCCCCCTCTAGTGTTCACTGGTCTTTCTTGTGTATGTATGATTTTTTTTTTTCTATTCCCACTGAAAGACAAACTATCATTTACTGCCCCTGTGCACTGTAAATGTAAATACAGTTATCTCATACTACATCATAGTTACTACATACAGATACCTGCTACTCTGCTTTTATATGACTGTCATGTGCTGCAAGAGACTTCAAGGTCTGCTCCTGTACACTCCGACTAGACTGTGAAATATTACTAGGTCTGACTTCAAAACATAAGCTCAAAGCATTTTATGATGTACACAGTTCAGTTGGGTTCTGTTTAAGAGCAACGCAACAGTTAAATTGGTGTTTGGGCCACGAACTCTTTTAAAATAAAATCTTGAGCATAACACAGCCTGTATAAAATTAATAGCAAATACGTATTTCTAATAAAACCAAATCTTTAAAAATAAAATTATATTGTTTGACACTTTTATAAATCCTTGCCTCCAGTGATGTATAAGTGATACTTTTGCACAACAGGCAATATTACTTATGTATATTTAGTGATAAGGTAAAATTATGCAACATCTAAAAGTTGTCACTGATCACTTAATTTCTGACAATGATACTACTTGCAAATAATTATAATCCAAATACAATTACATTAATATATATGTACCATGTGGTGACGTTGCTGTGGCAGGAACTACACCTCACAGGATTGGCTAACGCAGTAAACGCAGTCATAGCATCTGGTCACTACAGCTTCAAGACCAGCGCAGTGTTTCAAATTCACATCTAAGCCATACTTGGTGTCTTCTATTCTAGCTTAGCCACGCCTGAGGGCATGCTAATTACCTTCTCTCTTGCTCTAAATTAACCAACTTTCAGTGGGACTCTGTCACCACTTTCAATTCAACGTTGATAGCAGACGGAGAGGAGGGAGTGAATGAGAGATACGGAGGAAAGGGAGGGAGGAGCAAAGAGTGAAAATAGAAACAAACCGATAATCTTCTCCACTGCCTCCTAAACGAGAGCCACTCTGTCCCTAATGTAGACAAGTCATTTTGTACAAGCCGTTAAAGCCCACTGGGCTAGGCAAGCATGCAGTGCAAGGCCGCCTGTTTCAAAGATCTTTTGCAATCGGTTACACAATGGACCCCCTCATTTTATGCTGCTACATCATAAAAGTGCTCCTTTTGTTACATTTCCATCCTTAAAAGGGTCTTAATCCCCACCCTTTCAGGCTGGTCTATGGCAAATTCCTCAGGGACATCCCATTCGCTGCAAGGGCTGGAGTGACCCACTCAGAAACCAGCATGCAGGGCTTTGAGCTTTTCTTCTGCTGCCACTCTCCAGAGAACATTAAATCGTACTTTTCATCCCCCTCACCATAGGGGGAAGCCCCTTAATGATGACAGAGAAAGAGAAATTCCTCCACTCGGTTCTATGACACCATTCTGCTGTCAAGCAGGCATCTCGGCGGAGAAAATCAAACATGGCTTCCTGCAGGTGGAACGCCAATGAAGGTCACGGTACAGTCCAGAGAGGAGAAGAGCCAGAGAGCAAAGGAGGGAGGGACGAAGATAAGAGAACAGGCAGGAGAAAGAGGGTGGTAGTTCTTCAGAGGGAGCCCAGCTTTTCCTCAGCAAATTAAGTCATCTGCTAAAAAAAAGTAGGTAAAAAACACTTGTGGCTTTCATTCCATCATAGTCATGTGTTATTCACCCATTTGATTTTGACACACTAGACATTTGTAAAGATTAGCCTGATTGATGAAATTCAATCCATCACTTTTTTGAAGTATGTATTCTTATATGGTGTTGTATGCACCAAAGCAGTATTTACCTGCTGTATGAATAGTTTAGTAGCTGTTGGGGTTTGTCTGTACTTGCCTTTGTGAAGTCACTTCTCAGAGAGGGTCCATTTAATCAGGCTGGACCCCCTGCTGTCCAACCTTCTTGCCCTGCTTCACAGAGAACTTTCAACCAAAATAAAACATGTCAGTCAAGAACATGAAAGACAAATAATGGAGGATGTGGATTGTTCTAGTCCAGTGGAAGTCTATGTGGTCCACACATTCCTGGTGAACCAAACAACAACAGCACATACAGAATTCTAATACTTATATTGTTGTGATCTCCAGCTTTATTGCTCTGTGTCTCATTTGTTGTCCTTATTATCCAGGCAGATTGGTATTCTGAGGGACAAATACTATGGAATCTGGCCAAGTGCTGATGTCACTAGTTTCCAGACCAGTATGACATGAACACACACTTCAATAGTCAGTAATCGCCTGCCTACAACCTTTACCCTTGTAATAGTTTAGCTGATCACTGGGCTTAGGCTAACAAAAATTATGGGAATGTGCACCAACCTGTAAGACACCTAGAAGAACCCATTAGTTTGTGTTTATTTTCATATTTGTGTCTGCTGGAAATAGTAATCACATTCAAAATGTATGTTTTACAGCTTGCATTCATGTTAATGGAATATGCTGGCTGGCTGAACTCTGAAAGAAAATGCTTAAACACAGGAGAGGCCATCAAAAGCAATAATTACATGCAGAGTCAGGGAGGGGCTGGTATGAACCAATAATCACAACCAGCACTGATGCTAGATTCTGATTAAACTGCTAATGACCTGTCACTCAAGTGCAGTGCAGATGTTTACAGATGCCCACTACCAACCGCACAGCTCATCAGTCAAAGGCAAAGCCCTGGCAGCCATGTCACCTACCACACCCACTCACTTAGCATTGCCACCACACAGCACTGGGAAAAACTCAGGAGCAGCAGTTCCTTTCAGGTAAGTGATGGAGGATCTTAAATTGTGGCCATACGCTTCCACACAATCAGAGAACAGGGCAGCTGTGTGTTTATGTATTTATTGGTTTTTAGCATCACTGTCTTGCTGTGGACACATTGCAACACCGCTGCCACCTTTTCCCAAACCATTGCCCCTTTTCTCCCCCATTTGTGATGTGGAAGCAGCCATTTTCTTGTGGTGACTTCCTCAGCTTTCACCCTGACGCGTGACACTCATGACAAATTGGGTGTGGAAGTGAAGGTGATGGGCTGTGAAAGTAATGCCCCTGCCCCCACTATACACAGCGTGCACGTACACACGAAGGCACCAAGACACACAAATACATGGATACATGTGTGTACGCAATCTTATACTTTTAGCCGCTGCGCCCTGCCCCGAGACAATGCAATAGGGTATGTTGTAAAAAGGGTGATGACCTGGATGTAAAACGCACAGAAAAGCAGGGAAGAAATGGAAGTTTTAAATATGAACTCTGGCCCCAACATGTGTTTCTCTGCACTGTTGAATCATCTAATGTATTGTGGATTATTAAATATATATATGTGCCGATTTTTGCACATCACTCATTTAATAAAAGAAAAACATGTTTTTCTTCATTTGTGCCTTATTCTGGTTAATGTGGAACAGATAGATTTGTAGCATTTCCACCATAATACAACAACAATCTCGCTTTGACTAATAGTATTTTCAAATAATTTATAAACCAATTAAAATCCCCAGATTTTCACCTTTACTGTGGAGAAATTGAGTAATTTCAACCAGGGGAAAAATTATTACACTGAATTGCATAGCAATTATCATAACATTACACTAATTCCCATAGAAGTATTTAAATTATATGGTTGGTTGATTGCATGATGAATTAAAGAGCAATTTTTTTTTTACTGGAAATCTCATCCAACAGTGATCAGGATGGGGGTCTAAGGCACAGTCATGACCAGACAGGCTGGAGAAAGTGTAACCTAATATAGTCGTCCTATTAGTATTATCAGCACCTCCAGGGACTTCCTCCAACCTGTAGGCTCAGTCTGATCCACAAGTCCTTAAGTAAGATATCATCACGATAATATCATAATAAAGCAACAGGATCTTAGCACTTGATCTTATACTTGATTTTCTGGAAATGTCTAAGTTTCTTTAATTAAGTCAATGGAAAAATGACAGTTTGAGCTCATGAATTTACAAAGAATAAAGAAACCAAAGGCAGGGGCCCTGTATTATGAAGCAAATGATCCAATCTCCTGCTTTTTCCTTTACCCAGATTCACAAAACCTAACAACTGCAGTGACACTCACAGGTATAAATGCACAATTAATCAGCCTCTTCAATTATATAATCACAAAAAAGGCTGCAATTGAAAATGTGAGACTCAGGGGATTTAGGGTGATCTAATTACATAAATGGAAAATAAACTCAACATAACCTCTATTGTATGAGGAAAGGTAGAGTATAAACTATGCAAAATTTCCAGTTCTTGTATTTTTTTGTAAGTGTTTGTATTTGTTTATGCTTGTTTGAGTTTGTGTGTTTGGTTTGATAGTTCTAAATGAGGAATCTGTGCATTTTCTTTCATTACAAACCAACTATAAAGAGTATTTAAGGGAATTAATTCAGTGATCTGTGATATTTACAAATCACCTGCATTCATTTAATCTAGTCAAAATGTTTGTGCATGTAAAACCTAACCTCCTGCCCACACGGATGCTACAAAGTGGCTCTTCCTGATATTATTAAACTAAGTGGTGTCTTTTAGGTGGTTATTCCACAGTCCGCCCAGGATTTCTGGTTCTTGTTAAGAGTGTATTCATATACAAAGGGTGAAGTTAGTATCAGG
The DNA here is from genome assembly GCA_029822895.1 of Maxillicosta whitleyi. Taxonomy (NCBI): domain Eukaryota; kingdom Metazoa; phylum Chordata; class Actinopteri; order Perciformes; family Neosebastidae; genus Maxillicosta; species Maxillicosta whitleyi. The sequence goes on from JAPSES010000219.1 coordinate 15,850,153, forward strand.
TGGCCACTCAACATGGTCAAGTCTGGAGCTGCATATTTCTCAGAAGAACAAACCATACACCATATCATCATAAAAAAAAAAGGCACAAATAAATTTATACAGATACATAAATAGATAGTAAAAAAAAAAAAAAAGATCACAAAGTGGTACAACTGGATCTGACATTAAATCTAAACTAATGAGTTGCTTAGATATATTCTTATGTACTGAAAGCTTCATTCTTTCAGTTCAGCCCGATAACGGGTCTATAACAGACTTCAAAGTGGTGACTAGTGCTGTGTTTCCATTATGTGGCATTGGCTAGACTTGACTCGGTCAGGAACCTGGTACCTGGTACTATTTTTTTAGTAACTGCTTGGCCAAGGATCCAAATTGGGTTAAGAGATATTAAAATGCAATGTGTAAACACTGCAGACCACTGATTGGTCATATAGTTGTCAGTGCATCATCAATGCGCAACCCGCTGTTAAAACAAACAACAACAACAAAAAAACAAAAGATAAAAACTTTACAGTAAATATACCGGTAGGTTAATCCATGATGACAGCCCACAAAACGACACTGTGGTCAGTCCAGGGGTTTCAGACATTTCTGTCCTTGGTGGCCGATGAAAAGATTGACAGGGCAACATGAAACGAACAGAATTTATGTGCCGTGTTGCTATGATGACCAGGTACTCTAAAGATGGTAGTATCCTGTAATGGAAATGGTCTCCAGGAATAGAACCTGGTACCCGGGTTGAGTTGATATCATGTAGTGGAAATGTAGTATCGGTTTATTGTCACTCTTTATCAAGTAAAACTCCAGGCTTTAGTGTTTCAATAAACCTGTTTTATTATTTATATTACTACACAAAGGAAAATTCAAGGGTTTTATTTTCAAAATATTTACTTTTAATCCACCTATTGAAATCTTTTAGGAAAATGTAATTGTCAGTGGGCATTGCTTTTACACATTATGAACCATTTGTATAAATGCTGTGTATACACTACAGATTAGGGTTGCAAGGCACGATACCATGGCTATTTATCCTGGTCAGAAGCAAACTGGGTTCATAGATACCGTAGGTCTTGGGCCAACAGTTTTATAGCTCCATGGCCTTCATTCCATTCTGGAGGGATGAATACTATTCCAAAAACATCCTCTTATTTAGTCTAACACGACAGTCCAAAATCTCCCATCATGTTCTACATTCCATTATTGTGACCACAAAAACTACAGCATGTGATTCACATTACTTTCATCCTCACTGAACCATCAGTGACCACTTGGGCCCTATGGATGGGGGCACTGTCCTTCTGGATGAGACCACCCCTATCAAGTTAGAAGTGTTTAATCATAGGATAAAGGCGATCTCAGAGTGACTTTGTATTGATCAGTAGTGACTCTTCCACCACCCAAACCCATTCCATGAAAATGCCCCCCCACAGCATAACTGATCCACCTGATCTCCTCACTGTAGGGGTCTCACATTCAGGCCTGTTCTCTTCTTTTGTTTTGCTTCACATATACTCCTTCCCACTGGTTGAGAATATGAGGGATGACAGTCTTTGTGACAGAACCTGCTGCCATCTATGCTCCAACAACCATCCTTCCAACCCAATTAGATTTTTTCCTCTTACAATCTTGATCCAAAATAAGAAATAGTTGGGCCTGAGGCTTTACATGCCACAGGGCATGCCCAGATGGTAACTCTATAACACAGAGCACCTGTGTGGCATTTGTTACATTTCTCCACTTATGGATTTTCCTTCAATTTAGTATTATCTATAAATCAAATTTTATGCATCATCTTCATTATCCTATAGTTATTATAATTCACATTTTGTTTAACAAGGTTTGCATGATTTCCACACTTTATTTGGAGCCATAAAATGAGTTATTACAAGCAAATGCAGACTGTGACTGATCTGTAGACCATTCCCCAAAATCTTCCTAGTGGCCTATCACTGCAGTTTGGCTGATGTGATTTTATCACACTAATATACTGTGACGGCAAATTCCTAGTCATTACTGCATGTGTCAAAACTTGAAAATCTGACAATGGACTGAGCACTAAAAACAAACAAGATATAATATTGACTTCATTTCACAGTTTCACATGAATAAAAATAAAAATATTACTCTGGCACCATGAAGCATTCTGCAGTGTTTTGACCAGTGAGGGGTTATGAGGACATGTGACCAGGATTGGTATTACATTAATGAATAATTAATGAACACTTTTAAGAGCAAAAACAATACAATTCTGTACAGAGAAAAGAGTCTGTTAGTGGTTAAAATATAAAACCATGTATGACTTTGGTCACATGAACAACCAAACCTAGTCTTGGTGCTGAGAAACACTGTATGCATCTCTCTTCTATTTAAGAATAACTTCAGTAACATCAACCTTAATGTGAACACAGCCCTATCTATATTTGTTTCTTTTTTTCTCTTGCATACCTTCATGGAACTATAAGTTAAGCAGAGATTATTGAAATGTCCAAAAATTCCAGATGATTTCCGTAACAGGCTTTTCATAAATATACATTTCCAGCGCACGTAGACTCCCCCTCATCCACTTCCCTTATTTAGTAACATACAAAAAGCAAGATAGAAGTACAACCTACACACAGTGAAGTAACCCAGTTGAGTAGCCAACTACTTTTGCCTGATGTACTGTTTTACAGTGAACGAAGGCATTAATCCACACAATAAAATGATTCATATCAACCTTACTTAACCTGTGCTTCTCAAACAACACTTATAGGCATTTACTGTATGAATGCAAAGAATTCTACCAGATAACACCATTAGGATAAAAGAAAGATAAAGAGATGAAAACGATACGCTCCAAATAATTAAACACACACGAGCAGGGACCATCAACGGGTCTGGTAATCCAGAATATTAAAGTTTCTAGATGAAAAGGCCATTCTTAATGTGATTAAAACATTGCTGAGCTCAACAGAAATTAAATCTTCTGAGTATATCCCCGACTATGTGACAATTTTACAGTTACAGTACTTTTCTTACGTTGTAACAAGGCCATCACCTGGCACAGGCTTCAATACATACTAATGAGAGGGAAGGAATTATTATTAGATTACTAAGGTGAATGTGATTAGCAAGAACTATAGCTTTGCTTCTTGAAAACATAATTGTACTACGCATTAAGCTGGAGGCTCACATTATCAAAGTTGTATCAGGCAATTGACAAGGCTTTTATAATTAGGCATGCTGTTCTTTGAGCGACGAAGAAGAAATCTCAGCCACACAATGCACAGCAGGCTATATATTCACTTACAACCCCTACAGGCAACAGAGAACAGCCTGGCTGCTTTGATCCTTTGCCCCAATTGTTTGTAGAGGTTGTAGAGGTCTCCAAACCCTTTTGTATTACGCATAACTGCAATTGCAAAGCTGAAATGTTAGAGGGAGAGAGAATGTGACAGACTAATATGCAGCATCTGTGAGTCTTTTGAAAACACATTTTTATGAAAAGTATGATCTGTACAGTAAGTGTTTGGGACATGTCATGACATTTCAACATCTACCTTACCTGTCACAGGGAATTACAATATATTACATCTGTACAGTAGTATTCCTGTACTGTAGTCACTGTATTATAGGGCTAAGTCTTGATTAATTTACTTATGTCATGTTCTACTGCAGTAATATGTATTTAATTAGTTTGCAAACACAGTATTTAGTAAGGTCATAATATTTGATTATACCTGATTAATGTTAGTCCAATATTTAGTATATTAAACAACAAAAATGCAACAATAGAAAGCAAATTGAATAATTTATTGTATTAAATTAGTGTTATATTGGAATTAGAATTAGAAAAGCATATAATCATAAAAATTAATTTCACAACCCACACAAGATGAAGAAGCCCAGATGAGGAATGCCTCTTAATTTTTTATCATCTTCTCTCAGTATTGTCAATACAGCAAATTGTAAAGTACCTCTGTTCCATGTTTACACATCCATTTTCTCTAAGATACTGGGCATCACAAAGCTATTGGCTCCGTCTGTGCACAGTGACCATTGTGTGCACGTCAGGCGAAGGCTTTTTGTGCCATTGTGTTCAGTGACAGTCTGAATGAGAGGGAGTGTTTCTCAGTACCAGGATGTGTGGGAGACACCTGCTGGGTCGGACTGCACCGGCCTGCTCTGCACTGCCATTAAAACATGTAGCGCTGGGGGCTCTTTTGTTAGGCAGGAGCTGTTGGTGGCGACGTGTTTGAAGTGTCACAAGTGTCAGTCTTTATTAGATTCAAAAAGATATTAGCCGACGGAGGAGTACAGTTAATCAAGGAAAGGGAAGACAGATTGAGAAACAGGGAAAAAAAAAATCCATCAAATGCAGTTTTAGCCGAAAAATGGAGTAGCGAGGAAAATGATGAAAAACTTGGTGAGACTATCTGAGACGCTACTCTCTAAGTAGACGCGATATTTGGGGGACTGTTGACTGTTTCTGCAGTCTACTCAAAACAGACATAATTAGATGGTCACAGATTACAGACCTTCATCCCTACTGTACTGAATAATCCCACCTCTGAATTCCCATGGGGCTGAATTGGGCAAGTTAAAGTGAGGAAGGTGACTGCATTGACAGTGAATGGTACAGCTCGGGTTGGTACAGTTTGGAATGGTAAGGCCTGTCCAGATGAGTGTTTCCACTGTGAGCCATACCCTCACTAGGTAGGCAAGGTTCATGAATAAATGCCAGACATAACATCACACCAATGCAGCAAGAACAAATGCAACACAATTAACACCAACAATGGAGGACCAAGTCAATGGAATGGGTGATGCTGGTCTGGCTCTGCCCCTGTGTACTGTACCATTTTCCTATAGACGTCAATGGATGTGTACCAAGAAATGTATTTATTTTTATTTATTTTATTTATTTCTACCTGCCTCTCTTTTGTACTGGTGTGCTGTATATTGCTGCTGTAAACTGTTAAATTACCCCATGGTGGGATCAATAAAGTCTTAGCTTATCTTAAATTGTATGGTACATGGATTGGTTGTATAGGCCCCTTTTACAATTAAAACATATAAAATTGTGTACCATTCCAACCTGAATCACACCACTCAGTGGAAATGTGTAATTAGATAATGGAAAAATTCAACTGTAGTAAGAAAATCTCACATTATTGTCATTCATATTTTAAGATGTTACACATCACATCCAGCAACAAAAGCCAGAGATGTAGGCAATTATACAGTTATTTCTGTGGAAATCATACTCTAGGTACATTTTTTACAATTTAAAATGTAGTTTGAAATTTCACCCAAATTAACAATTTAAAAAACATTATTTTATTTTATTTTTTGCATTCACTTGAGGTGTTTTTTGTAAACACACATGAAATGGAAACATCTTCGTGAACATTTAATATATGTGACTGATCAGCTTGCCCAAGTCTGAAAACATGTCTGGTACAAAAGGCTGTGTGGACCAATGGGAAGGCTAAATTATTCCTTTGTCTCAGGCATGAAAAAAAGACATCACAGACATCATAAATGGAAAACAGCTCCAGGAAGAAAACAACAAATGTAACACAAATAATAATAACAATGGAGGATACCCAGCAACAATAAGTGATGTTTTTCTGTCACCCATTCAACAGAGTGGGTGATGCCAGTCTAGCTCCGCCCTATTTGTTACCAAGAAATGGCACGTTATGTGTTAGATGTTTGGGCCCCTTTTACAACATAAACACACAAAATAGCGAACTGTTGTGACCCATACTTTTCCATTCAGTGGAAATACACAATCAGATACTGAATACAGTCTGCATGTGCATCCTGATCCAGACCGCCATTAAGATCAAAATATGGTACAGCCCAGTCTTGCATAAAAATTTTGAAGTATGTTATATATTTTGAGCTACAGGTGCAGAAAGACATTCCTGCAGTTCCACTGAGAGGGTAATGATAATAATGTAGGTAAAAGTCTTGCAGATTACTTAGTTCCTAGTATTAGGAACATGTTGCAGCAATTATTCAGATTAAGGTGGTATTTTCCCGTAAATCAACATCAGTGAATATTAAAACAGGTGAAAGGGTACAGCAGTATATTTATATATTGTATGCTGCTGCCAGTACAATTCATCGCATAATCTTCTGAAGTAATGAAGCATTTCTTCACCATTGTTTTCATTAGCATACCCCCTTACTGATTTGTAACACTCACTGCATGTGTTTGTGCGTGCATGCCCTTGTCTGCATGCATTTCCAAAAATAACTAGAGAATACAGAAGAGATAATTTAGGGGGCAGCTGCAGTACAAATATGGAGGTTGCTAGAAGCACACATCGATTGACATCTGCTCAAATGTTCATCGACAAAAGGAGAAATACTGAGAAAAAGAGTACGAGGGAGAGAGAGGGATCCTGAGAGGGGGAGAAAAATCCATAATTGCTCTCATCGCCATATGATTTTCTGCAGGCAATTTTCAGGGAGCACACACTGACCTTTGCCTACTTAATTCCTGTGCAGTAAAGAAACAGAGAGATGATCACTGAGGCACATAATTACACCCTCATCGATACATGGATCTATGGGATGGGCAATGAATGCAACCCAGGGATGAAAGGACAATACACATTACCCACACACACACAAGAATGGACTCTGACCTACATGCACACACTTGCAAGAAAACACATGCCCACACACACATCATCATGGAAGTGGCATATATTCCTATCTGGATGCAAAGTCAATGTGAAATGCATGGCGGGTAATGATGATGTGAAGGTTTGAGGCTGTGAGCTGGATGAAGGAGCCCCATATGGCTCTCTCCGTCCGTGTCATTACCTTGTTACGCCTCTGACTTCCATTCAGAGAGAGAGAGAGAGGAAGAGGGAGAGAGGAATAGAAAGGGAGTGAAAGAGAGAGCGAGGATCACCCAAGACCACGCTACAACTGAAATTGTCTGGGGTCAACAGTGCCATAATTACTTTAAAATGTCAGCCTGCAATAAAATACAACAGTTCATCTGGCAGAAAGCAAATTAGCTTTGACCATGCCGTAATTACCCTTTCCTGCAGAACCATTAGAAGAGATCAAATCTTCACATTCTCTGTTTGAGGAAAGGCCATCAGAGTACACTCCACCTGACAAGGATGCACATTTGCCATTTTGCAGGGGTAATTAATTGGCCTTATAATAGAAATTTTATATTGGACTTCGAAATGGAAAAAAGTGTAATAACCTGCCAGTTTTATCTTAACCATTTGCTGACACCCTTTACCTCTTGCTCTCTCGCCATTTCTTCTACCTTTTATTTGATGTTAGCAGCTGACTGATTTGTATGTTCAAATGCTCTGACAGAGGGTTTCCTGCACCAATATCTCTCAGAAATGATCAAATCCCTTGCGCAAAGACAATGATGTCTAACAAAAACTGAGATTACAGTTGAATCTGTTACAGGTAGAAATTTCCTTTATCATACACCAGTACTGAGAACTCACAACTAAACTTACACAGCTGCCCAGTGACTGAACACATACAGGTTCATACAATATCTAAGTCACCAATTTTTCATCAATTCTGTAAAACCTAAGTGATAGCCTGTGTATCACAAACCTTGTAGTCTTTCTGTTATTACAAAATACACTCCATGATAAGTTGTCTGTTGGTTTTCATACCAAACTGATATGTCACTATGGCCTTTTTGGAAGTTTTGTGTGTGTGCATTGTGAAAATGGGAATTACATGCAGCCGCAGAATAGACGCAACAGCAACACGGAAACAGCTTCATTGCTTCTTGCTACTGCAGCTGGAATTCCGAAAAGGCCCATGTGACAGTTTGGCATGTAAACAAACAAATGGCTTGTGTTGGAGTTATCTTTGAAATTGTTCACCGTGAGAAAAATGATGCGGTGTCATGAAAAGACTAACAAATTCGCTGTATTTAGGTTATCACTCAGGTTTTACAGTTTTGATGAAAATTTGGTGATTGAAGTCATACACAGCTTTACCATTTACTCCTTAAGAGTGACTTTACTTCCATTTTGATTATTCTAATAGCAGATGCAAAGTCAGAAACAGGCTGAGATGGAGGTGATGAGTGTCTGAGTGTAAGTAGTTCAGGGATGGCCTCTACACAAGGGACATCCATATGACAGAGAATCACAAAACACGTGACCCTGTAATAAATCCCCACCTTTGATTAGAGGCAATGCCATTCTGTTTTTTGTTTTAAATGCAAATGTCATGATGCAGAGTCATATAACAACAATACTAAAACAACTCCACATTATCATGGAGGTGTGAAGGCTCAAAAACTCATTATTACCAACAGTGATGTTTTCATCACAAGTGAGTCATGATTCTGTTTACCACCCAAAAAGAAAATGTTTTGGTGGCAAGTTTGAATGAGAACATTTGGACTTCGATTTTATTTTAAAGATTGGGATTATTAGGATCCTTTTCCTACTATGAACCTTCTTGGAGTTTCATGCCTAAGCAAAGAAAACCCATTTAGGTCGAATTTCACGTCTTGGCGTGTTGCTTGCATATACTGCTTGTTGTGACCCACCACATTGTAAACAGAGCTACTCAAACTGGTTTTTAGCAGAAGGAGCTCTTTAATGTTCTTTTTTTACATTTCGTAAATATCAGTAAAGTTTTGTGCAGATGTCCAATGAATAATTCTGGATTTAACAGATGCAGGAGCATTAATTTGACATGAAGATGGGCAGCAATAACAGGTAAATATACAAACTTACGTTTAAGTGTTTGTTCAAATTGTATATTCGTTAAATTATGTGAATTTGGTCATAACACCTGTCTGGTCTGTTTCCAAATGGTGTCTGTGTGACCCTGATCTACTGCAGGTCACGCTCACATTTATACATCTGTACTTCATGTTTTATGTGTATATTCAGTAGAGTAACAGACATGAGCAAAATGGGATCATTGTTTTCTGATCTCTACGTTTTCCATGTCCACATGGATAAACACAAACTAGAATTTCTTCACTTTGGAGAAAATTTCCACTTTCTATTTTTGTGAACTAAAACACTGTGTATGTATGGACAAGTGGCTCAAACCTAGAGAAAAATATCAACGTGGGTAGCCATGGAGGACTCCAGGTTGGGAACAGGCTGGTGGCTTGGACAGCAGAACTAGGGCAAGAAAGGCTGGAGATTGAAGCAGACTAAGTAGGGAATTGGCAGGGGGCTGATCAGGTGGAGGTTGGATTGGGAACAAGAAAGTCAGATATGGACTAAGCTGAGGATAAATAGAGCAGGCAGGGAGATGCTAACTAGGAGGAACATATAGTGAAGTGATCAGATGAGAGGGAGGCAGAAGATAGGTGATACACATAAACACTCAGACACCACAACCATGTAAATAAATGGACAGACAGATGAGAACAGGAGCAGCACTAAAGACAAGGAGATGTACATCGTGGGAAAGAAAAGGTTAAAATCAAGGATCTGGTAGAAGATAAAAAAGCTGGAGGAATGTTGGTACAAAACAAGTGGGCAACAGGAGAATGTTAGAAGCAGAGGTGCTGGACTGATGACTACCTGCAAAAAAACTACAGGGAGCAGGGAGTGGGTAGGTGGGGGTAGCCAACAGTTTAAAGGAGTGATAGTGAGCTGTTTTAAAATGGAATTGTGCATTTTAAAACATTTCCCTGTGGTCTACATAAACTGTAAATGCTCTGCTTGAGTCTCAATTCTTCATTAATTTAACTTCACAGGTCCATCTTCAACCTTATATCTGAGTAATGACACCAGAAAGGTGGTTTTGAGCGCTGGCCCTTTAAATGCACATGAAACACTTCAGGCCCTGCCCCCTCCAGGTTGTTGGCTGTGCTGCTCTGTCCCATTCAACCAAAAACTGAACATTTTACTTCATCACCTCGAAGTTAGGACATATTTTCAGCTTTTACTACAACCGCTGTTGCCGATAAACAATTATGTCATACTCAGGGAAATGTTCAACGGAAGTCTTGACCTTATAAGTGCAAATGTTGTGACATAACTAGTTAGAGATGCAACAAATTAAGCAGGAATTAATTAGTTGTAGAAATCCACACAATTTTTGACAAAATTAACATAAAGATAGCTTTGCAGCACCTAGAGGGTTCAAATTCAAACTTTTTGAACTATCAGCCTCCAAATACACAAAATGAACCACAGACTAATACAAGTGGGTTTAGATAAATATGAGCCCATTAAACATAAGATTAAGAGTTTTTAGTCCTTAAGACCTTCAGCACAAAATATAACAGTACTGAAATAGATCAAATGGGAAAAACTTGATCATCTTCAATACTAATTAGAATTATTCCAATTTCCAGTTAACTAATGCATTGCTCAGCTCCTAAATGTCTGTCAGTCAATTTGATTAACATTTTAACAAGAATAGCTGCCCCTCGAGGACACCATGCCAGTCCTCATATCCAATATGACTGAAGTGGTTTGATCTGCCCATGTGGCCAACATTACCCACCCTGGTGGGACCACACACTGTAGTCAATCACTGAAAACTCTGACACACATCATTACAACATAATCAGAAAAAAAATTGATAAGGGAGAAGGAAAAGAAACAGGTTGAAGCTTCGTTCCCAACTTCATAAAACTTCACTTCTGAATTGCTCGGTACTCGATGGAAGTAGAAGTAGAGAGGGTAGAGAAAGGTTGAAGTAAGACAATGAGCAATGGAAGAGAGTGTCGCTGTGTGTAATAGGTGTGTGTGTGTGTAACAATGAGCAAGAGGTCCTTGAAGTAGACCCTGGGAGCTGAGGACCAGCTGGACTCTGAGTACTGCCTGCTGATTCTGCATGCCCTCTCGATCCCTCAATCCCTTACCTTCTCTCCACAAACCTTCTCCATTTCCTGCTTTTCTCTCTGATTCGAATTTTACAGATGACAATGAATTAAAATACCATGCGCATACATCCTTTGCAGCTCAAGAGGAGGTACAGAAACCTAGAGTGTCAAGTAAATAGTGGTTATGATTATATTGCATCGACTTATTTGCTAATACATACATCACAGTTAATAATGATTTCAAACTTGTCATCTTATATGGTGGATGACATGATGAAAATGCATTGAATTATGACATTATTCATTATGGTGATGACTATATGACTTGGCAAGAGCTTTATATGATTGGTCAAATAGCTTCAATGCACCCAAGGCTCCATCTGGTTGGTCAGATGTTTACATGTCGAGTATGACTCCATGGCACATGTAAATAATAATAATAAATTCATATTCATTGTGCTTCAGGCAAGGTTTTACATTACACTGTCAATTATTATTAAATCCCTTTACAACATCTGTAGTATGAGTGAACTGTACTATACTGTAACTGAACAAACGAATATATTATAGATATTGAGATTAAAATGTGACTAGTTTTATCAAAACATATGGAAGTAATGCGCTTATATGGTGATCCAAGTCTTTTCGCAACAATTTCCAAGAGTCACTGGGTCTTTCAAATGACACAGGTACTGTTGTTTATTGACGATTACTATCACGTTAAACTCTATTTACACCCCTCTTCACATTTCTCTGCTACATTTTTAGTGATTAGGGTATAAAACAAAGGGAGATGTTTTCTGAGCACCCAAATTAAAGGAATAGGGCTTAGGTGTGGAAAAGCTGGGTGTGGACAGAAGCCCAAATAGTCAATTGGGACTGTATCTCAGGTAGCTGCGCAAGACGTTGTACTATCGTTGCTGTGCTGCTACTGCTACTGCTGCTGAATCTGAATCTCAGCTCAAGAGCATTGTAACCTTATCAAATTAGCTTTGGGCCCAGTCTGTCAGCCAGTGCTGCTGGGTTGGCAGCCACCACCATGATTAGTCATATTGAATTATACATTCAGAGCATGTAAGACACCTTCCACATCAACACAATACAGAGACAGTCTCACACACACAGAGAGCCACAGACATAACTATAGTCACAAAGACATACACAAACTCCAACAGCGATGAAAACAGGCACACATATAAGCATGCACACACGCATACACACCAAAAAAAGCTCTCTCTCTGTCTCTCTCTCTCACACACACACACACACACACACACACACATACACATTTAGGTTTCTGTTTGGGAACGGGGTGATGCGGATGTGCGTAAACAGGATTAGGGGAGACGGTTCCACTGTCACACAGACCTCCAGATTGTAATTCTCATGCCTCTCTGACAGCTTGGCACAGCACTAAGTCACCTAACGTTTGCCTTGACATGAAATGCAGACCTGGGCACAGATGAGGTTATCAGTGGGGGGAGATGAGTGGGAGGAAACGCGTCGAGTCCTGTTGGGAGAACTGTTCGGTGCTAATGCTTGGGTTTGGTTTACAGAGAGAACTGAGGGGGCAGGAGGAGAATGGTGTAGGGGATGGAAAAAATATCCAGCCTAAATGCCTTTAGCGTAGCTAGTCTGGTTGCTGAGATTGAGCTTGTGCTCTCTTCATACACGTGTGAAACCTATCTAAAAGTAGCTCTGAAAGATTACAATCCTCTTCATTAAATTTATCTCCTGCGACATAAACTTTTAATATGCACACCAGCAGTGTGTATGGGACTACCAGGGCAGCTTAAATGACTGCAACCTGTAATTACTGTTCCAGCACTTGATTAGAATAATCTGATTGCAATTATTCAGTGACTTTAAAATACAAGCCTCGAGCTACAGAACAATAATTCAAGGGCAGTGATTGGGAACGTGTTTCTTTTTTGGCTGTAAAATGACGTTTTAATCGACACAGAGTGAAAAGAGGTTCCCTGCTAAGGAGCCAGCTCCCTCAATTAAAGCCCATTTATGCAGTGAGGGGGAAGACGTTGTGCTGCGATGTGGAGTTAATCACCAAGCAGACACTTACTGAGTTCACACGGATCAGGGATCTAACCCCTCTAATGGGTAAACAGGCAGAAATGCAGCACTCTGGTAAAGCCACAAGCTCAAACACTTACATACCAACAGTCATGCTAACAGTTACTGGAAGCAGTTCTGCTTCCTCCATTAAATCACAGTCTATTGGAGAAGCTTTTATTGGATAAAAAAAAAAAAGAATCTAAATCAAAATGTACTTGCAGTTATGAGAAAGACATGTCAATTATCCCCCATATTCTGTAGCGACACATCTAAAAAAAAATTGATTGCATTGAACAGACAACTCTAATGTATCTCATCCCTCTGAGGAGTCAGTAGGAGATTAAATAAAAAAAGTAATACAACATGAGGGAGAACTATTGCCCAGCTGGCACTGATTCCATGGTCAAAGTGAAGGACAAACATGGTGACTATAATCTTTTTCTAGGCCTCTCATTTGCAGGACTTTATTTCCTAATTCTGATTTACCTGAGGAGACACGAATTTTGTCCCTGCCTTACAGGCTGACCAACCCTAAGTGATTAACAGACCTGATTAGTCTTTCAACACACACACACTTGGACTTTTATTTGTCCTTCAGCGGTCATATACTCCATCAGTACAGTGTGTGCAGACATACATGTTCATATCCTGAATATGAATAGAGGACCAGTGGGTGCTTACACTTAAAGATGAAGAGTCTTAATATGAAATCAAAATTGATGTCCATTGTATTTTTGAAAGCCTAACTGTTACCATCCTCAATTATTCTGTTTCATAATTGACTGTACATTATTAACAAAACGTGCTACCAAGAGCGCATTAATCAGTATTACTCTACCTTAACCTCAGTAAGTGGCACAATAAGAGACATGCCCTCTCTAATCAGCTTCATTGTGTTATATCACCTCCGCTCTAACTATATCACAGAGAGTTCAAAGACCTCACACTACATGTTATTGCTGAAACCATCTTTAATCAGCAGCATTGGTCTTTGTTAGATCATGGAGGTCTACGTTGTAATGAAAACGCCAGCTAGCTCTGATAGCAGCCTAATTGGGAGATAATGAGCCAATAACATCAATGGCTAATGACACACCAAGTCTAAGTCACACCCCCCTCAGGCCACACAGAGGCTCATTCACCACTGATGGAGTGCGTAGCTGGGAAGTCTGACAGAGGTAGGCCAATGCTCTGTACAAACAGGCTGTCTTGATGGCTTCATTAGGCTAATGAAAGGCGGAATGTGACGGTTAAAGATGGTAATAGTGGACTCTGGCTAAAGGGAACATATAGACACCTGATCTCTGGTGCACTGAATAATCCCCCAGAGGAAAATGAGGTGCTTTCTCCCTAAGATTTTCCATGACTTATATCATATAGTTCCCAATACATGTAACACTGAAAGAGGAAAAAACTCCTACAAAATGAAAATGAGTATATGTAATTTGTTTATTTGTCACAAGATGAGCAGGGTGTTTTGACAGCTTAAGTACTCTATGAGTGTGTGGGCGTGTGCACCAGAAAGTGGGTTGAAGGGGGCTGAACTTTTGTCAGGTCTCAACAATGAAGTAGCTAACAGTAAACAAGCCTGATGATGCATAATCACATTAAGAAAGGCACCAAGCATGGAGGAACGACCCTGCTAATCCACACTATGCTCGCTCTGTAACCTGCACATAATCCTAGAGACAGAGAGAGAGAAAGAGAGAGAGAGAGAAAGCTTGAGAGGAAGAGAGGAGGAAAAAAAGGAAGAGGAAGACCAACAGAGACCTTGGAATTGAATTACTGTATATACAAGCTTTAGGCCAATTAACCAGGTATTGCAAATCTCTACCCAATGTAGCTACATGAAAGGCTGGTAGTGTTTTGCATCTTCGGTATAAGACTCAGTGATGTAGGCAGTTTAATGAAGCACAGCGCTATGACAGTTGACTGGGAAAATGTTTTAGCAGTGCTGAGGAAAGTCTGAGCAACATTTGATAGTGACTGTGATTTACAGGTACCCATTACGGTTGAAACATTCGATTCAAGTCGTCTTATAGTGAAATGACCTTAATGTAGATCATTCCCAGTCCGCACATAACAGTAGGTTTATAACAGTTAATACAAGCCCTGGTTTCAACATTTAAAGGGATAGTTGGGGATTTTTCACATGAATCTGTATGACATCCCCTTCATCAGTGTAGTACATCCACACTGACTTAACCCCGACAGTGTCCTGTGAGTGGAGTTCTGGTCCGGTTTTGGTCAAAACAACTGCAACTGCAAGTTTGCAGAGGTCACTAAAATAAAACGTTTTTCTTCTAAAAAGAGCACGTGTTCAAAAAAAGTGATTTATTTACATCACAAGCCAATGTCCACGAAAAAGTCACACATTGTAATCACTTGGTCCTACTTGCTCTCATTTCCTATCAGTGCGCTGTCATGCTGCTGACTGCTGCGCACTAGTCAACTTTTTTCAGCAGTGAAACAGGTAGCCTAGCTGTCATCTTGCAGCAGCACGGAGGGATACGAAGAGAGAGAAAGTAGGGCCAAGTGATTACAAGGTGTGACTTTTTTGTGGACATTGGTTTGTGATGTAAATAAATCACTCTTTTCAAAAAACACATGCTGTTTTTAGAAGAAAAACATTTTATTTTAGTGACCCTGCAAAACTTGCCGGACTACTTTCGTTTTGACCAAAACCAGACCAGAACTGGGCTCACAGGACACTGTTGCCAGGTAAGTCAGTGTGGATGTACTACACTGATGACAGGGATGTCATACAGATTCATGTGAAAAATCCCGAAATATCCCTTCAATCTTGATGTTCCTCAACTCGATCTGTTCGGAAATCAGTTTATTCTTTCAGTAACGGGTGCAGTGAAAGCTCCCAGTTAATTATTAACTACATACACATTACAAAGCCTTTTCAAAGATGTTAGCTGACAAAGCTACCAACATGTGTTGGAATGGTTGATTTTTTTGGGTCCTTTGTAAGGGGTTGAGTTAAATTATGTTTCCCTAACGCTAACCTAAGTTGTTTTTGTGCCTAAACTTAATTAAACCTCAACCATAACAGTATCACAACACCAATAACAGTGTTAATAACAACAATAAACAACCTATTCTGTCATTCAGACAACAGAGCTTTTGTTAAAATGTCTTTTTTTAAATGTTGCATTTAAATTTCACATTAAACTGTTCTAAAGATTAATAATTTCTAATATGTTTTTAATGAATGGTGAAATCAAACCTATTAAACAACATGGCTCTGTTTTATGAGAATGTCACATTACTTTAACCACTGCAGTGGACTCCAAGCTGCTTTTATTTTTAGTTTTTGCTGACTTCGTGCCATCAGCAGGTGATCTCAACATTTAAAAGACCTTGGCTAAAATCACCATCACAAAGGCAGACAACGTGCAGTGGCATATGGATTATCTAAAGTAGCAGCATGATGAAAAAATTATTAAAGTGAAAAAAAAGTAACTTGTCTCAAAAAGCTTATTTTGCAAAAGACACACAAGAGATGCTAAATGAGGAAAAATGGCTTTGTCTTACGGAGTATCATGTTGAACTTGCATTAATATAATAAGCAGCACTCTTTTTGCTTTACTTTCAAAACTTTGCTGAGCAAACTTTTTCTGCCAACTCCTGTACAGCTGAGGGAAATTCATCATTATCAGCCACTGGATCAAAAATGGAGAGGGGATGAAAATGACAGATACAGCAAAAGTAAAGAAGGGGAAGGTGGGTGGAGATGTGGGGAGAGAGGATACAGAAAGATTGGAGCCAGACAATGAGCAATGGTGGCGAGTGTTACTTTGTGGGTGGGTAAAGTAGGTATATGTGTGTGTGTGTGTGTGTGTGTGTGTGTGTGTGTGTGTGTGTAAGAGAGAGAGAGAGTGGGGTCCTTGAGGTAGACCCTGGGAGCCGGGGACCAGCTGGACTTTGCAGAGCTCTCAAGTGCAACCATTTTGGTTGAACATGCAACCTAAATCTGTCAAGTGCAACTGACCATTTTGAATGGTCGCACCAGTGCACCTGACATTTAACAGGAATGCTTCTGTGTGCATATGTGTAGAATAATTTTTTCCTCTACTTGCTTTCTGCTTAGACCCACCCATACAGTCTGAATATAGCTCGGACCCTGATGCTCTTTTTCACTGAATGTATTTGGAGCAAAAATTAGGTATTAGTCAAACCATGTCCTGAACCTCTCCAGTAGAGACATCACAATTAGAAAACATACCAGTAAAAAGAAATTAAAACTGATTGTTTCGTTTGTCAAGAAAAATGCTATAATTCCTGATAGATCCAGCCCTGACAAGCCAAGGCCACACTGTATCTACATTTTCCTTGGTATATAAAAAAAAAAAAATCCAAACAAAAATGCATGTGACCAAGAATCTAATGCTTTAACAGTAAATGTATAGTTTCAAACTTAATTTCTAGCAATAATTATTTATATTGATTCATTCATAAGAATGGCAAATTGGTGTAATTTTTAGCATAATCACTTCACAGCAAAAAAAATCCTGGGTTTGATGTGCTGCTGCTGCACATGAGTGAAAAAAGCTAGGGACACAATTGCAACCTATGGAAAAAAAAAAAGGCATAATGTAGCAAGTAAAATACTGCTTTCTTTAGATTTGGTGCAGAGGACCGGGTGGATGCTGATCTGTGGCTGTGGGAAGGTCAAGAACTGTCACTCGTCTCTGTTCCACTGTTTATTCTGCACAGACACAAACAGCATGGCTCCGTCTCTGCCGAAATCCTGCTAACACTTCTAACTAACAGAACTGAGTTTGACCTCTTTGTGGCAGCAGCTAATGTGTTACAACAGTCCTCTGGCCCCAATTTGTTATGCCTGACCACACTGGCTCATAACTGTTGTACTTTACCCATACAGCATAGAGTTTGTGCACACAGTGCTACACAACTGCAAAGAAAAATAATACACTCTCAGTCCTCGTTAAGGCTCATCATTTGAGCTGACACCACCACAAACATGACACACACAGTAAGATTTTGCTTAGCTGTGGGCATGACAGGACTCAGTCACAAAGACAGGGATCCTCTATGGCTAAATGATTTTGATAGATACAACAGAAGTGATCAATGTAATTGCATAATGAATGATGACAGATAAATGGCATGTTTACAAACTAGTCTTGTCCACCCACAGTAAGCTGGGTGTAATCAAATCATAACTGTTTTGAGAAGCATGCCTCACAGGCCATGTAGAGTACAATTTCTGCCGTTGTGGTTTCTATCCATCAATCTATCTTTACTTAAATAGCCTACTGTTACTGAAAAATACATAGAGAAAGGGGGAAAAAAAGAGTGTATGGAAAAAATAAAAAATAAATAAACACAATAAGAAGTCAGTCTCATCTTCCACCAAAAAAATATTGAACAAATCTTTCAAGGTAACAGTGTTAAATTCATTGTGTGTAATTGTTTGTTACTTGTAGTGTCTCAATACAAAGAAGTGATCCACTAGTAGATAATGTCGTGAAGGTGTGTGGGCGTCGTTTTCACCACCATTGTTTGGGAAAATGCATCTGACGTGACTAAAGCAGAAGTCATGTTTACAGAGCAAGTCATATTTTTAAGTTTTATTTTCATTATGTTTCATGTCATGTATTCACATCATTCATTCCAATGTAATAACTACAAGAAAGATGAAAAATTAACAATCACTGACAGGCAATCAAGGGAAATGACAGTGGTTACATAGTATACAACTATAGATTTCTCTTAATTTGATTGCTGGAAGTAAGTTCCTAAGTAATTTAATTGAAAATGATGCAGTTTAATGTCTCAGTGTACTCTGAAGTCAAAGCATAGAACAAATAAACAATCAAAGTTAAAAAAGAAATCATGGAATCAATTTAGAAACTAAAATGTGTTCTAAACTTTTGACTCAGACCTTTGGCAGATGTAACAGTTGAACATATTCATGGCATTTTTTCTACAAAGGAAATCAAATATTGTTCATAAAGTTCTTCCAACTCTGTTACAAAAGTTCCCATAAATGTGTAACACTTGTAGGTTGCTTTGCTTTCACTCTTCTGTCCAGTTCATCCCAAACCACATCCATGGGGTTTAAGTCTGGACACTCCATGTTTTCAAACTTATCATCTTGTTCTTTTTATTTAAGGTAGTTCTGGTATAACTTGGATTTGTGTTTTGGGTCATTATCTTGCTGTAAGATGAATGAAAGTCACCAACCCTGGATTCAGCAAAACAGCCCCAGACCATCACACTTCCTCCTCCATGTTTGATAGCTGATGTCACACACTGAGGAACCATCCTTTCACCTACTCAATGGTATGGCGTACAAAATCCTGCGGTATGAACCTCAGATTTCAAACTTGGATTCATCAGTCCATAACACCTTCTTCCAGTCTTCAGTAGTCCACTGGTGTTGTTCCGTGGCCCAGACAAGTCTCGTTTTCTTATTCAGAAGTCTCACCAAGGGCTTTCTTGCTGCAACTCGACCCATCAAACCTGCATCTGGAAGTCTTCTCTTCACAGTTGAAACTCAGACTTGTTTATTATGACCACCACTTTTGTCTCTCACAAACTTGTCTTCTGATGCTGCTGTGGCTTTGGGTCTGCCAGACCTCTTCCTTCCAGCATTTCCTCCAGTTTCTGATTGTGCCTTTAGATGGTGAATGAAACTGGACTTACTGACACTTAGCAGTTTCTCTATAGAAAAACCTACATTTTTAAGTGTTATGATGGTATGTCTCTCTTCTATCATTAATGAACTTTCCCTCGTCATTTTTATGGTAACACACTACTTTCTGCAGTACAATATTCTTCAAATAATGCTCACAATGGTATGATACCAAAGTGTGTTCCAACGCTATTTTTATGCAGACAGAAGGGGTTGGAAGTAATTAACAAAAGTTGGGACACCTGTAGGAATTGGCAGCACCAACTTTCAAGGCTTGGTCAACGTCCATTGCTAGAGAACTGCTTTAACTTTTTAACCCATTTCTTGTTCCCCGAAAAAGGTATTTTTGTATAATTCTGAAATGTACATTATTTTCCACTTTTGTTCCATTTCATACTCCTTCATTGGACTTTAACTGCTTGAATTTCAATTAAAAAATGGAAAAACTGGGGTGTTCTAAAACTTTTGACCAGTAGTGTATATTATAATATATAATGTATATTTTAATATGCAAAAAAGCTACCTATTACATTTCCATAATCACTGCATAAGCCTTTCATTATGTCACATATAACAGCATTCCAATAAATGATTGTTGTTTGCTGTTTTAGTAATCATTCTGTGACTGAAATATTTGAGTAAAAGCAGTTAATGCAGTGTTGTTCAACCTTGGGGTTGGGACCCCACATTGGGTCACCTGAAACTTCAAGTAAATGATTTTAAAAAAAAGTTCTAATAAAAAAATAGAAACGGTGAGTTGTGAGAGACTATCACAATACATAAATGACATGACAAACTCTGAAATAGAAGTATTACAGTACTGCTTATCTTTCAAGTGTTCATTATGGCCAGTTTAAGATGCTACAAATACAAGCTGGAATGGCTGTACATATCCTGTTCAAGGAAAATAAAATTCTCACTTTGTGCAGTAATGTCAACGTGGCTTTTCTTTCTCCATCTATAATAATATACATTCTATAGTCTAAATGTCATCTAAAATTATTGTTTATTTGGAACATCATATAGAAAACTATTAAAAGATCAAAAACAAAGTAATTTAGCAAAAATTGTGTTTAATGTCTGAGAAGATGTCAGAAATTTGTGATGCTAAAACTTTTGGAAACAGTTAATAGCTTGTACGACATTATGGAAGAGCCAAAGTATTCTTGTAACATTTATCAGCACCAATATAGGTAATACTAACCAGGTAAAAACATCACACTAGAACAGACCAACATTCATGCCAGACACACAACCACACAACCATCTGCTCAGCAACAGAATAAATAAGAAATTCACTTACACCTGAGGCTAGGTTTATAGCCCCAGTAGTAGTCAGTGTCTGTTGTAACATGAAACAACATTTTATATCAGAATGTTTAACAACCTTGTTAGCAACTTAATGACAACTTAATACATTCTGTTCACCATCGTCTGGTCATCTGTGATGTGCTGCATGCCGACTCACAAGCTGCAGAAATTTACTACAGAATGCAGATAATAAGATGATAAGATGTGTTTTTAACGCTGGTTAGAATGACTGAACTGAATAAGAATAAGCATGCTAAGCAGCATTAGACTATGGAAAGTAGCTCATAAAAAGAGGCTGAACTGAACATGCTTTTAAATTCTTTTACAAAATGTTCTTCTGCACACAGGGAGGAGAAAGAACACTGTTAATGGATGGAGATGAAGACACAAAGCAAGAGAGAGAGAGGTGAGGAGAAGTAAAAGCAGTGACTAAACTTAGGGGAAAGAAATGGTGGGTGGAGCCTCCACACCCAACTGACCTGTTTTCAATAATCAGCAAGAACGAAGATTAAGTCCCTGAGAACAAGAGCAGTTTTCACACTCTAACACACAAAGCGAAGGACCAGCTCAGAGATGAGAGCGTTGGCCGCATTGTACTGCCCCACTTAAATCTTACTTTCAATTCACTAAATGTGTTATTTGACTTGGCAAAGGAGCTGGTATGTCCCATGGAGCAGCAGGGAGTCTAACCAGAGCCTTTGCCAAGTTTGCTGCAACCCTGCTGAACAGCCTTTGCCTTGGCTAGCTAGTGACCTTAGACATGGTGGGTGGTTTGACTCAGTGGTGGTGGTGACGGAGGTGGGAGGGCTTGAAGTATAACCTCTAGTGGAGCCTTAAATTTTAAACCTCTTCCTCTGACTACACTGAGGAGAAAAAATAGCAAAGAAAAGCTCCATTTTTAAAGAAAACACAAAAAGAAAACACAATTTCTAGCACAGACTGAAAGGAAAGAGAAAAACTCAATACCTCTCTGACTTAGTCCAAGTCCATGCTGCTGCAGTTAACACTGGCCTGCCCAAGTCCCAGGATCTGACACGAGCAGGAATGGAAATTTTTTTTTTTTTTGTTTGCGCTGTTAAACATTGGAGAATGGAGAGCATAAGGGTGACTTATTAGTATATACTGTGCTGTGAAACCAAAATAATGCAAAGTTATTAGAAGAGTGGAAAATCCAATAAAACCACTCAGTGATTGGCCGTAGACAGAAAACCTATTATTTCACTTTTCTATGACAATAAATCAGTGGTTATTATCGAGACTTGTCAGCTGAAATGACTTTCTAAACTCATAAGCCATATATTCAACACAAGCAATTAAAATTGGATACAAGTGATCCCACATTTGGCTTTAAGATATGCAAACAATAAACTCCTTCAGTTAAATAAAACACGGCTTTACATTTTTGATATATGTGCCAATCCACTTGGAAATATAATCTATTACTTTTCTTTCTGTACAGTGCAGCATACACCATTGTTTTGGGTTTTCTGAGAGCCCAAATTTCATCACAGCTTTCCATTAAATAAAAGATGTGGTGATTTCATACAGCGCAGTTTAAAATGAGTTCAACAGAACATTAAAACACTCACAATAAGCCCTACAATTAAACTTGACGCTCAGCGTTAATGACTCTATTTGCACAGCGTTTGCCAAAGATTCATGCCACTATGTTTCAGAGGTCCAGGCTCAAGGGAGGACAACCCAAAACAGCCCTAAAAAGAACCCATCCATGGCTGCCAGGATGATAAACCTTTAGGGAGGAACCCCCGACAGCCTGCTCCATAAAAATACTCATCCTCAAAAACAACTCTTAATATTTTAGACTCAAAGGAATTTAAAAGATGAGGCCCTGCTCTTTCCCTATGACCCGGTGAAACAGAGAGAGCGATGTTGTGAGGAGGACAGAGGAGAGGATGAGGAATTATGCCAGGGTCTGAAGATTCATTTTGAGGTTGGATTTAGAGAAATGGTATCTGGCAGCATGAGCGGGGTCAAGCCCTGCAGGCCTGGAGCTCGAGCAGCCATGTTGGCACTGACTCCTCCGGTGCAGCAAGGAGCGGGGGGGTTGCTTTACAAGGTACATCAGTCTGCTGGGACCCACCCCGCCATTTCCTCTTTCCCACTGTTGTACTAATGCAGCTTCTATTTTATTTTTGTAGTTTATCTTTAATCAGAAATATTGTCGAGCAGCAGTATAAACATCCACATAACTTGGCACAGAAATCATTGCTTCCTGTAGTTATATTTACTACTACAGTGATGATACTCAGGGAAAATGGGCAGAGCAGAATGATCGTTTTTCTTTCTTTTTTTTTGGAGTCTTTTTGGAAAATAGATGAATCTTGGAATTCTAATAATGATAGTGTTACTTTATTTATGTGTCTATTTGTCTCTCATATGTACATAAATACACAAACAGAGCCTTTCTTCCTACACCACCTCCTACATGGGAAAAGGAGACGAACCATGAAGGCACACAGCCTTGATCCAGTCGATAAGTTGACCAACTGGGCTCATTTATCAAAGAAAACCTTTGCTCAAATGTGATCCCTGTGATGATGGAAAGCCTTCTGACAACTATATTCCATCCACATCTCTGTGGTTCTTGGTGTGGTCGCCTTGTAGAAACCTTAGCCATGTTATTACAGATCTTTAGTGGCCTACAACAGGACATTAGTGAAAACAAATATGCAAATCTGGATAATACAGAAATTAAAAGAGACTTTATCATGTACGCCAGATAAAACTACATCTATAAGACTGAAAGCAGTCCTGAACTAGCTTAACACTGCAAAAGCAGGTAAGATGAGATTAATTCAGTGAGAACCAGTGGTTGATCTGGCAGACACACACCGTAAATAAAACCCATCTGGAGTGGGATTCTGTCTCTCTGCTGTACAAGCTGAAACCCAATA
This sequence comes from Maxillicosta whitleyi, assembly GCA_029822895.1. Lineage (NCBI taxonomy): Eukaryota > Metazoa > Chordata > Actinopteri > Perciformes > Neosebastidae > Maxillicosta > Maxillicosta whitleyi. The sequence goes on from JAPSES010000219.1 coordinate 15,873,917, forward strand.
CTCCTATCAGATCTGAATGCTGCACAGCGATAATAGCTGAATATTCATTTTAATGCGAGCGGAAGACAAACATTCTCGTCCTTAATGACATCTCCAGGGAGGAAGTTCATTACACAAGGTTGTTACGCAACAAAACCATGTCACTTTGAGAGGTCAGAGGAGGTTCACACTGCTAACATTAGAGCAAACCCAGTGGCAACTAGGTTAGTGACACTTCCTGCATTAAATAACTTTAAAAGAACTGGGATACAACCAAAATCAGATTTACAGGCAGACGCGATACGAATATAGTGGCCTACTTGAGGAATGAGACTTCATGTGCACATGACTAGGTATTCACAATGCACAAGTGACTAATAATTTACTATCTGGTTTGACCCAGACATACAAAATGTGTTTGAGCACATAACCCCATAAAATATGAGGACAAGAATAAGAGCAATAAACAGAATAATATTAAGAAAGAATCCACAAAAAATAATCACTCGAATGCTCTTGCACACGAACAAACAGGTGTACTCTATACATATGTATATTCCTGACAGAAAGTGTGTGTATCTGCAAGTGTGTCTCAGGGAAAACATAGTAGCAGTAGCTGCACACTCTTCCATTCACTGATTGATGGTTGCTGTCCATGCAGGCCTACATTTCTGAGTAGACTGGAGTACTAGCACGTGAGCAAACAAGATGGAAAACTGTGGAAGTCTTCACTACAAAGAACACCAAGATTCTGCGCAACATACACACACTGCAGGAAAAAGACACACTTACATGCACACACACACCGTACCCACAGATCCACTTCCCCACCTCCAGCGCTTGAAGATCTACCTGCCAGCTGCTGCCAGTCGCAGAGAAAGATGGGCTTTGTTGGTTTTGTGAAGCCCACCGACAAGACCCCCCTGGAGACAGCAGGTCTCCAGCAGCACAAGCCTCAGCCTTATCCACTTCGCCGCACAGGCAATCTGTTTTCTATATTACCAGCCTGTATCACTGTACTATGCACTATAGAACAGCAATTGAGCAGGAAATTAAGTTAGGGGATCGGTATTTGGCGGAGGAGAACGAGCTGGTGTGGTCTTCCCTTTCCACATACAAGGATCATTAAATATCACACGAGTTTCTTGATAAATTTCCTCTTCTCTTCTCTCTGCTGTTCACATCATCTCATTCCCCTTTTCTTCTTTTCTTTTCTCCCCTGTCTTTCTATCTCTTTTCTTTTTTCCTCAATTTCCCCCTCGTCATCTGCCCGTTTCTCTCCCGTCTTGCTGTATTTGTAGTGTGTATGAAACAAAACATCCTAATGGATGTTTGAACAGCTTGAGATGTGTCAGCCTGGGAACTACCTCTCTGTGACAGGGAGCTATGGTAGGGAATTGAAACCATTAGAAGGGGAAAATAGGGGACATATTTCTTTCTTTTCCTCTTTGTTTATTTCTTTTCCCCTCTCTCTGGGTCCTTCACTAGTCCCCCCCCCCCCCTCCCCCCTC